>JAEAOA010001690.1:3102500-3205713 GCA_016746295.1 Potamilus streckersoni
ATATCTGCTAAAGCAGCAACAAGACAAATAAACCTTTGCGGAAATCAGGATAAATTGTCATGTGTGCAAACAAGGGAGGTGCGACTGTTGACTAAAATCATGGAAACAAAAGGGATTTTAAAATAAAGAAAAAACATTTGCAATCACTATACACATATCGGGAGAAAAGACAACTTCCCAATAATTTTCTTTTGATATCTAGGCATCTAGTAATGTAAGTATAGTGCACAATTTTATATCCAAGGACTCGCTTATAAAAATTATACATTGTGTCCGCAAACCTAAATTTATCAAGGGGCTAATTATAACATGGTATGTTTTTTAACCCATCAATTACATCACACTAAAATAGTCTATTCCCTATCCATGAGTATCTCGGGAATTCTCGCAGAAACGTTCTTAATTTCTGGTTTATAAAGGAATGGCAGGCATGAATGTTTCCTTGTCGGCGCCGTCATTGATGGCGTCTACATTAAGTCATCTTGAGATGGTTGTGTTAAGTCAGTTGTTAATGACTCCTGAAGTGAGGGTTAGTTTTTTTTTTCGGAAAACAAGTCTTAAGTCAAGCACACGTAGCACACGTAAGTAGAATTACGTGTGGAGGTCGCATTTAAAAGAGACTGCCACACATAGACTAGACTTCTGAAGGCCGGAATAAACTTAGCAGAACATAGCTTTAACTGATAACAGGAACGATGACTAAATCTAAATAATAATTCAGAAAGTCAAAGCTATCTCTGCAAACAAACTTCAACCATTCTCATGAAGTCGGAAGCACTAAGAAAAGGAGTTTAAAACCACATGTATAACCAGAATTCAGATCAATAGGCATCTAAGACCTGTTAGCCTTAGAAAGGTAAACCAATAAAATTAGTTTATTGCTTTATTGGATGATTATTTCACCAGAACGCCTTGGTGTGACGATATTATTCGCTGTTCAAGGACATCAACAAAAACTATTGGCAAATGCTTAAAATAGTCAGACTGAGACTTGCATTTTTATGCCGAGAAATGGGTGGAATGGAATGTCATTTGGTTAAGTATATTCTGATACTTCACAAATATTGATGATTAATGTGTTAATTATAGACTGGCATAATGACATTGAAAACTGGAAGCAACTAAAAGGCAAAGAGTTTTCAAAACCGGTTTATCTACCTATGGTGGTACAGTTTAAAGTTCAGAATTTAACATATAGTGGCACAGCTACCAAACTCAGGATGTCAACCTATAATGGACTTGAATATGCAGATCGTTATTGCTTGTTCAAAGACTTCAAAGCTCGACCAGATCAGCAGATAACTAAACATAAATAATCTATAATGGATTTACTTTGGATTTCCAAATATAACCTTTCCTGTCTAACGTTAGACTAATTTACTTGCACATTTCTGAAACATTGAAAATATCAAGATGTTAACAATACAAACTTTCTCAAAACTTAATGTTAAAACCAACAAATAAACGGCCAAAACTTGTCCCCATGTCATTTAGTGTGACGAGAGAAAGTGCTATAAAAAAACTCATGCAATGTGTTGTATGTTTTGTTTAGACATGAAGGAATATATTTAAATAATGGCATGTATCCAGAGTAGAAATCAGAATGAGAATACTTTGATGTTTCTTTCCAACTCACAACATATCGAGAGGCTTTAATTGGAGATAGTTCTTATATTCATTTGATGATCCAAATTGTGCTGAATCTATTTTGTCATATCCAAACAGCTAAGAGCGTTTAAGTGATAATTATTTGTTAACATTGATATTAATAACTGGTTTTGATTTTTTGTGTTTCTTAGGCCGTCGGACAGGTTCCATACATGTATGAAAAGTATTGTCTAATCAGGAAACATATCAGATCTTGGATTAACACACGGCTCTCTAACTGTCGTTGATTTTGCTAGAGAAGGATCGAACTTATGTACGATATTAACATTATTATTGATTATGTGCATATACATATACATATATATATATATATATATATATATATATATATATATATATATATATATATATATATATATATATATATATATATATATATATATATATATATATATATATATATATATATATATATATGTGACATGACTGGAAGCTATATAAGCATTTCTCAGATTATTATACATGGAGCATTTATCAACAAAGTGACACTCTTCTTCTATATATGCACAAAACGGACACCATAATATAGCATAGAGGACTTTTTAATCATACATATTTTAACCATGAAAAGAGAGATTCCATTTATATACATGCGTAATAAAGGAAAACTGTGCGAATAGTTAAAACAATCTATATAGAACTGACGACTCGTACTGCGTCTGATCGTAATATAAAATCTTTATCCATGTAATATAACACTTAATCCAGTTCTTTTAAGAAAACAATATTTACATGGATGTTTGCATATAATGATCATCATTCACGTTACCCACTCACTGATAAACCCAAGCTCTTCCAATTCCATACGAAAATAGAATATTCTTGACTTTATTTAACCACAGCGATCACCCGTTTCTAAATTATTATTTACCCAACAGTCACAGTGTTCACCTTATGTCAACCGTAGGTTATTTACCCAAAAATCACAATGTTAACGGAATGTCACATTTACGTTATTTACCCAATTATCACAATGTCAACAATCGCAGTGTGACCCAAGTTAACCCTCAGTTATTTACTCAAAAATCACAATGATCAACCCATGTCCAATTGCTTGTTATAGCCTTGTTTTGGGAATTTATCGCCAGTCCACTTTAATAGTTTCAACAAGTGCTTAAGAATTATGTTGTATCTTGCTCCTTGCGCTGGCATTCTAAAAACTTCTTTATAGATACAGTCATCTGGAGTTTATCTGTCTTGAAATAACAAGTATAATTTTTCTAATTATGAATACGCAGTTTCAATGTCATTTGCATTGCAAAATATCTGCCATTTTAGTACCCAATATGTGTTAAGGAATTTGTATAGACAATTTACCAAAATGATTTAACTGTCATGAAACAATAATGTGCTTTTCTGTCTGTGCTTCTAGTGATTGTTGGCACATATGCCATAGTTTTGGAAGAGAATACAAAATCAAGGTATTGTTAGCACGATACCATTTATATCAAGCCATCACCTCTCAAATACATCCTGCTTCAAAACTCTATTTTTTTTGTTTCCAGGCTTGTCTTTAGATATACTGAGGACTGGTACAGACCAATCCTTCAATAATGTTCAGAAATGTTTATATTCTCTTGTTGGAAAATAAAGGCTAAAACAGACATTATGATATTTCCTGTTGCCTAAAAGAAACATTATTTGTGTAGTGACGGTCAAATTGACAGATATTTAATAGAAAGCAGTTCTTCCGTAATTACCTTGCATTTCGATCTCTATCTATGACTGTTATGCAGCTCGTGAAACCATCTACATCAATTTTATCACGAGCCCAAGTTTTTGAGAGCTGAAACAAAACAACCACACATAAAGTCTATAAAATCGCTTTAATCCATGAAGACTGTTTTATAGATCGTTTTCCTGTTAAACCTGAAAAAAAAAAACAAAACATGGAATATAATTTTACTAATCATGTATACTTAATATCCGGCATGCGCGAAAATGGAAAGATCCCAATCCAACGCGAATATTAAAATATCCTTCAATTCTTCGTTATTTAAATATCCATTTTGATTTATATTTTTATATTTCAAGATGGCTGCTTTACCAAAAGTGTGTGCCTGAATGAAAAAAGGATAGAGAGCTGATCGTGCCTGACAGACTCTTTCTGGAAAGTCCACTTACGTACTGAGATATGGTACAATTACATCTACAACAATTTACGGGTCATTTTCTGTTCCGGTTACTCCTCTTTCTTAAAAACTCTTTGATTAACTTTGAACCGAATTACAGTCTCGGACTACGTTTTAATATGTGTGATTGATTCATTTTCAATTTTCGACTGGTATATTTCCATTGCATTATTAAACATTTTCTTATCGTTTTTTTTCGTGCGGTTTGACAATTCAACTTTGATTTTTGTAACGCTTTAGTAGATTAAATTGACTCTACGTGAGATGGCATCTCGATTTTCAGGTTTATACTCATTAGTCAACGGCTTTGCCCCTAGACTGGATGTTACATCCAGACAATCATGTCGTAATGATCATATTCAAAAGAATAAACTATTTCCTTTAAATCTATTGCTATAATAACAAAGCTATGGAAAAGAAGAGGTGAAACATATACTCTGAAAGTAGATTGGAACTACCTCCGTGCCACTGTCACTGAAATATATATTTTGACCTGCGCTCTATCATACCAACATAAGTATGGCATGTTTAACTCAGTCTCTTATATCTATACGACGCGCACAATTTAATTTCACACACGAAATTTTATTTATTTTCATGTCTATCAAGAAGTGTGAAGCACTGAAGGTCTGCAAGGTCAGTAACTTGACCAATAATTTTAGGCCATAAATCAAAGTTATCTAATGACTTCCATACTTCTAGGAAGATTCCAGTGCATTAAAAACCTATTTAAATTGCACAGTTGATTCTATCTATATGTTTTAATTGCATTAGGTTATAAGACGTACATTCAAAACTTTAAAGATATTGCAAAGAATAATTATATTTTCAGATAAGACTAAACAATTATAGATAGACAATTTGTAATTTGTGCCAATGCACCTAATAACATTTTGCACAACCATAATAATTCATGAAAGCTTACCTTTGTTTATATCGCACATTTTAATATGCCAGTTCAAATTAAAGTAAGAATTTATATTAGACAGACAATGACACGTATTTATTCAAAATGGCTTGTGTGTCTGGTACTTAGCCAGCTATATATATATATATATATATATATATATATATATATATATATATATATATATATATCTATATATATATATATATATATATATCTATATATATATATATATCTATATATATATATATATATATATATATATATATAAATCTATATATATATATATAGATAGATAGATAGATAGATAGATAAATAGATAGATCGATAAATAGATAGATAGATAGTTACATACATACATACATACATACATACATACATACATACATACATACATACATACATACATACATACATACATACATACATACATACATACATACATACATACATACATACATACATACATACATACATACATACATACATACATACATACATACATACATACATACATACATACATACATACATACATACATACATACATACATATATGTATATATATATATGCGTGTGTATGTTTGTGTGTGCATATGGCGAGTGTTATCATATTGATGGCAAACATGCAATGCGTTTGATATCAGTATCCATAAAAAAGTAATTCTATTGTTAAAAAAAACGATCTTTTGGGACTCTACCCTACTGAATAATGGTGTTATGTTGATCTCTGAAGACATATGTCACGTGTTACGTGTATCCATATCATGTGTAAAAATTTTATAATAGATTTAGTATGGGTCATTTAGTTAATAACATTTGTTATGCTACTATTCCTATGATTTTATCTTGTACTTTAATTGAATTCCACCACAAATGCATATATTGATTCATTCGTAAGTTCCAAGGTAAGGTGTAGCTATTAGTGCAAGTAAACATCACGTGAGAAGTCAATGACATAATTATTGGAACAGAAAAGCCTGACCTGGCGTGTGTTCAGCCCTAACAGAAACAGCTAATTTCTTTAATGACAGAGCATTTCAAAAAAACAAATATGATTCATTCAAACCTTCGTATTGCTATTTCAGCTCTTGTGTAGTCTCTTTCAGTATAATAGATGTATAGTAGTATTGAATATTTGATGATCTTTTATCAGAGACCCCGCAGCCCCCCAAAACGTTGTAAATTAACATTTTTGTCAGCAGCCTTTATTAGCTCAAAACGATGACTTTTACATGATAACACATTTTCTGACAAAAAATATATTTTGTGGCTGGAAGGTCTCTGATACAGGATACACCAATATTCACTACTCCTAAGTACTTATTGGTTAAAAATGTTACATTAAACAAATAAAATATTATGTATATAATGTCATACTCAATCAGACATGTTGGATTCGATCTAACAAATAGATTTTGTAAAAGATTTAACTCGATCAAAGCAGCGTCAGGGTATACTGGTATTAAACCTAAAATAATAAGCGATTGCATTAGAAAGGTGGGATATTATGTATTGCTGAAATATGGATCAGTGTGGCTATTCGCAGTTGAAAGTGATGTGAGAATAGCGGGATGGGCAGATGATGTGATGACATTTATTGACAATATGGTTGATATATTATTCGATAAAGATATTAATAATGCTATACAAAATTAATTAAACATCTACTTTTTATCATAATCTTTTTCGTATTTGCTAACTCTTATTGGCAGAATATCTGTTAACATACTATCAATATTGCGAAACTCGCGTATTAAATCGTCCATATCATATTTTAAACCACGTAAATAAGATCGAATTTGATCAAGTAAGTTTTTTATAGGATATACACGTGTTTTGCAAGCATTTCTTTTAGTCATTAATCGAGGTTCAACTATTTTACACACTGCTGCAAGAGAAACGCCGACACCAGATATTATTAACAAAAACGGATTTAATGATGCGCCACTTGAAATTATACCAGAGCCGGTCATTAGCAGCGGTAGATAAGATATTACTCGCAGTATTTTGATATAGTATTTGGAACAGTTTTTTGACGCACCAAACATTTTTATGATATTATCTGTAATATTGCATTAGAGCGTCAACATCTTGTTTCGGAATATTGTCTGAATATGATTGAAATCGACTATATTTTTTTCATTATATAATATTTGTTTACATATTTTTAAGTAACTAATTCTGGAGTTTCAGCTAAAAATTAAATACACCAACAATAAGTAGCTGCGGTTAACTTTTTATTATCAGCTATCAGCATAAACGTTTCCTCAATATATCTGTTTAACACAATAGACACAATTCCAGAAAAATCATCGGTTGAATGACGCCATGGAAATGTTGTAAATATACTAAACATTGCACTACTAAACAAAGACAATCTATATACACCAGTGACCTCCGCGATATGTTTAAGAATGTTATTTTGCTGCGACCAGGCTGCTTTTCCTGATGCTACAGTGTACACAATATTTTAATTTGTGAGGAATTTTAATGAGATCAGTTTTTTGAATAATATTTTGAATTCCACTTGTGATATCGTTAAGTCTTGTGTTAATGTCATTGAGGTTAATGATAACAGTTGGTGGAGTTCCAAAAAAATCATTGTTAGTTCTGTTAATGTTTCTACGAAAATTTAGAAATGTTTGTACTTGATTATAAAACACAGTTTTAAATGCGGCAACTCCATCATTAATTGACGTTAACTAAGTTGTTATTGGAATTGTTTTATCGTCGACATATCTTTAGTTGCAGCATCGAAATCCGTTTCTGGTGCTCTAAGATTAGGAATACCATTATTGTCCATATTCAGAAATGCAAGCATAATACCACCGCGCACTGACACGTACTTAGATTCTTGATCGTCGACGTATTTTTTCCTTGTTGCATCTGTACCTGCGGTTAGGTTTCCTAGATAGGTATTTTTGTTCCTGACATTATTATGTCCCCAATAAATACATCGCCAGCTTTCTTAACATAATCGTTAACGGACTGCCTCAAATCTTGTATTTTACCTTGGTCAGTAAAAGTAACTATATTATTAACAACCGCAGTGCGAATTCGTACAAGTACATCAGATAGTTGTATATTGCTCGTTTTTTAACGTCCTTCTTATCTTGAAAAATAACAACTTCGTTTTGATCTACACTCCTGACATTTAATAAATTAGTAATTTCATTTTTGAGTTGGTCAAGAGTTGCGTATTTAGATAAGTCACCTTGTTGAGCAGACGCTGAATCTCCTACTCTTGTTCCAAATTTTTAGTAAAAACTCATTATTTATTTACTGCTTGATAAAATTATATACCATAACAGTAATGGCAAAATCGTCGATATTAAAAAAGCGGTTGGTAAAACATAAACATAATAATGGGCTTCCAGATTGTCATTATCTTATTGTTGGTAGAGCTGGATCTGGCAAAACAAATTTGCTAATGAATTTACTTCTCGGAGATAATTTTAACTACGATCGAATTTATATTTACTCAATTAATCCGCAGCAAGATAAGTAGGAGGTACTTAATAATTATAATGACAAACTTCGTGATGATCTTGAATCTGGCGAGGATTTTTTTATAATTAAACAACCGGAAGAACTTATTCCAGTTAATCAACTCGATTCGTCCGAACATAAAATAGTTCTTTTTGATGATATTCCGCTAAACAACGAGGAAATGAATAAAATCAGATCGTATTTTTCACTGTCGCGAAATAAGAAATGTAATTATATTTATCTCGCTCAAGGCTATTATAATATAGACATATTTATTAGGCGAAATACTGGTTGTTTTATATTTTTTCCAGGACTTGACAATATTGACGTTAGAAATATCGCAAACGAACAATGCGGCGACGTAATAAAAGATAAATCTATTGAACTATATCATCAAGCAACGGCAAATAGATATGATTTCTTTTTATTCGATAAGTTAAAAAATGATAGAATAAAATGTTTCGATGTTGTATTGAAAACTATCTACAATAATATTTTATAGAATATAGTATCTAATTAATGAAAAAAGCAAAGTACAGAAAACATCGAAAATCTAAAAAGCTTGCGAAATCTCAGGCAAAATTTAAACAGTTAGTTCAGCAAGCTCGACGTGGTCAAGTTGTTGCAGCAGAAACAGCAGCTAAAGTTCTCAAACCAGTTACTGAGGCTTTACTTGGAAAACAACCCGAAACTAAACCACTTTCAGAAGAAGAAGCTAAACAATTACAAGAGAAAGGTTTACTCGGATTAGTTAAAGAACAACAAGAGGCGGGTGCGTGAAGAATTATTGAGAGATCTGATGCAGAAAAAAGATTAGCTGAGGCACTTATAGCATATATAGCTAATCCTGCTGCAAAGCAAGCTGAAATAGATCGACTTATAAATAATCCACTAGATCTCGAACGAAGAGTAGCAACATCAACATCGCAAGAAGCTAAAAATATTTTCGCAAATTGATCAGGAGAAATAAAAGATAATAAAGAGGAGCTTACTGTAAGGTTTATGGAGGTTTGTAGAGCAAAGAACTTTTTTTTAGAAAAAAGCAAATGAATTAATAATATATGAAGAATATAATAAATTTTTAAAGAAAAATAATATAAATGATGTTAATAATACAAAAACTTGGGCAAATGAAAGATTTGTCGCACTCAATGATATGTTAGAAAAGATAATAATAGTCGCTGGTGAAGCTGACAAAGAATTAGAAAAAGCCAAAAAAAAAGGAAGAGATGCTTCCACTTCTTGATAGAATTAGACAATGTTTTATAGCTTATACTTTTTTCGAAACAGCGGATGATGGGAGAGAAAAAGGTTATGGCAGGGGGTGGAGTTTTAAAAGAAAATTTAGTTTATTTGATGATAAACGTGTAAAAGAATATAGAGAAGAAAATACAGGAACAGGAGTCAGAATATTCGCATCAGTTACTGAAATGATAGGCAGATTAATGCTATTGATATTATCAAAAGAAGCAGGAAATGTTGGTGCTGAAATCGACAACGAAAACAACGACATACTTGATAATTTGAGATCGAGTTATTTATTCGCATCTGACGAATATGATACTTTGCACTGCGATTTAATCGCGGCGACTTAATTTTATAAAAATATAATAATAAATGTCAGCAATATTATTACTCGACTCCAGCCAATCTGATAAAGATAGCGCGAATTTTTCAGGAAAGTATATTCCGCCAATAGAACTAGATCGTGAAAAACAATACGAAATTGGATTAATTTCATGTACTTGTTGGAACGCCATGGCAAACTTAAAGACGGGAATTAATGATGAATTTGTATTTACTTCTAACGATCCAAGTTCTATAATATTTGGAAAACAAGTATTTATTAAACTTCCACAAGGAGCCTACAAGATAACTGATCTGAATAATACAATAAAAGAATTAATAGCAAAACATAAGTGAGTAGCAGACAATTTTAAGCTTGCACCAAATTATAATATATTGGTTGCTAGAATGACATTAAAAGATATGGGAGTTAGCTTTGTTTCAAAACAAAGTATTGCACCACTGATAGGGTTTCTTTATTAAAGTTATGGTACTACTACTTTTCCTCAAGTGGCTGTTATGCATGACAGTCAACTGCCAGTAAATATAACTGACGTAAACACAATATTGGTAAATTGCTCGATTGCATCTGGTTCTTATTCAGCCAAAGGCAGGAAAGGTCAGACAATATATAGTTTTTCACCAGAAGTTCCACCAGGTTCTCTCATGCAAATCAGTCCACGTGATATTATATATTATCCGCTGAACGTTGAAAATCAAATAAATGAAGTAAAAATATGCAACTGACAGACCAATCTGGAAGATAGTTGGATTTTAATAACGAAATTGTTATTTATTACGTACACCAACGCGAACAACAGTAAACATATATATTTTGAAAGATTTCACAACAAAATTATACAACCTCAGATATATGATGAAGCAGAAAAATAGTTTTTCGAAGAAAAATAGTAGGAGGACTATTCGGAAATATATTTACTAAAATTGCTGAAAATATTCCAGGACTAGCTCGTAAAGTTGCGCCAATAGCACTTGACGCTGGTAAAGCTTTTGTAACTGGAGCTGCATCTGCTGCTGGAACTGCAGTGGGACAAAAAATATCTGATAAAATAAAAGGCGAACCACCTTCAATCAAACAAGTTATTACGGAAATCGCACCAACAAAAGAAACTCAAAGAGCGATGATAACAACAACGAAAAAACTTTATCACCAAAGGGCGAGCAGATTATACAAAATTTAATATCTAAAGTTACAACGCCGCAATAATTTTATATAACCTAATAAAATAAAAAATGTCTGTAAAAACTTAACTCGATTTTACAGAAATTCCTGATAAAAGACGACGCAGTAACGGAATTTGAGTATATCGAATATCTATATGAAAATTCTAACGAACCTAATAAGGCTGGCGTTAAAACATTTAATACAAGAGACAAGGACGTATTTCTACTGCCTTGCAAAGCAATGTTAGACGTACGTGGTCAAATTATGACAATAGCTAATCCGCCTGTTGCAATTGCAGCTGGAATAGAAGTAGCTCTTGTAAATAATGGTTGTTGTTTATTTAGAATTGCTCGATATCAGCTGGCTAATCAAACTCTAGAAGATATTTCAAATCACTTACAAGTTGCAAGTACAGCCTTAAATATTATTTTGTTCTTCGATGATTACTCAAAATCAACTGCAACTAAAATGATGTGGTTTAAATATACTGGAAATGGCTTAGCTGAGTCAAGCGAATTTTTATACAGAGGTATTATCATACACCGAGCTGATGCAGCTGCAGATCTTGTAATTGTGAGAAATTTTCTTATTGATAATGCGGAAGCGTTAGGCATAGCCGCACCAGGTGCAGCTGCTAATTCAGACGCTGTAAGAGTTTCACATACTGCAGCTTGTAATAATCTTTATATAACACCACCAGGAGCAGCTGCATACAAAATTCACGTTATAATGAAGGTTTTTCTAAAAAAGATCACTCGCAGCAGTATCACGTCAAATTACAATGATGTTGCCGATAAGTACAATATTTGGCTTTTGCAGAGACTATAATAAAGTATTCCGTGGAGTTAAACATACGCTTATTTTAGATCGAGCAGAACGAGATGATTGCCTATTTAGATATGGTGGGGCTGATGTGCAATTTATTATAAACAAACTTGCGCTATGGATGCCAAGAATAACTCCATCGGTCACTAAAGCATTAAAATTAGATAGTATACTGGAAAAACGCACCAAATAAATTCACTTTCAACAACATAAAATATATCAAACCACCGACTACACATGGCGAGTTACAAAAACATCGAGTGAACAGCTGCCGCGTCATTTATTTGTTGTGTTCCAGAGACGATATAGACGCGGAAGCCAAACAGAAAATAATGGAATATTTGACAACGCTGATGTCAGTCAAATTTATGTCAGAATGAAATCCAGATTTTTTAAAGTTTATTTTGCAATTTGATAAACAACCCTCTCGCGCTAATGATGAGATCGCGATAAATTTTATCTAAACCTCTTGATATAATCAAGGAATATAACAATATCAACATATTGTCTCAAGTGTAAAACTAAAACGGAAAATAAAGACGAAAAAGTCAAAGAATAATAGAATAATGCTGAAAGTATTTGCGCAATTTGTGGAAAAAGAAAATGTATGTTCTTGTCAGCAAAAAAGTCCGGAGCGGGTTGCCCCCCCCCCCGATGTTATCAGGGACGTTATTTTAGTAGACTATTAAAATAATGTTTATGTTTTTAGTAATATTTCCTTATTTTTTAGGGTCTGCAATTGCATCGACTGAATAATATTATAAATTTGCTCGTTTCTTATCAGTACTGTTCTACATTTTACAGGTTTACATAAAGAAAGTAAGCGCAATTTTCTCGCATCATCGACTTTCATTAAATTAAATATTTTAACAAAAATAAAATCGAATTTTATGTTTCTTTGTTGTCCCGGTACTTTTAAGTTTAGAAAGGGTCAAATAAGCTGCCAATATATTTGGTGCTCGGACACGCTAAAATTAAATTTTAATATTTTTTTGGCAATGTGGTACTTAACATCATATCGCCCAGTTGTTAGTCTGCTTAAATATTTCTTGCTAACGACATCATCTTCATCGTCATCGTCATAGTTATACAATATATCATTTTCAGTATGGTCGATGAAATTAGCAAATCTGTCATCGGTGACATTATTAACTGGAACAAAATCTTCCGAATATATCTGAGCCAACCTCTCGATAAAACTCATTATAATAGTAATCTTTTATCTAATTTATATATATATATATATATATATATATATATATATATATATATATATATATATATATATATATATATATATATATATATATATATATAAATATATATATATATATATATATATATATATATATATATATATATATATATATATATATATATATATATATATATATATATATATATATATATATATTATGGAAATAAAATATCATTGTCGAGTTAATGTTCTAAACAAAAGAGAATTAGCCGAAGCAGTTCGAAACTGCTTGCTCCACCACAATGCGGTGGGTTATAATTTTTATTTCGTTGACGTTATGATAACATCAGGCGAATTGGATAAATTTTTGTTAACAGCGGCGGATAAAATAAAACTTGATACAAACAAAATAATGACAATACGATTAAATCGCGACAATGTAATGGAATTTGGTCATAATTGCCTTTCTCGTAATGACATAAACAACATTATTAGGTACCGTATCTGAAATTGAATCTATCAAATATTATCATAGACGTTGCTGATCTTATTTTACCATCAGCCACATCTTTTATTTTTTGTGTATGAATTTTATGATATTTTGAGGCAGAATAAATTGATTTAAATTTCATTTCTGCTCCAGTTTCAAGATTAATTGAAATGATTTGTTTGGTTGGATTTTTAAAATTAGAACCGTCAAAACCAGCTCCACGTCTTGTGTTTCCTTTTGACGTAACCAAATCTAAATTTTCCAAACGATCATCAGTTTTAATTTTGTTAATGTTGTCGATAACTAAACTATTAGGAATACTGCCGTTAAAAACTTCATAAACAAAACAATGAGCTTTATAACAAACAAAATCTGTATTTATTCCACGTACTAGTACTTATAACTAGCCATTTTTATTCAAAATTCCAATAAGATTTTTTTGTTTTATATAACGAATAAGTCCCTTATCATTTACTTCGTATTTATGAAATACTGGATATGGTTGATATTCGTCTTGAAATCCTAAATTTTCGATATTATCATCTGCAACTGTACCATTTGCTCTATATACTCGCTGTCCTATTGGAATATCTCCAAGAAACAAGGTATAAATAAAATCTTTTCTAAACATTTCTGCGCCCTTTACTGAAATTAATATCCCAGCCGGAATTGGTACGCCAATAGCTTTTTTGGTTGCTATGTTGATAACAGAACCTAATGCATTTCCGGCGTATAATTTATATTTCGGATGCATATGATACATCTCTTGCTCTTCTGCTGTGAGTGGTAGATATCTCAAGATTTCTGTCATTATATATATATATATATATATATATATATATATATATATATATATATATATATATATATATATATATATATATATATATATATATATATATATATATATATACAATTGTTATATCTCTAATTAAACTTTTAAACAATTCAATTAAATAAACAATATTTCCATATACATATAATGCTGAAATTGCGCGACATCGCTAAAAAGAGCATTATCAAATCCGAAAAAAATTGCTTCGGCATTTTTAGGATATGACAGCAGTTACAAACTCGACGATCAAACTATATTAGTTAATTTTACCTCTACAAATTTATATCATCTTTTGCAACCCGATATAGCTAGAGAACTTGCAGTTCATAAAAGTATCAAACTCATAGTCCAGTATCATATGATTTTATCAAAGTTACACTCAGTCGAAGAAACAAAAACTTTTGAAAGCGAAATCTCGAAACGCTATTTGACAGCTAAATCGAGAAAAATATTAACTGGAACAAATATTGCTATGGTCGCCGATGAAATACACCAGGAAATAAACAAAAAAACTAGAAGAATTTACCTCGTCAGGTTCAGGTTGGAAATTCGAAATGATAAAAGCAGTTTTATTTCACACATCAAAATATAACAAATATAACGTACTTCGCGCCACTGGGTATGTCGATCTTCCTAAAAAAATTAAGAACAAAAAGTGATGTATAAATATAAAAAACAACAATAACAAATGTTTCCAGTGGTCTGTTCTTTCCGTAATGTTTCCAAAAGAACAGAATTCCAATCCCGTCAACAAGTACTTTCCGCACAAGAACGAACTCCATTTTGATGGCATCAACGTTCCAGTAGCAGATAATCATATACCAAAGTTCGAAAAACAAAACGGTATATCAGTAAATGTTTTAGGACTAGACGAACGAGAAAACGTTTACCCTAGATACATATCAAATAATGCTTCGCAAAAGACCATAAATTTATTATTTTTTCAGGGACATTACTGTTGGATAAGAACTTTAACGGCTTAGTTGGTGGACAGTAAAAACAAAAACAAGAAATACTTCTGTTACAGATGTTTGCACGGTTTTTCTAGCGATAACAGACTGCAAGTCCATCTCAACTACTGCGTTAATGTTAAAAAAAGTAACTATGCCTAGCGAAAAAGATAAAATATTAAAATTTAAAAACTATAATCATAAGCTGAGTATTCCCTTTGTTTTTTACGCCGATTTCGAGTGTCGACTCGTTCCCGTAGCTGGAGCAGAAAATGAACCGAACAAATCAAGTACAAGAAAGATACAACAGCATATTCCTTGCGACGTAGCTTATAAGGTAGTTTGTTGCGCTAGTAATAGATTTTCATCTCCAATAAGGTAATATCGAGGTGAAAATCCTGCCGTCTGGTTATTGAAAAATTCAATAGACGAAGTTAATACAATTTCTAACAGATTACTTAGAACAGCTCCGATCAGAATAACGTCTAAACAACAAATCGACTTTCATGAGGCGGTTAATTGCCATATATGTGAAAAACCTCTGGCAGACTCCAAGGTGCGAGATCACTGTCATTTGACCGGTCAGTATTGCGGAGCTGCGTATAACAGTTGCAATTTCAAATTTCATGCTCCAGATTTTATTCCAGTAATTTTACACAACTTTCTCGGCTACGACAGTCATATCATTGTGGAAGCTTTTGGTGATAAAGACATTAAAGCCAAACTAAAACTAAATAACGTGATAAAATGTATTCCAAATAATTTTGAAAAGTATATGTCGGTGACCCTCGGAAAATTACGTTTCATCGACAGCTTGCAATTTATGGCGGCATCATTAGACGAGCTCGTTAAAGGTTGCAGTATTTTCAATAATCTGCGCAGCTGTTTTGGAGAAAACTATGTCCATTTGACAAAAAAGGTATCTTTCCTTACGAGTATCTTGACGATTGGAGCAGATTTAGTGAAACTTCTCTACCTGACAAAGATAACTTTTACTCGCAGCTCAAGAAAGAGAACATCAGCGACGACGAGTATAAAT
Source organism: Potamilus streckersoni (assembly GCA_016746295.1). Classification (NCBI taxonomy): domain Eukaryota; kingdom Metazoa; phylum Mollusca; class Bivalvia; order Unionida; family Unionidae; genus Potamilus; species Potamilus streckersoni. The sequence continues at coordinate 3,118,788 of JAEAOA010001690.1, forward strand.
ATGCGCAAGATATGTGGAATAAATTCTCCTGCAAAACATTTGGCAATTATCACGATTTATATCTAAAAGCTGATGTATTATTGCTAGCAGATGTTTTTGAGAATTTTCGTCAGGTTAGTCATGTAAATTACGGATTAGACCCATGTTGGTATTATTCTGCTCCTGTGCTGTCTTGGGACACTTTACTTAAAACTAGCGAGATAGAATTAGAACTCTTAACATATATCGATATGTTTAGCTTTATTGAAAAAGGCATCAGAGGTGGAATTAGCGTTATAGCAAAAGAATATGCAGCAGCTAATAATAAATATTTACAAAGTTATGATAAAAATCTTCTGTCGAGTTACATTATTTATTTAGATAAAGTGAACCTTTATGGGTGGAGTATGCAGGAGCCAATGCCTTGCGTGGGGTTTCACTGGATAACTCCAAACCAGTTTCTCAAAGAAACTGAAAACAATCTTCCAAAAGATATTTCATATTTTGTTGAAGTTGATTTAGACTACCCCAGTTCGTTACACGATCTACATAACGACTATCCATTTTGCGCAGAATCAATGACGATTGATTATAGTTTATTATCGCCTGAACAACGAGCTATGACAACAGGAAAATGCTCTATCGTTAATACGTTAGTTCCAAATTTGTTAGACGAAAGAAATTATATCATGCACTACAAAAACCTAAAGCATGCGAAAGATGCTGGACTAATTCTGAGAAAAGTCCATCGTGTGCTAAAATTTAATCAATCGCGGTGGATGGCGGGTTAAACGTCGTGCCGTAGCTACAACCGAATTTGAAGAAACTGTTTCAAGTTAATGAACAACTCAGTTTTTTGGAAAGACTATGAAAAATATCAGAAAAATAATTTCTCTCGAAATTATTAATGATATTAATCGCAGAAATAAGTTATTCAGTGACGATGGTTTTGTTAGTATGAAAATATTTAATGAAAATCTTGCTGCAATACAACGACGAAAGACAAATTTAAAGTTAAATAAGCCAATCTATGTTGGTGCAGCAGTTCTTGGTATATCAAAGTGGTTGATGTACGATTTTCATTATAATTTTACCAAAAAGATGCGGCCTGATTCGGAGCTGCTATTTACTGATACGGATTCTCTGGTGTACAATATAAAATGTGAAAATGTCTATCAAGATATTTACGATAATAAACATCTGTTCGATTTGACAGATTATCCAACTTCTAGTGGATTTCATGACAATTCTAACAAGAAAGTTATAGGAAAAATGAAAGACGAGTTTATATTTGTACCGGTTAGAGAGTTTGTTGGACTTAGAAGTAAATGTATGCTGTTATAATAGACGACAATAAACTGACAAAGAAAGCTAAAGGCATCCCTAGAGGATATGTAAAAAAGATTATACATTTTGAGGATTTCAAAGCTGCTCTTAACGATAGCGTCACCTTTATTAAAACCAATGTCATTCGGACAAACTATCATGAGCTTGAAACGAATACAATTATAAAACGTTGACTAAGCAATTTTCATGATAAAAGGTATTGCAAAGACGGAATTAATACTATCGCTCTTGGACATTATTTAAGTAATATTTTCTAAGTATTAGAAATAATGTTTGAAAATATAATATTAGCGGATGGAGTTAATAGCAAAATAAAACATTTATTGATATCTAACCAACAGTTGTCCTTTCAATTTGATGACGAAGTGTCAGGCATTTGTTTTAGTAAATTTGATAGAATAAAACTTTCTCTTATTAGAACAGACGAGAGCAAGTATTTCCCATATCTCGAACGTTTAAGAGATGCTCTTTCATTAAAATATGAAAATATACATAATCACATAAGTCAAAGTATGTACACTAAATTTATAATAGATTTGGACAGGTCAAAAATTTTTGCTAAGGTTAGCAAGTATTTACTAAACAAATTAGCTATGAAAGAACTATTCGAAAGTCGCCGCAAGGTATCTGGTAGAATTAAGTTTATGTTATACTTTTATGAAAACATTAGATACTTAATCGCAAATGTTGATATAATGTCTATAGTATCAGAGAATTAACTCACAAACATGTAACCAATCGTGTTTAAGAAGGGAGATAATAACCCTAGTATTTAGTTTAAAATCAATCGCGAGTTGTCGAACATATGTATAGACTGACATAAATCAGTCAAAAGGTTGGTAATATATTAACATATTTGTTGCTCATATCTGATTTTATTCAGTTAATTGTTGTTTATTAGTTAAATGTAAACATATAACAGCATTTTTAAAACCTGTGTAGTTCTTTATTTGTTTAAAAATGATCTAATGCCCTTACGTAACTAAACTCAAAGCCGTATCTAACTGAATAATTTGCGAAATCTATATATATATATATATATATATATATATATATATATATATATATATATATATATATATATATATATATATCGTGCCATAGATCTTAATCTGAGCAGTTTTGTTATTAATTAATTAGTGAAACAAACAAAGAAAATATATGATCTTCTATTTTTCACATTTGTATCTGCTTGTCTAAGTATATATTTTCATATTTTTAATAACGCCATATACATCTTCATACGACTATTGATTTTCCATTTGCAGACAGCAGTCTCGCTATGCATATGTAGTTCAGGTCATAGAAGGTACTGGGGAAAATGGTCATGTATAGATATAACTTGATGTCAAATGTAATGGACAATTATATATATTGCCAGAGGCTTCCTTCACATTGTAATTAGAAATTCGTTTAATGTATACAAAAAATAAAATCATTTATTTGTAAATTTCATTTATAATGTTTTCAAAATAGATATTTTTATCACTTAGTTTAGCCACACGCCTTTGTTGGCGAAGAGTACTGCATTACATTTTTCTTTTATATTGCAATGTGAAATGAAAATATTCCTTTTCTCTATAATAATATCGTTTTTAAAACAAAATATAATGCAGAATTACGTGCTTTCATAATCAGAAAATGTATAATGCTGCTTTTGTTAAGTCTATATTAACTAATTCAATATATTTATATAATGCGTTGGTAGCTCAGTTAGTTAGACGTAATGGCTGCGGAAATTGCGATTGGGGTTCGAATCTTATGAAAGGCAAAAATTTGTCTATGGGAGGGGGCGATTTTATGCCCACGAAAAAATATCTACTTAGTGGGGGGACCTGCCGAACCCCTATATTTGTGAACAGAAATTAATTCATCCACCCACAATGTCAAAAACATTGTGTGATAGTTTTCACACCAATGGATTTGATATTTAGGGGTGGGTGTGCTAGTTTCTGTTCACAAGTAGAAAATGACTTTATTATCATTATATATCATTATGTCATCATTATATGTTATGTGTTTGTGACGTCTTGTTGTGTCGTCCAAAAATAGACCAGTAGGAGGTAATTTAACCCTGTGACCTGCTAATGGGTATTCCACACAGGGGTCAATTTCAAAAACACAACTAAAAATAACCTAATGAGGTTCCAGGTCACAAAGACCATTAGGCCTTCTGAGTTTCTAGACTTTCGATATATAAATAATCTAGGATCTCTTTGCGAGGGCAACAAATGGTAGCAAAAAAAGACCTACACCGCAGACAGCCTCTGAAGTTTCTAACATTTCGTCTTCTAGTTAGAAACTTCGTCTTGGGGGTAATATCTAAACAAAATTCAGAACTTCATTAGGTTATCTGATCAACGAAAGGTTCTACACCTTGCCCCTAATTAACAAATCAACCGCATGCCCATCTGTAAATATTCATGCTCATCAATCAGTTTATGTAAATGAAATAAAACTTTGGGACATTTAAAGTTAATACAAACCTATTATGTGCCAGACAAATGTAGTGAAAACAGGCAATCATGTTCTAGGCAGATATATTGCATACAGTCAGTTATGTGCAGAATGATCAAGCACATTCACCAGACAGATCAAATATATGTGCAATTAAATTCCTGTATCATCAACTAATTCTAATCCACACGATGATGGGAAAGAATGGGCATTTGCGTATGTAGGACATGCAACTATATACTTATTAGATTCACTTGCTCAAAGTTAATTCAAATGCATTGTTTGGATATATATACTGTATTTTAAAGCGTGTCAGTTAACACTTAATTGGTTCATTAATGCAAAGTAGACTTATCTATTTAATCTTTATTTTCCTTGATACTTTTCATTCTTTAAGCATCTAAGTATGCTGTACTATTGCCATCTGTTCCATATTCATCACACATTATGCAACGATGTTTATGAAAAAAGATTTTCTAATGCATATAAAATATGTCCTCACATACAACGTCATAATAAATACATAATTTAATGCTTAATCCTATAAATAAATGACCTGCATATAAACAATCTTTTTTCCTGAATTTAAATAAAACGCTTGCTATGACGTTTTAAGATATTTATTAAAGCAGAATACTAAATATATTAGCCTTAAGAAATTGTATATAGTTTATAAATACATGCACGCTGATAATATTTACCATCAGCAACACAAAGACAATAAATATGCATTTTTGCACAATTTAACAAATTCAAATTTAAAAACATACAATTGAATTAAATCTTGCTGACAAGTGCTTTTTTATTTTTCATATATTAATTCTATTTTAAAATTAATTATACATAAAAAATCAAAACAATATCCCTATATATGGAGTGGGGGCGATATAGCGAAAAGTGGACTTCTAAGTGTAGAGATGTCACCAGTACTTTGACAAGGACAATTTAACATGAGAAATTTTAACATGAGTGGACCTATAGAGCGAAAAGGAAAATTGAAACTTTTGGATATATAGCGACATGAAGTTGGGCCAGTCTAGCGGAAATGGAATTGAAAAGGGGTAATGTCACGGTACTGGACAATAAAACAATGTTGCAAGCGGTTGAACTCTGTCGGGCGGAACAGTGTGGCAAGGGGCTGACCTACACTACTCAGTGGACAAATAGAGACACAGAAATAGAGATTTAGACATGTGACACCTTCATTTATAAACAAAAATCTATCACACAAAAAAATCGATTTTTTTTTCAGGCAAGAGGGAATAAATGTATTTTAAGGGCAATGGAATGACCCCTGAAAAATGCCATTTAACTTTCTTCTTTTTTGTCTCCTCTCTTTTCCTCCACCAACATTTTATTTTCTAAACTACATTTATCTTTTTCTTTTTGTATTCCTTTAACCCTCACCTTCTTCTCCTCCTCTACCTCCTCTTTTTTATTTCATTCTCCTCCTATTTTATCCCTTTAGAATTGTATCTACTTAACTCTTCTATTACCTGCAGATCTTCCTTTTCTTCTCTCCTTGTTTTATCAGCTCTCTCAGTCTGTCCGTTGCCATCTTTAAATTATGAATTTCCATTTTGAATCTATGGGGACTATAAAATTCATTCTCCATATTCACTAACTATTCTTCTAGTATACCCAGGTCATCTACTACCTGTTGAAACAATGTTTTTTATTATTATTGGATGCGAGAATGACAAAGACAACACATTATATGCATCTAGCAAGGACATGAAGCAAACCATCCCCTCTCACCAGATATCTATATCACCTAGCACACAATTAACAATGATATGAGTGCTAACGTAAAATAAATGTTTATACTTTGCGCTGTGGATGTGTCATCACCTCACGAATGACCTCACACTGAGGTCTATTCATGAAGTGGGCAGAATCAATATTTTAGTTTCCTTCTCCTCTTCTTTATTCCTTTCGTCCTACTCTTCAAAGAGTCTGGCACTTTCTCCTCCATGGCCACCTCATTTGGGTGTTGCTTGGCATACCCCAGGTGCATCTGGAGGTATAAGTTTTGAAATCTTGCACATCTTTTTTCAGTTGACGACTCAACGATGAGTAGCCAGACTGACTGCGCTTTGGATTATGACTAAAGACAGGACCTTGGATGCACTTCTCGCACGCTCGATGAGTTACGAAGAAAATAATATATTGAATCCCATTCTCTTGCATGCATTCAGAATGGAAGGAGATGAAATTCCCTTTTTTTCTTCTGGTCATTTTCTTCATCTTCCTCTTGTTGTGGTTGTTTTTGTTTGTTTTTATTTTTCTTTTTATTTTCTTATTTTTTTTGTTTCTTCTTCCAAGTCCACGTTTTGGTAATAAACGTAACATGCTTTTTTCCTGGACAAATGTTTGCCTTGGTATTTTAGTGCGTATGACTTGTCCGTAAGCAAAACAACATTTCAGGAGTTTCTGTTGTAAACCTTACGTCTTCAAATGTTGTTGGTAACAGGTAGAGCTGACAAAAGTGCAGACAAGCTGAGCAATGCACTCGTTTTTATCCGTCGTCAAGGCAGAGTTTAGTGGCCAAATATCCTAAACATTCCAGTCCTCAATGTTTGTGTTGCTCTCGAATGTTTCACCATCCATAGTCATATTTCTCACAATAATAACTATATGCCAGGAATCCGGTGATACTGGTAATGGTATAGAAATGTTCATCCTGATGATAGACATAAACGTATTTTCCGTCTTTAAAATGTTTTCCTCGAAACAGCAGAGGTCCACGAACTTCTTGAGGTTTACTTTCAAAATGTAGTTTGGAGCTAAAAAGTCTCGAACATTTTGCATTAATGAATGCCACGGAGTGCTTCGTTGGATATCCCCGCTTGCAGTAAAAGTAGTTCTGCTTCTTTTTTGTTGTTTGGTTTGGTCCGATCGTTGAATAGTTTTCCAGGTTATTTTCCATTCTGACATGTCATTCGTATCAGCATCACGATTTTCTCGGGCTAAACACATCAGGTCGTGAGGGTTGTTAATTTGGAGGAGCCTACGCTTCATACCACAATGTTTGTCCATCAATGCATCTTTTTTGCTTTGCCCGATCCCGTTCGGAAGATAAATATGGGACATGTACAGTTTCACTTTTCCAGCAGTGATGTGAACCTGTAAAAATAGTTCTGCTTCTTTTTTGTTGCTTGGCTCGGTACGATTGTTGAATAGTTTTCCAGTTTAATTTCCATTCTGACGTGTGTTCTTATCGGCACCGCGATTTTCATGCTAAACACACCAGGTTGTGATGGTTGTTAATAGCTACGAGGCTACGCTTGATACCATAAAGTTTGTCCATCAATGCAAACTTTTTGCTTTGCCCGGTCCCGTTTGGAAGACAAATTGGGACATGTACAGTTTCGCTTTTCCAGCGGTGATGTGAACCTTTCGTAGTGGGACTGCTGCATATTGTGTTGAATCTTGTTGATGACTTTGGAAGGTGTCAGTTCCCAGGTCCTGATAAACTCAGACTGTCGTGATAAATGGAATATGTCAAGCGATCGTCTTCTCTGGCTCGACATTGCCGTTTCAGAATGATTAAGAAAGAATCCCACAAATCGCAAATCTTTGATGAAACCCTCTGCTTTCTCCAGCAGTACGTCTGACCTGAAATCTGTACACTTCACCCTGTATGCCGTGGTTCTAAATTTTATGAGGAGTGTTTATCCCTTTTTCGAATGAGATAGTAGTTTTCAGGTTGTCATGGCAATGGACTTTGGCTTGATGTAGACTCTGCTTGTCTGTATTCTGGCTCGCTCATGTCATCTTTACACTCACTCGCATAGATTTGAGCCAATATTTCAGCTACTGTGAGAGGCGATAGGTCACGTTTCTGACTTACTTTTTCTCCTTTCTAGACGAAATTATGCGACAGTTTCATCTTGATTGAAAAATTTCAAATGACTACAATTTAAACACCTCGGTTCGCTATATATCAAATATAAGGTCCGTGTCTGCACTCCAAGTATTTATTTCACTCTTAATTCCACCATAAATATGGACGAGTCAACTCAAATCGAACTTCAGAGCTTTGCAAGTTGTCGTACGAAGGTTTTCTTCGCAGAAGCCGATGGACTGCTCCAAACAGGACGAATAGGTACCCTCCGAAAAGGAACAACCCAGACACGTACAGAAGAGAAAAAAAAGAAGAAAAGAAGAAGAGAAGAAAGTGACAAAGAGAAAAAAAATCTGTGACAGTGAAAAATTTCAAGAAACGGAGAATGAGAGGACAGAGACGTTTATGAACTTATTAAAGTGATGTGTTGTGAAATTGGATTGTAAGGTTGAGAATATACCAGAAATGAAAACACAAGTATCTCTTGGATTTGATTTTTATAATAAGGAACTACACTTTATTTTTCTTTTAAATATTCTCAGGAACGGGAAGTAATAAAATTTAACAGCCTTATACATTTGCCACGGCCAAGGCATACTTCTGGACCTGCTCATGTCGATGACTTGGTATAAAGCACTAGTATCAGTATCACAAGGCATAGTAGGTGTGTTGACGGAGTTTGATTATTTGGCTCGGGAAGATCTTTTTCTATTGGGTCTTATTAAAGAAGTTAGATACATTTTCTTGAGACTACTTAACTATGCCAAAATGTCAAAGAGTACCATCATCGTTTGACTTTCACTATCCGTCTTCTCTCCTTGACCTTTTTGCTTCTCTGCCTCTTCGCCCACCATCCTACCGTTGATGCTGTTCAACCAGGGCAATCCCATATATGTCCAATCATCGTGGGCAATTATCAATTATACAGCCCTTTGGAAACGAAGGATCTATGTGGAGAGACGAGGCTGTCTGAAGGGAGTCTTGATCTACGGTCCAGATATCAGACGAAGGTTGAGGAAAAGAAGAAGATCAATGCGATGCCCTCTGTATTAACTGAATGGTGTTAGGAAAAAATCGAGGCCCTTTTCATAGCTACTCATTGCCTCGAAAAGATATATATTTTGCCAATATTTTGTGTGATAGATTTATGTTCGTAAATCTATGTTTGTGTCATAAATTTATGTCTCTATGTATGGAACTCTGTCTGTAACCACGTCTCTATGTGTATCTCGCTATTTGTTCCTAGAGTAGTTCGTATTCAGGGTAGCCCATTTCCACACTGTTCCGCCCAATTGAAAACCGATCCGGTGGCTTAGTGGTTAGAGCGTCCGCCTCTGATTGGTAAAGTCCTGGGTTCGAACCCCGGCCGAGTCATACTAAAGACTTCTGAAAATAGTACTAACAGGTGCTACGCTAGGCACTCAGCATTAAGAGGTTAGTGTTAGGACTTGTCGATCTGATGTCAAGATAATGTGACTGGCCGGGACAATATGCTACATGTCTGCAACATGATTTCCCTGTGCTAGACATTGCTATAAAACTGCCACACTGCAGATATCGTGGCGATATGACTGAAAAAATTGTTAAAGCTACGTTAAAAAATCCAAATCACTCCGCCCAATTAAAATCAGTCGTTTGCAACATTGTAACCAGTGTCATTACCGTCACGTCACCCATATTTAATTCCACTTTTCGATCGACAGGCCCAATCCCTTGTCGCTATGTTTAATTCCCTTGTCGCTCAATAGGTCCACCCATGTTACAGTACCCCATGTTCAATTTCCCTTTTTGCCAAAGTGACGAGGACCTTTTCAAACAGGGAAGTTCTTATGCCACTATATTGCCCCCAATCACCACATCCTTGTCAGTAATAAAAAATGTGTTTCGAATTAAAGTTGCATCAATAACACGCTGAAGGGATTCAGGTCGTAATAATTTTCATTATAATTTCTAGATTGTTATTGCTGAATACGGAACTTTCCATTGTTTCCAATTACTAAAAATCATATGTCAATCTAAGGAAACTTTAAAGACGAACTAAATGGAAAGCTATTGTTATCGGTTAACAGCCATTTTCAGAAGCTTAAAGGTAAAAGCATGGGGTTATTCTTGCTGCATATTCGTTTCTAAATGTGTTCTGCATAATGGAGAACAGAAGATGATACCCACTATAATCAGCAACCGAAGACACAGTTGTATATCTGTCTGATAAGAACTACTTCAATTTGTCTAAAAACTATGAGAACAAAGTAAGAAAACATACGCATTTAAGGATTAGAAAGGTATTTAAAAACCCCATGGTAAAAAACAAATTGTTTCTAAACATTCCAGTTGTAATGATGACAACGTGGCTATCTATATGCAAAGCTATCTATGCAAGGCCTTTCTATGCAAGGATTATCTATGCAAAGGTTATCTATGCAAGGGCTGTATATGCAAGTGCTGTATATGCAAGCTCTCATAAACAAGTATTTGGATTATTGATATCAAACTCAGACTCAGATGATATTGTCATAATGAACACATGAAATTAATAAAGTACCCTTGTCATTATGGCAAACAAACACACACACATACACACACCATATATATATATATATATATATATATATATATATATATATATATATATATATATATATATATTCAATGATATATATATATATATATAATTATATATATATATATATATATATATATATATATATATATATATATATATATATATATATATATATATATATATATATATATATATATGATAGAATTCTCATGATATGATAGAATTTTCACGATAGAATTTTCATGACAGAATTCTCAACATCCTTTTGCCAAGCAGTAAATCAGGTGAAATTTTTATCATTTTTTTTACTGCTTATCTTCATCACGGATGAATGAATACATAACCAACGATTAGTCCGATTCCACAGACTCAATGATAGAGACCTGCTTTCAGGAAGGCGGTCAAGGTGCCCAAAGGCTTTTGATTCAGTACAGTGCAAGGGGACATCTGTTGGTGTCGTCGTGAACTAAAATCAACAAGCATTATCGGTCTATTCCAAAAACGATGTCAATGAAACATTCACACAATTATTTAGTAATATTTTGTACACTTAGAACTAAAACTAAATCTAAATTTGATTTTGCTGATCAATATATATATATATATATATATATATATATATATATATATATATATATATATATATATATATATATATATATATATATATATATATATATATATATATATATAGTTTAATACAGACAATACTATCAGACAGGTTAGAGAAATTAAACTCGTACTCTACGGAGTGTGGAACCCATCTCCGCGAGTAAATCGCACCCTTCGCCTTGCCTGTACGCACGCACCAGCCGACTTAGGGTCACGACTAAGCACGCATCGCTAAAATATTGATGGCACTGAATCGGTGTTATATAAGCTCGTGTGTAGCAGACGCACTCGACACGGAATAGGCGTTATATAAGCTCGTGCGTAGCAGACACACTCGATTGACGACCTAGTAAATTCTCTCTCTCTCTCTCTCTCTATATATATATATATATATATATATATATATATATATATATATATATATATATATATATATATATATATATATATATATATATATATTACATTTATGTGAATAATATTTACTAATCTTTACCATGTAATATACATATTCTAATTTCATTCTATATCATGACTCTAATTTCAAATAGGGATCTTCAGAGTAATACAATAGACGGCCTAAGTTTAATAACACAACATTGCATATTAACTATTATATTATTTGCACCTTTTCCTTTCTCGTGTTCGTTTTTCATATTTACCAAATAGTTTATATCTTGTAATATAAGCTTTTTCAAGATTAAAATTATGTCTCTTTACATATGGAACTATTTCCAGTTGGTTTGCATGGAGATATAATGTTAAAGAAAAAAATTTCCATGATTTTCTGAATGCTTACTTTTCTTACTATACTCAATCAAATTTTATAATCGACGTTACGGAGACGTTTAAATGCTCTTATGTTACGAGTCCAATGATCATAAAATAAGCAATAGGAAAGAGTGAAGGCAACAAAGAGATTGAAAATTAAAGGCAATGATCTGTCTGTTATGGCCTGCTTTGTTCTGATGTGTCAACAGCATCTTCTTGAGTCACAGACATCTTACTCCCGGTTTAAATTCAATGTAAAGTGCAATGAATTAATTGTCTTTATTCGAAAATTTTGTCAGACCACTTTTGTACTTCTAGAAAAAATAATCACTTGAATTCAATAATTTGAAAAATATAAAATTCACCCCAAGTTGGTCACAACATAACACAACTTAAATTGCTAGATGTTAAAACACAAATAGAAAAATTCTTCACAATCTCAAGTTAATGTAGTTCTCTAACATCAGATCAAAAATTGGCATTTTCTATAAATAACATTTTTTCTAATGGAAAATAACTTTCTTGAATGATTTAATGAGCCTTATTTATTTAAAACAGAATACCCTATAAAAATTCACTTTGGAATCACAAAACCCTGAACAAAATCAACTTGTTTACCTGAATAATAATTCGGTTAATGACCTCATATCCATATAGAATAATGAAACTATTATTGCTTACATCAATGAAATATAAACGTCGATCAGATCAAAAAGAACTGATCTCAGTTTTGGACAAGGTCAAGTCCAGTAAACAATGGTAAATTACAATGGCACGTAATGGAATAAACAATTAAAACTAACAAACAAACAAGTCAGTTAAATATGCATAACGATAGAAAAAGATTTTAAGCATCCTATCATAGCTATTATTACTGTTGTATCAGATTTAAACAACTTTTGCTGTGTTTAGAAGGAATGTGTTTTGTACGCGTTTATTTATCCTGCAACTTCAAATTATGTATTAATAATTCAGTGTCACACTTTATTTTGTAATATGTAATCTGGGGCATTTGCTACTATACGTTTCGCGTAATTATTATGATATTTACTTCTTCATTAGTTTGACTCAAAGTTATGTTTCTTTATTCGGATTTTTTTTCTAAATACGGTATTGATACTTTACTTTGTAGATACTTAAAAGCCTGTGCATCGATTCCATTTTTACACACCACATACCTCATATGTGAGGGTCAATCTAATAAGTGCCACAATCACACAATCACAGATTGTAGCAAAAGTAAGTGTTACTTAAGTTTGTAAACAAATGCATGAAATTAGAATAATTCAGAAATTTAACAATGCCAATTAGCTGTACAGTTAATCAGAAGCTAGGATATCAAACAAAAATATAACATATAATCTATCTTCTAACATATGTTTGTCGCTGAACATGTTTGTAAAACAACTAACTTCAGAAAACGAATGAATATCCAATGGTGGTGCCAGGATTCTAGGCATCTGGCGGCAATGTTCTTTTTGAGACCAGTACCAAGGCATCCGAAGGTAATATTCTTGGGTGGAGACGTATTGTGCTACAGAACACGTTTTATCAATGACCCGTTACACTTAAAAGATAGCAACATGCTATGAATCTGTAGGTTAAGGAAAGCTCCATACCTCGCCCCTTCGCAATAGGCCCTCCAAATCACAACCACATCACGCCGCCACTATTACCAACCGCAAGTCACTATTGCAACCAAAGCAACATGAAAGTCGAACACAACTACAACTCGACTTTACATTAATTCGAATCCCTCGAAATGCCACTCATTCAATAGAACCGATAGAGAATGCACACGTAAGGAAATGTACTGGATGCTATCAATGAAAATCCATGGCGAATTTTCGGCCTGAATTAAAACGCGTAAACTTCATTTTGGAATCTTGATCTTTAGAAAAGGAATTATTTAGTTAAGTAATATATTTATATAAATAGAAGGATATTGTTATAATTTTCACTATATAGAATGCATACATATGTAAACAGATATGCACATTGCACATGAATACCTGCAGCCACATTCATTTGTTTTGTTTTGTAACTAATTCCTTTATGGCAGACTATACTGTTTTCATGTTTTAATTCCTTCCATTAATTGTTATTGCCCATACCTTTGATGACAAATGTATAGAATATAATCTTAGACTTTTTAAATGCATTTGATTAGTTATTTACAAGACACAAGACATGGGATAATATATTGATTTTAATGTATACTCAGTTTTTATCTCCATTTGATCTAATAGTCATTTTAAAGAGAGATAATATTCCATTGCATGATTAGTCTCAAAGTTGATAAAGGATTTGATCGTTTATATCAAAATTAGTTGCGTACTGATTTTTACTAACATAATTAATTTCTTATTGACCAGTAGAAGAAGATAAATAAATGTTAAGTCTATCAACAAATTTAGATTTATTTAAAAGCATATGATTAAATTTCCATGTTCCTTGACCTCTCATTGGGTAAGTACACGTAAAGGTAACTAAAGTTGTAGAATGAACAGATTTGTAACAGATGTCATTCCTAGAGCTTGTCATACATGTTTGAAGGTTTGATGGCAGAAAGCAATCTAACATTGCCTGTTTTTAAGGGCCTCTCTTTCTATATCTTCTGACGGTGGAGATCTCTCCTGAAGTCTATACAGTAAAAGCCTTCCATTATTGAATGTATCTAATTGTTTGCTTTCTTATTATTCTCTTATTATTTTTATAGCAAAGTCCTGCCGTCCACTCCAGCATCATTCAATTATCATTGATGACTTATCCAATTTTCTCTATGTATGTTTAGATTTGCTTAAAATATTTTGGATTGACTTTATTTAGTCCGTGACTTACTACTAATATAATATTTGATTATTTATAATAGCATGTCAAATAATGTGATTTTCCCTGGATCCATTTTCATAGGTCATATTTGAGTGGATTCTTTGACAATGTGATTATCCCTGGATCCATTTTCATAGGTCATATTTGGGTGGATTCTTTGACAATGTGAATTTCCCTGGATCCATTTTCATGGGTCATATTTGAGTGGATTCTTTGACAATGTGATTATCCCTGGATTCATTTTCATAGGTCATATTTGGTTGGATTCTTTGACAATGTGATTATCCCTGGATTCATTTTCATAGGTCATATTTGAGTGGATTCTTTGACAATATGGATACAGATCTGCTGCTGTGTGAGAGTTTACTATCTTGTCTTAAAACTCCATTCACGTCTACCACAACATTGTATATTTTTCGTAAAATGAGTATCATTAATCGAGTTATGCAATATTTATCCATGCATCATGGGAATGTACGTCTCCTTTCAATCTTTGTAGTAAACCATCCCCGACGTTTAAGGCTTCCAAGAACTAAATTGCTCAAAGATCGGAGGTTGAAATCTAAAACTTACATATATTTTTCAATACTTTTCTATATCTTAGGAAAGACTGACGCTTGCATGATTAAGGGTTTGTTCCCATTCCAAACAATGTACAGGAAAGCAAGGAGAAACCAATCCCAATATTTAAAGTTATATTTCCCGTGATTGATGCTACACCCTTTGAACCCAAAACATTATCCTGGCAACGTGCTCAAATTATTTCAGAAGCAGTCTTGATAATATTACTATTTATAATTTAGTGGCTAAGACTGATGACAACAACGTACGGTAACAGACTTACATAGTACAAACATACGTGTATAGCAAAGAAAATTGAAAGGCAGCTAAATTTTAACTCTACAGGTCACTGTTACATCTAACCATTTGTTGAAATTACCAGAACAAAAGCAAATGTGATAGCCGAATGATAGGGTTTTTATTCCTATAGTTTACAGCAGTGTAAGATAGCATCAACATATAGTTTCGTGTCCTTTTCGACCAGTAGAAACCTCCCAAGATAGGTATCTTATCTAGGCTAACGTTGATATCGTCCACATGATTATTGCAGAATATAGCTCTATAGTTATTCTTTAGACTTTTGAAAGATTCAGTCAGATGTAAATGTTTTCAAATGATCGGTTATATATTTGGGGCATCGGTGTAGATATTAACAATGAGAACGACACGATTATTGATTTTGTTCATTTTTATATTTCAGGAGAACCCATCTAATTAGTAAACTAGTTTGCTAATAGCCTTCTCGATCTGGTGTATGGTATTCGGTAGATTCAATCTCTTGAAATGGTTCCAAATGATCTGATGTAAATTTCTAACGTCGGGAAGTTCAATAAAATCAAACGGGAAGAATTAATTGGCTTATTGGCTTCATATATTCTTTCATCGAGTAAATTCTAAATTTATATTACCGACAAAATATTAACATATGTTGTTTGGGTGTTGAAGTCTCTTTACATTTGTTTGTTAACAATTTTTTTCAGATAATGTGCGATCCATGTAATGTAACTCTAATATTTACTGTACAAAATCTGTAGAGCTCTTTTGCTTGAAAATTTAGACATGTTGTACTCTGTAAAATGAATATAATAGTTTGAAAACAAAATGATTTTGATGTTTTAATAGCGAGCATGACGGCATGAGTGACATATGAAAGTGATTCCACAGAAACCAGAAAGGAACTGACGCACATTCTACACAGTCAAATTACATGTATATATTCACAAGAATATCAAGGCTCTAATTCCTGCATCTCAATCATGCAATTGTACACAGCTCTTTAAGCAGCAAAATGTAACTCTAGACATGAAATATTATTCAAATTTGATTATCTATGGTATTTCGAGTACAATTTGGATCCGGACTTATATTGTAAAGCCTTATATCACATCGACATGACTTTTAATAGGTTAATATATCAATAAAACTGTGCAATATTACTAGCGACGTTTTAATTCGAAAGGTAGACTTCTTCCTTTTTACATTGAATTTATTAAGAAATTTCTAATTGCAAATAAGATTATAAAATTAGCCGATTTTGTTTACGATAAAACCAAATCAAATCATCATTTAAAAACCGATTGGGAAGATCAAAAAACACCGCCGTGCATCAGTTCAAACCATCGTGTCCAATTCCGTCCCGCATATCCACTTAGACTGTACTTTGGGTTCCTTTGCACCGGTAAGTATTCTCTCCACTATGCTTTCTTTCCAAAAATTCTGAGTGTGTGGCCTTTACGTTCTACCCTTCCTCCTTTTGGCTTCCAACTCTGTTTAGGTTGCAAAACGTGTGTCTCCCCGAAACTATCTCATATTCTGTTTCAAGTTCATGGTGTCTGTCAAATCGTTCAGACAATTGTTTCCTCTTGTATTTAATTTTCTTAACGAGAAATGTACTCATTAAAATTCTCAGAAACTTCCAGGTCTTATATTCGTCCCTCTTGTATAGAAGTGTAGATTGAAGTTCGAAGTCCACTCCTGCATATTTAAACTTAATTTTATCGTGCGAAACCACTAACCATTCAAAGCGTGACCAATCGGAATGAAATACACCTACCGCCCTATTAATGTTGAAACAATGAAGTTCCAATCACAACCTTCATTATCTAACTTTCGGACATGACAGTGTTCCATACAGATCAGATGTTGACCCCTTCCCGGTCAGTTTAAACAAGCTAAGCTCTTAATTATACGTCAATAACATCTGTCTTTGGCTGAACCAATCCGTACATTACGGCTTTTTAAATGCGGCCATTACCCATAAATCTCTTGAATCGAGCATGTATCCGACTAATGTGTTCTACCGAAATTAACAATAACAAAACAGAGATGGACCTAAAAATGTGGTCCTTTACAGACTCCTTCCATAATATACTAATCATAGCATTTCGTCACAATGGCCTGAGTAAAATAGGTTGAAGGGACGACTGAATTTATTCTCTTATGGAACAAAGCACATTATATTCATATAATTTATATTTGAAATGTAACATCACAGAGCATACATAAACAAAACAAGATTGTATAGTTTGAATAAAGCCGTGTTATGATTGCTACAGAAATTACAAATAAAAAAATATGTCTTTGTTATACATGTACATTTGTTTTTTTATCCAGACAGTGATATGTGAAGACCAACAGTAAATTTGATCATTGCCAATACAAAACTTTCAGCATTCCCATTCATTTCATCGCCTCCTAAAAAATTGTGTACTGACCTTGGCAAATTTATTTGCTTCGACTATTTAGTGCACTTCGAAAAAATCGTTAATTTCTCATAAATGTGATCATATTGTAAATAAGATTTGCGAAGAGGAACAGTCTTCAAATTCAATTAATAAAGCCAATTTGTTTCTGATTACATACAAAAGTGGGCTGTTGGACTGAATTGTTTTTGGTGCTTTACGGCAAAGCATTAGAAGACTACGCTCTTCTTGATTCTGTCATGCTAAACACTCAACTGCCATGACTCTTTTGGGCTGTTAGAGCAAATATTGATTTCTGGTTTAAACGATATATTTTATATGGACGAAACAAATTAGAAATATCATAGCAATTACAAAAAAATCATTTTTCATAATTTAAAATTAATTACACAGGTGGGAATGAACATGGTGTTTTAGATTTTCTTATGCATGTCAGCTACTTAGATTTGTTCTCGATATAGACATGTTGCAAGTAAAACGTTAATAACCCTGAAGTTGTAGATAGATATGAAGCAGAAATCATAGAGATACTAGAATGCGACTGAAGTTGTTTTATTAAATTTTACTGGAATCAAGAAAATGTGTTGCATGGCAATACTGAGTCTGTCGAAAGAATTATATAATAAAATTGTTTTGCATCACAGGCTTACCCTTCACGTCACCATTGTAAATCCGCGTAGTTTATCCTATACGGGTATGATCCCATGCCTGGCTATAAACAGTTTAATAAAAAAACAACGTTTGGTTTGATCTACCCTATTGTATGCGACCCTGTTCTTTTCAAAGGGCTCTTTAAAATTTATACATGTATTTAAATCACATACATCCGCAAGATCTCATCAAAACTGGCTGGTTATTCATCGCTTTAATCTTTTAATCTCATCCAAAATGACTGTTAATATTTCTTTTGTATCTTTTAATTTTATATTTTCTTCTTTTCCAACAGCGAAATATGAAAATTTCTTTTAAAGGTTAGATTAATTATTCTTATCGCAAAATGACCTAAACTGACAAAATATACTAGGCGCATTGTAATTTCTATCTCTGCATATCATATCAATAACCAGCTGTATGTAATATTGGCATTAAGTAAAAATTAAACATTTCTTGACGTATTCCTACTCAAATTCTGCAATGTTTTCCAAACCCTAAATTATACTTAAAAGTGAATGAAATGCAACGCGAGCCAATTCAACCGTCGATAACAATGCTGTTAATCAAGCAAATAAAAAACCAAAAAGTGCAACAAAAAGGCCTAAGAATTATCTACATAAGAAAAAAAGCAAATCTGTTAGACGTCTTTCTCATCAGCCGATGGATAAATATGCTTATCTTAGCAACAATTAGAATGGGGTTCTTCTTTGTGTAATTGGAAGTTTCTGACTTCATCAGGTTGAATATTTCTATTGTAAAATGGTCGCAGCGTTTTAATATAACTTATTTATAACAGTTATCTGCTAACCTCTTCACTTTTAGGGCATTTTGTTCTTGCATGTAGTCCCTTAGAACATACTTTTATAGCTTCTAGACACTAAAAGCCTATCTTAGAGTCTCAAGACAATTAATACTTATATTGAAAGTCTCAAAACTATTACTACTTTATTTGAAAGTCTCCAGACGCTTCGTACATATGATGTTGATTGCTTCCAGACCCTTCACACGTAACGAACTCGCCTCCAGACGCTTAATACATAAAGTGCTGTCCTCCGAACGCTTAATGCGTATCTTGTATTAACATATATCATCAAAGACAGATTAATATTCTGCCTTATACAACTGTCAACTCAGCTGGTGCGCCACTTGAGTATATATATATATATATATATATATATATATATATATATATATATATATATATATATATATATATATATATATATATATACATATATATATATATATATATATATATATATATATACATATATATATATATATATATAATATATATATATATTATATAATATATATATATATATATATATATATATGTGTGTGTGTATGTGTGTTTGTGTGTGTGTGTGTTTGTGTGTGTGTCTGTGTGTCTGAAAATTCAGGTAGAAACACTTTTGCAGCTTGCAATTTTGTCATGGTTACTTGCTTTCTTGACATCTTCATAACTTTCGATCTATGCCCAATTGAGTAAAAACTGTAGCTCTCTGTTAGTAACGTAATGTTAATGTCTTCTTGTATTTTTAATTATTCCCAAAGTACCTTAATCTGTATTAGAATAGTATAGTTAACATCTTGTGTTATTACCCACGCCCAAGAGTATTAGTATATTACGGTTAACATCTTGTGTTATTACCCACGCCCAAGAGTATTAGTATATTACGGTTAACATCTTGTGTTATTAACCACGTCCATGAGTATTAGTATATTACGGTTAACATCTTGTGTTATTAACCACGCCCAAGAGTATTAGTATATTACGGTTAACATCTTGTGTTATTAACCACGTCCATGAGTATTAGTATATTACGGTTAACATCTTGTGTTATTAACCACGCCCAAGAGTATTAATATATTACGGTTAACATCTTGTGTTATTAACCACGCCCAAGAGTATTAGTATATTACGGTTAACATCTTGTGTTATTAACCACGCCCAAGAGTATTAATATATTACGGTTAACATCTTGTGTTATTAACCACGCCCAAGAGTATTAGTATATTACGGTTAACATCTTGTGTTATTAACCACGCCCAAGAGTATTAGTATATTACGGTTAACATCTTGTGTTATTAACCACGTCCATGAGTATTAGTATATTACGGTTAACATCTTGTGTTATTAACCACGCCCAAGAGTATTAGTATATTACGGTTAACATCTTGTGTTATTAACCACGTCCATGAGTATTAGTATATTACGGTTAATATCTTGTGTTATTAACCACGCCCAAGAGTATTAATATATTACGGTTAACATCTTGTGTTATTAACCACGCCCAAGAGTATTAGTATATTACGGTTAACATCTTGTGTTATTAACCACGCCCAAGAGTATTAGTATATTACGGTTAACATCTTTGTGAAAATTAACCACGTCCATGAGTATTAGTATATTACGGTTAACATCTTGTGTTATTAACCACGCCCAAGAGTATTAGTATATTACGGTTAACATCTTGTGTTATTAACCACGCCCAAGAGAATTAGTATATTACGGTTAACATCTTGTGTTATTAACCACGTCCATGAGTATTAGTATATTACGGTTAACATCTTGTGTTATTAATCACGTCCAAGAGTATTAATATATTACGGTTAACATCTTGTGTTATTAACCACGCCCAAGAGTATTAGTATATTACGGTTAACATCTTGTGTTATTAACCACGCCCAAGAGTATTAGTATATTACGGTTAACATCTTGTGTTATTAACCACGTCCATGAGTATTAGTATATTACGGTTAACATCTTGTGTTATTAACCACGCCCAAGAGTATTAGTATATTACGGTTAACATCTTGTGTTATTAACCACGCCCAAGAGAATTAGTATATTACGGTTAACATCTTGTGTTATTACCCACGCCCATGAGTATTAGTATATTACGGTTAACATCTTGTGTTATTAACCACGTCCATGAGTATTAGTATATTACGGTTAACATCTTGTGTTATTAACCACGCCCAAGAGTATTAGTATATTACGGTTAACATCTTGTGTTATTAACCACGCCCAAGAGTATTAGTATATTACGGTTAACATCTTGTGTTATTAATCACGTCCAAGAGTATTAATACTGTATTTGTATAGCATGGTTAACATCTTCTTTTTATCACTACCGGATTCAGTTTATCTATTCGTTTATCAAGTTAGATATATATAGCATATTGTACCTTGAATGAATTCTAATGACATATATTATATATTTTGGTATGAACACAGCTTATATAATTGTGCTTTCATCCGTTCCAATACTTAGCTGTATTTACTATGCCTTTTAAAGAATAAAAAAATCATGTGTGGCTCTTGCAAAATAGATTATTGAAAGTATATTGGAACATCTTTTGATGTATAATATTACGTACTTATTGATGGCTACCAGGAGCAGTAGTATATCATGTCATATAAAACAAGAAAACAGAAAAACAAATATCAAACCTGGCAATATATCTCAGAATTATGTACTTTTCAGCTAAGCTTGTTGTAATAAAATATTTGTTCAAATTTAAAAAAAAAACGTTTGTCATTGTTGCACAATAGTAGCTTTCAATTGATGCCATTTCATCTCCGAACAGCTGACTTTAACGTCCGGTCTGATACTTGACTGGTATCATTGCCAACTAATATTTGACGCCTAATGAATGTAATGAATTGTGGCACATAAGGATCGTGTGTGTTTCTGGTGTGTGTGTGTGTGTGTGAGAGAGAGAGAGAGGGAGAGAGAAGAGAGAGAGAGGAAGAATAAGAGAGTCTGCAGTCTTGTAGCTTTTAGTGATGTCTAGCACTGGGCATTATACTACAGGCATATATCATTATGTCTCACCCAGTCACATGATCGAATTACAGTCACAGCCACTATGCTGACCAGTCCTAACACTAACGTCTTAATACTGAGCTCTTAGCGATGAAGCTGTTCGAACCACGTTTAAGTCTTTGGTATTATTCGACCGAGTTTTAACCCGCTACCTCATGCATACGAAGCGGACGCTCTACCCACTTAAGCCACCGGAGCGGTCCATGAAGAGTACACTCTAGTTTGTCCTTGTAATATATCATTATGTATTTGTACATTAAGGTATCATCTTTATTGTCAGTGGTTGCTTTATATAGTGTCTGTAAATTGGGATTTTACGTTTTTATTGCCACTACAAAGGAACCAGAGTTATGAAAAAACCCATAATAATTTTGTAACGTAGGCTTGTCTCTTAAAAACGTAGTAAATGTCTAGCTTTTATAAGAATGATAAATATGTTAGTTTAGACCCGTCTTAAAACAGAACGGAATTTATTTCCTTGTTCACACGCAATACATCAGTCAGTAGCTTGGACCCCTCGACGAAGTAGACATGATAGTCACCTGCGCAGGCATCAAGTCAGACACGCCTGACATAAATTCATTACAAATTTTTCACGATGGCTGCAGACTTAGATTCAAAGCTTCCCAATGATCAAACAAGGGTCCCAGCGTCTAATTTATCACATTAACCTAACATATTGTGATATCAATAGTGCACATCACAACGGCAAACGCTACAATTTTGCATTTTCTATCGAAGAGACGGTCCGATTGTACATTTTCAGAAACCGAAAAATCGTCTATAAGCTAAATAGTTCAATAGTGAAAAGATACCCTGAGTAAGCTCAAACTGCTTCAACATAAAGCTACATAATTAAACTGGTCTTCCAAGTAGCAATTTAAGAAATCTTAACTTTTAAAAACGGGATTTTGTATGCATGCACAAATTGCATATGTGCATCATACTTGAATTATGCATATTTCTATAATTCACTCGTTCAATATTAAGAGTGTTACACTTTGTGATATTTTTAGCAGGTCATGTTCTTATGCATAGCTAGACCAAACATACGATGTGAGGTGTGATTATGATTTTTAAAGTAGCTTTAACAATTTTTAGTCATATCACTACGATGTCTCCATTGTAGCAGTTTATAGTGATGTCTAGTACTGGGGCATAATGTCGCAGAGATATAGCATGATGTCCCATCCAGTCTATTTTATCCTGACACCAGGCCGACCAGACCTAACGCTAACATCTTAATGCTGAGCGCCAAGCGACGTAGCTTTTAGTACCATTTTTGTAAGTATGACTCGACCGGGAATCGAACCCACGACCTCCCGCATCCGACGCGAACGCTCTAACCACTAGGCAACCGGAGCGGTTATCAAGCATACGACCCTATAAGGTGTAATTATATTATAAAGGTTTTAACTATTATATATCAACCTCTCGATTAGTCAATGAATCCATCAGCTTAATAACAGTTTCTGCATTATGCTATTTGTTATTCATAGTGTGAAAGAGAAAACGTGATATATATTCTGGTTCACCTCAGTGCGGATATTTCTTGTTCAAGATTTCTTATTTTCTTCAATCAAAGATGTGTAAACATTATACAATGTATTCAAATGCAATAATATTAATTAAGTTTTTCATATACATTAAAATAAAGGTTTTCAGTATATAAGTATGTAGATACTTTGTCAGATATCCGTGTCTGTCACATTCAACGCTATTTGTTCTGGTGTGAAGATCAACAATACTTGATGAAAAGATAATTCTGGAAAAGACATTTGGGATGAAAATCGTTTATCTCCCTTGCAAAAGAATTTGTTCAATGTTTGCAGGTGTCCTAATCAAAAGACAACTAAAACTGGTATCAGTAGTAGGAGAAAGTAAGATTCCGAGCTCAACAACCCCCTCCAGACCTCCAAACAAATACAAAATACCTAGGTAACGTAATAGAAAACCTATTGCAATCAATAATTGCGTTAAGAATCCGAGCTCAACAAATACAAAATACCTAGGTAACGTAATAGATCACCTGTTGCAATCAATAATTGCGTTAAGAATCCGAGCTCAACAACCCCTCTAGACCTCCAAACAAATACAATAGAACACCTGTTGCAAAATACCTAGGTAACAGGTAAAATTTAATTACGTGATCTTCCAGAATAAGCAAAATGATGTGTCAGACTCAATTTTCCAAATCATTACGATTTAGCAGAGCGTGGCGATTGTGGACTAAATTACGCATTAGAATTCCAGTAAGGTAAGTGGTATTATACCTCATTACCAACTGTTAATGTCTCAACTGTAGATATCAAAAATATTTCATTATCATGGTAATAGAGGCTAAACTTTACTTTACCGCTCACATAACGACGGGACTCAAACAAATCTTTTATTTGTGATTTGTTAAGAGGGTATTTTTTGTCGATAAAATACACCTTTGACCGATCAAGATCAATTGTAAGTTTGGTGTATTTTTGCTGACTAATCGGACAGTGAAAGTTGTTAAATTCCGCTAGCAACTTTTGATACAATTGTTCGAGATAATTAAAATACTCGCTGTCATCAGATCTGATGAGCGAAAGTTTTAACTTGTCACGGCTACCACTAAAGCATATGCCTGATGTTTCATTATTAATTTCAACTGTCAATGGTTTGTCGTCCATCATTAGATATTTGATTTTGCTACTGTAGCTATTTGTTACTGTCAAATTTTCAAACATTATTTTTAAAGTTTAGATAAAATTTTAGTTTGCAAAGATAATGTCAAATATATCTCTATCATCATGACAATACCCAAGTGCAAATGTATCTACCCCATTTTCGCAATAACGTTTATCATCAAAATTGCTCAAACCGCGTTTGATAAGAACATCTGTTTCGAGCTTATGATGATTTGTCCGAATTGACATAGCTCTTATAAAACTAACACCGCCATCAAGCGCATACTTGTAGTCATCAAATTTTATAAACTTTTTAACAAAATCACGAGGCAGACCTTTTGCTTTTTTTGTTATTTTATTATTGTCTAACAATACGGCATACATTTTACTACGTAATCCGATAAAGTATTTGATAGCGCTCGAGTTCATTTCATCTTTGAACTTACCAATAACCTTTTTATTTGTGTCGTCATGAAATTTACTGTCACGTGGGTAATCAGAAAGATCAAACAGATATCTATTATCATGCATGTCCTGATAGACGTCCGAACATTCGATTTCATATACGAGCGAATCAGTATCAGTAAATAATAATCTACTAGCCGGCCATTGATTTTTAACAAAATTATAATGAAAATCGTACATCAGCCACTTTGATAAATCTAACACTGAAGCTCCAACGTAGATCGGCTTGTTTAGTTTTAGATTTTGTTTTTCTTCTTTGTATCGCAACAAGATTCTCATTAAATATTTTCATGCTCACAAAATCATCGTCTGACACAAGTTTGTTTCTGCGATTGACATCATTGACTAGTTCGATATTTACGCGTTTCCTAATATTCTCCATCGTCTTACCAAAAACGGAATTGTTCATCAGTTTGAAAAAGTTTTTCTCAAAATCAGATTTTTGCGCAGCTCTTCTTGTAGTGTTTGAGTTAATATAACCTCTCATCCACGGCGACTGATTAAATTTTAGTACGCGATGAACTTTTCTCAACACGAGACCAGCATCGACTGCTTGTTTTAAAGCTTTGTAATG
Organism: Potamilus streckersoni; assembly: GCA_016746295.1. NCBI lineage: Eukaryota > Metazoa > Mollusca > Bivalvia > Unionida > Unionidae > Potamilus > Potamilus streckersoni. The sequence goes on from JAEAOA010001690.1 coordinate 3,144,648, forward strand.
CAAAACATAATTACGTTTATGAAGCAAATTTGGTACTAGTTTCTTTACCATAGAATGTTGTCTTGGTAATGCTGACGCTTGTTGTTCTTCTGATAACAAACTATAATCTATAACCATCGATTCCGCACAGAAAGGGTAATCGTTATGCAATTTGTGTAGCGAAGTTGGATAATCGAGATCAACTTCAACGAAATACGAAACATCGTCGGGTATCTTTTTTTCTGTCTCTGATAGAAATTGATCAGCCGTGATCCAATGAAATCCACCAAACGGCATTGGTTCTGCCATCGAATACCCGTACAAGTTATTGCAATCTAGATAAACTATATACTTCGAAGGAAGGTCAGGATTATACTCTTTCAAATATTTGTTGTTTGCTTCAGCATACTTCTTCGTTATCACGCTAATACCGCCTCGGATACCTTTTTCGATAAAATTGAACATATCAACATCAGTCAGTAATTCCAACCTTACCTTACTAAACTTTAACAGAGCATCCCATGACAGTCCGGGGGCAGAATAATACCAGCAAGGATCTAGTCCATAATTATTATAACTCACTTCTCGAAAACTTTCAAAAACATCTGCTAATAATAACACGTCAGTTTTCAAATACAAATCGTGATAATCACCAAAAGTCTCACAATCAAACTCTTTCCAAATATCTTGTGCATACTTGTACTCGTCATCAGTTATATTTTCATTTTTAAGTTGTGAGTAAAATTTGTCTTTGTCAGGTAAAGATGTTTCATCAAATTTACTCCAATCGTCGAGATATTCGTATGGAAAAACTCCTTTTTTAGCTAATAGATTAAATTTATCTCCAAAACAGTCTCTTAGGTTATCAAATTTACTACAACCTTTTACTAACTCATCTAACGAGGCTGCCATAAACTGCAGGCTGTCAATAAAACGCAATTTACCTAGCGTAACTGACATATACTTTTCAAAATTATTTGGGATGCATTTGATAACGCTATCGAGTTTTAGACGAGATTTTATATCAGGATCACCAAAAGCTTCTACTATAATATGGCTATCATATCCTCGAAAATTGTGAAGAATAACTGGAATAAAATCTGGAGCGTGAAATTTTAAATTACACTGGTCATGAGCCGCTCCACGATACTGTCCGGTCAAATGGCAATGGTCACGTACTTTTTTGTTGTCATCAAAAGCTTTTTCACAAATATAACAAATTTTCGCTTGCTCGTGATCAGATTCTTGTTGAGGTGTTAATTTTAACATTGGAGTTACTTTTTTCAAACGATAAGTAATATTATCAACTTCATTAATCAACTGCTTGAGAAGCCAGACAGCTGGATTTTTACCACGATAGAGTTGGATTGGTTTAGATAATCTCGAATCAGCGCAACAAACTACCTTGTACGCTACTCCGCACGGAACATGATTTTGAATTTTTCTTGTACTCGATTGGTTAGGATCATTTTCTACGCCAAGTACAGGTTGAAGTAAGCATTCGAAATCGACGTATATGACGAAAGGAATTTTTAGTTTATGATTATGATGGACAAACTGTAACACGCTATCTTTTTTAGATGGCATTGTTATTCTTTGTACGTCACTACAGTACTGCAAATGCTTTTGTAATGTTTCATTGTCTCTACAACCGTGCAAGCAGCGATAACAAAAGAACTTTTTGTTGTTATTTTTATTATACTGTCTTCCAACTAGTCTGTTAAAGTTTTTGATCCAAATGTAATGATTTTTATAAAACAGTAAATTGATAGTCGATTGTGAAGCCTTTTCTGAAATATACCTCGGATAGACATTTTCTTTTTCATCTAATCCGAAAACGTTAATCGAAACATTATTTTGCTTTTCAAACTTTGGTATTTGATTTTCTGCCACTGGAAAGTCAATACCAGCACAATTTAATCTTGACACGTGACTGATATACTTCTCAACACGATCAGCATTTTTTTCTGCTGGAAATAGCGCGGAAAGAACAGCCCATTGGAAACATTTGCTATCGACGTTTTTTATGTTTATACAGCACTGTTTATTTTTTATTTTTGGTGGCAGGTCGATATACGAACTACCGCGTAATGCGTCATATTTCATCGTGTGAAACAAAATTTCCTTGATCATTTCAAACTTCCAACCCGAACCTAATTCGGTAAATTCTTCTATTTTTTTCCAAATTTCTTGGTGTATTTCATTAGATAGTGACAAAAGATCACTACCAAGTAAAACACGTCTAGATTTTGCGTTGATGTAAGGGTCTGCAATTTCCTTGTTAGTAGATTCTTCCGTCAAAAGTAGTTTTGAAAATATAACGTGATATTGCACTAACAATCTTAGACCCTTGTGTTTTTCAAGCTCACGTTTTACAGTCGTCTGTAGCAGATGAAAGAGATTTGTTCAGAAAAATTTACTAAAACGTTTTTGATTATCAAACTGATAACTATTATCAAAACCTGCAAAAGCAGTCGCTATTTTAACAGGTTCTCCAATAAGACTTCTCTTGGCTATATCACGCAATTTCAACATTATTATACTATAGTCTAATATCTAATTGATAATTTACTCCGCTAAACAACAATTAGAGATAAAAATATCACCTATAATATAATGACAGTAAATCTGACAAGCGCACGTGAGCAAGAGGAATATTACGTTTACCAAAAGTACAACCTGTACGCTGGAAATGCACTTGGTTCGGTTATTAATATCATTACTGGAATATCTGTTGGTAAAGCAACGCCAGCGGGTTATACGATTAGTGTAAAGGGAGATAATACTGAAAGAATTACGATGTTTAGAAAAGATTTTATTTACACGTTATTTTGCGATGACATTCCAGAGGGGAAACGAGTATATCATTATAACGGTAAAGTCACTGATGATAATATTGAAAATTTATCCTTACAAGACGAGTTTCAGCCGCATCCGGTCTTTGATTTATACGAGGCTAACGATCGCGGTATTATTAGAAACAGAAAAACTAAAAAAGTTCTTAATAATATGAGCAATATGGGATATATTAGTGTGACTGTTAGAGGAACATCGACAGATCGAGTTTGTTATACTGGTCATAGGTTTGTTTACGAGGTGTTCAACGGATCTATACCCAATGGTCTGGTTATTAATCATATCAATAATGTAAAAACAGACAATCGATTGGAAAATCTGGAGCTAGTGACCCAACAGGAAAATGTGAGAAAAGGACGAGGTGGTGGTATTAATTTTAGATGCCCAATAAAACCTGTTATTTCGTTAAACCTTGAAACGGATGAGGAGATCAAATTCAAATCAATTACAGCTGCGGCGAAATATTATAATATAAATCCCAGAGCAGTAAAATTTGTAGCTGATGGAGCAACAAAATCAGCTTTTTCAAACAAATATGATGCTAGTATTATTTTTAGATATAATGATTAATAATATTTTGTAATTCGGTTTTAGTCAAACAATGATGAGCAAATGCTATAATATCATCGCAATCAAATTTTAGCGTCGTTACTGCACTTTCATTAATTTTATTTTTTTCTGCTTCTGTTAGTAATATTTTATGAGAATCACCTTGCATTACAAAATCTCAACGGAATATGAACTATAACCTGACAAGCATTTTCTTACCGCTTCAGTCAGTTCGTGGTAGTTTATTATATTAACTTTTTGGTGATATTTTACTTGTCAGTCATCTTATAACAACAAATTAGATAAAAAGTATATTATAATATGGATATGATGAAACGACTTGCTAGCGATAAGGTCTCCCACAATCTCTAATGATATGATAGACAAATCCATTGGTTATAACGAAGATGAATATTTTATATAACAACGAATCTGATGATGATGAAATAGTCACCGTCGTTAACAGATATAATTATAGCAGACCAACCACTGGAAAATATAATGTCAAGTATCACATTGCTAAAAAATTATAAAATTTAATTTTACCGTTACCGAACAGCAGGTATTTTTGCAGTTAATCAGACCTTTTTTAAACATCAAAATTCCAGACCGACAGAAAAATATAAAATTTGATTTCATCTTTGTCATACTCTTAATCTTATGACGATCTCTGACGATCGCAGACAATATCTAATATCATTATGTAAACCAGTAAAATGCAAATCTATCAAACGAAAGTATGAGGAAATTTATAATAGCATTATTTCACAGTCGATAAAATCGACCGGGTTGGAATCCAGCTGTTAAATTTATCACTATACCCACGCCATTTGACTAAACTTTTATCTCCTTTTTTCCTAATCACTTTTTCGATAACGAAAACATCTTGTTCAGTTTTTTGTAGTTCTTGTTCGTTAAATCTACCTAGTATAGGTTCACCGGCCAGATCTTTTAACGCGTACGTTACAGGTATTGTTAAGAGTACTTTATCAACAACAAATACTTCTTCGCTCCAGTTGGAGTAAATCCTTTTTCAAATATCTTTTTAGTCAAAGAGATTCTAACTTTATCACCGACCTTAAATTATGTCTGCGGTACATGTTTTCGTTTGCTAATATTGGATTTTTGATAGCGTCATTGGGTGACATTTTGATGGTTCGATGTTTCGTGTTATTATATTCGCCTACGATTTGAGAAAGGTCATCGATGTACCTGTTGGTGTTTTTAGCTGTCATATGTTTGTGTAATTTTTCGTTTAGCGTGCGATTAAATCTCTCGACAACAACGCTTTTGCCTTCGTTTCCTGTAACGTATTTTTTAATATTATTTTGTTCTAGAAACTGCTCAAACTTTTTGTTAAAAAACTCGGCTCCATGATCAGTCCAGATTTTGTTTGGTTTTCTTTCAGTACTCGTTATTATTTGTTTTAACGCATCAGTGATTGACGTCCTGTTTTATCTGAAACTGGCACACTAAAAGCGTATTTACTGAAAACATCTATAACGTTAAACAAATACTTCTTTGGAGCGCCATCAGCGCCAACGTTAAACTGAGCCAGATTGGATACATCTACCAAATTTATTGCCCAGATATCATCTACAGCGTTTGCAACAACTTTACGTCTCGGAAACTTTTTTTTTTTAGGTCTGTGTAATTCGACTGCAAGATCATCGTATAATTCTTTTCCGAGTCCAAGTTTATATTTTGCTCCTATCATTCCTTGAACAAATCTTCTATCAAAACGTTCTCGTAGATTTGTTGGCTCCATATCATGTAATTCGTCTAACATTACTTTATCACAATCTGCTTTCGAGTTTTCATGATCACGATAACAGATATCGTGACGCATTGCTATTGCATCCACTTGATTATAAGGCTCTTGTCCTGGCAATGGATTGTCGTTTTCATCTAGTTGTTGGTCTAGCGGATTGTAAGGACCTGTATACCGATGACCAGGCAAAGTCCAACCGCCTTTTGGTTTTGGTAATTTACCAATTAGTTTATGTATATCTATACCTAACCCTATTATTTCTCTGTTGTTACAACGTTGACAGTACGTAATGATTTTATCTTGTTCTATGCAAAGATCTTTGTCACAATCACAATTGCATTTCATTTTATTTTATTTTGTTTCATAAGATTAATCGTCGATCAAGATAACTCTATCAACGCTAGATCCTACTTGTTTTTTCAAAAACATACTTTTCTTTCTACCACAGATTGCACAAATACTTTTTAACATCGTTCTATTATTTTTCGTTTTTTCCGTCATCTCATCCTTGTTCTCTGTTTTAGTTTTGCATTTGAGACAGTATGTTGACATTATTATATCAAGGAGTTTAGATAAAATTGATTGCAATATTATCATTCGCATGAGAAGGAAGCTCATCAAATTGTAAAATAAACTTTAAAAAGTTTTTACTCCCAGAGTTTTTTACTCCCAGAGTTTTTACTCTGGTGCATTTGTCTGACAAACATGATACAATAATAACCACAAGCTGATGTTCCAATCGGCTGTAGTTGATTAGACGAATAATTTATTTTATCAAATTTTTTAAAAATATATTTTTTTATGAGATCGCTTGGAGGAAGTCCGAACGAATCAAAATAATTGTTATCGTGGACAGCAACCCAGTGGGTGCCAGAGCCATCATTGAAGTTTTCAATATTTACAACACAAGAACCGCCTGTTGGTACGTCATCGAGTTCATCCTTGGAAAATACTCCTCGAAATCCAACAACGTCCTTCAATTTTTCAATGATGTCAAAATTGCTCAATAACGTCTGGTCCCTGGTAGAGTTAATCCGCGTCCGATTCCTAGTAAGTTTGGCAGCAGACTTCCCGCTAGTCCCGCTAGAAGTGGAGCGAAAGGAATAATTCCTCCTTGTTTTGTTTGTTTGCGTTTTGTTGTTTTCTTTTTTTTTTCGATGATTTTGTTTTTTTCGGCGACTTTTTCGTTGGCATTTTATTTTATACTATTACATAAAACTGAGTGACTATGTCACTGCCGATAGATTTGTTTGATACCACGACCTTCGACTGCTTTCTTCGTTGCGCCAGAGACTGCTCCTGACGCAGCCGCAAGTCAAGTGTACCAAGTACTGGTAAAACTTTGCTAGCTATTATTGATAACGCTGGTCCAAAAAATCCACCTTCTTTTGACATTGCAGTTACCTGAGAAACAGATAATTTCAGCACAAATGGTTTTCCTTTGTCGAGTTTATTGATTTGTTGTTGCGTTAGCATGACTTTTACTGCAATTTTATTTGAAGTTTCCGGAGAGATCATCAAAGAAACAGAGCTGCGTTTAGCAACAGCTGCTGATAATTTTTCAACTTGACCAGATGTTAGGTATATATTTCTCGAGTTGTGTATTTGGTTTTCATAATGTTATATCCAAGTTGTTAGATTAAACTTGTACTGTCATTCTTCCTTTGATTGAATCGATGGTCAGAAATCGATCACTAACCAATAGCGCGTATACGTTATACTGTTCACCTGGCACAGCTCCCAGTGTCCACGTGACCTCAATATCTGCAGTCGATCCCACAACACGCTCCAAATGTTTTGATACGTCAAAATAAAAGATGGGATAGAGCGTTCGAAAATCTTCTATTGATATTTGAGATCCACTGTCCGCGTTCTGATATTTTTGCATTGCTTCCATAAGATACATGTACGGCCGAGAGATGTTTCTGGTGGCGTCTGCGGCAAAGTTACATTCGATTGCACGTTCGGGATACTGTTTGGAATTTACTCTCACAAATATTCGTCTAACGTCTGGGTTATCGAATATGGAGTTGTTTATTTCCTGATTGTTACGACGTGCTTGTCGTTGAAATACGACGACAAGTGTCGCGGTAGTTGTTCGCTGGGCGTGGTCGTTACACGCCACGTGTAATCAGTCGCGGGGGGAATGGCTGTTTGATAAATCCTGTTCTGTTGGAAGTGTATCTTTTTTGTAAAGGTGGCTAGTAAAGATTCGAGCTCCATCATTTTAGCTAATGAAGGGACAACCCGAGGCATCCACAGTGCTAATCTTGTAATAGAAAACTGTCCCTCAGCCACTCCACCGGCGTGTATTATACAATCGTTTTGATCAGCTCGATCTAATATAAGCGTATGTTTTATTCCTCGAAACACTTTGTTATAATCACGGCAAAATCCAAAGATTGTACTTAACGGAAGCATCATCGTTATTTGGCGAGATTCTGCGGCAAACGCTTTTCGTTTGGTAAATCCCTCGTTATATCTTATGTTACGTGCACTAATAACACCGTTTATTAAATTTAACATCGCAACACCATCTGCGACTGCACCTGGTGGAGTTATACCAAGATTACGACAAGCGGCAATAAGTGAAACTCTTGTGGCGTTTGCATCAGCAGCTGCACCTGGTGCGGCTATACCAAAATTATTAGCATTAGCAATAAGAAAATTTCTTACAATTCCAACATCTGCATCGGCATTAGCTCCGTGTTCAAAAGCACCACTTGAAATAAACTCGCCAGAGGTAGTTGTCCCTAGTCCAGTATCTTTGAACCACATCATGTTTGTGGCTATTGATCTGGAATAGTCATCGCTAAACGAAACGATGTTGAGTATGGTACTCGCTATGGGTAAGTGCATTGAAATATCTTCTACGGTTTGATTGGCCAGTTGGTATCGTGCACTCTTAAACAAGCTCCAACCATTATTGACGAGAGCGATTTCTGCATCAGCTGCAATATCACCACCTATCACAGTTAATATTTGACCACGCACTTCTAACATTGCCTTATGGGGTAGTAGAAACACGTCCTCGTCTCTTGTGTTAAAAGTTCTAACTCCGGTTTTATTCGGTTCGTTCGAGTTCTCATCGAGATACTCGACATACTCTAATTCTGTTACAGCATCGTCAGTATCAATTTCTTCTGCAAGATCGAGATAGTTTTTAGCTGACATTTATTTTATAATCGTTACACAAAATTAAAAGGCAGCAGGGGTCATCGGCGCTGTTTTCTTTACAAGTTTACGTACTATTTCTTCACCACTCGGCGACAATAATTTTTTTGTTGTAGCTATCATAGCTCGTTTTGTTTCTTCTGTTGGCGCAATATCTGATATTACTCGTTTTATTTCCGACACCGTAGGTGTTGTTGAAGGTCCTTTAATCTTATCAGCAATCTTTTGCCCTACTGCAGTGCCTGCTGAAGATGCCGCCCCTGTAGCGAAAGCTTTACCAGCGTCAAGTGCAATGGGCGCTACTTTACGCGCGATTCCTGGAATATTCTCTGCAATTGTTGTAAATATATTTCCAAAAAATCCACCTACAATTTTTCTTCGATAAACTTTTCTTCGTCTCATTTTATAAAATTATGTACACAAAATCACATGCCTAGGCAGTGCGTAGGTGTAAGTAATACGTGACTATCTCGTTGTTCACGTCTATTTGTCGTCCAGATTGGTCTGTGAGTTGCATTGTAATGCTTGTAATTTGATTCTCCGGTGTTATTGGATAGTAGATAATTTGTCGGGGATTGATTTGCATGAGAGAACCTGGTGGGACTTCTGGTGAGAAACTGTAGATCGTTTGCCCGCGGTTGCCTTTTGATGTATAAGATCCAGATGCGATAGAGCAATTGATGAGTATTGTATTTACTTCTGTGATATCTACTGGTAGTTCTCCATCAAATGTTAAAGATTTATCTTCACCGGTGGTATAGTATAAAACTCTAGTAAAACCTAACATCTTTCCAAAACTTCTTTCTTCAAAGAGGACTTTCATATTTCTTTTCACTGTTATCCTAGCTCGTAAGGTGTTATAATTCGCCGCTAATTCGAAATTATCAGCATTCCCACCAGCTTTTGTTAGAAGCTCTTTTATTGTTCTGTTTAGATCAGTAATGTTATAAGCTCCTTGTGGAATCTGTAGTTTGTATTGTATATCAATAAACTCTTTTTGTGATGTTGGAGATTGTTTAACATTAACGATTAAAATTTCATCATTAATCCCAGTTTTAATATTCGGCATGGCATTCCAACAAGTACAAGAAATTAATCCAATCTCATACTGTTTTGCAGGATCTAGTTCTATTGGTGGGTTGTAATTTACTGTAAAATTCGCGCTGTTTCCTATTATTTGTGATGAATCAAGCAATAATGTTGTTTGCATTATACTAATATTTTAGATAAGATCGCGGTGTAAAATTTCGTACTCGGATGATGTTAGTAATCCACTCGATCTTAGATGATCAAGTATATCAATAATTTCGTTATCAATCTCTACACTTTCATTACCAGCTTCTTTAGAGGATATCAACAGCATTAGCCGATCGACTATGTCTGCGTTTGATGTAAAAACTTTAACTCCAGATCCAGTCTTTTCCTCTGGTAATTTTTTATCTCGCATGTTTTCATATTGTTTGAGTAGTCTTTTAAAATCCCATCCTTTACTATAACCTCCTGGTTTATTTCGATATTGTATTGATGTTTTTAGTAAAATTTCAGCCATAATTCCATCTCTAATATAATTGAGTAATGTTGGAATATTTTCTTCATCTTTTTGATCTTTAATTTCTTCATCAGCATGTAAACCATTTTTTATAATTTCTCTTAATTTTTCCATCAAATTATCATAGTTTTCTTTTGACCAATCTCGAATACTATTAATATTAGTGATATTATTATTTTCCATAAACTCTTCATACTCAACATATTCTATTTTAGACCTAGCTTGTCTTCTGTAAAATATGATAGTATCCTCAAGAGGCATTATTTTTATCATACTTTCTTGTAACGTTTTTTGTTTCTCAGTTAATTCTTCAGTTTGTTCTGATAATTTTTCCATCATACTTCTTATCTCATCTGGATTAACCGTCAATCTTGTTATTGCGTGTTGAAGTTCAAGAGGATTGTTCATCAGCCTGTTAAACTCAGCTTGTCGTGCAGCAGGATCAGCAATGTTTCTTACAAGTTCGTTTACAATTTTTACAGTTTCTTCTTTTGATCTTTCTCCAAGTAAACCAAACAAACCCTTTTCTTTCATTTTTGCTAGTTCTTCTGGAGATGATGTTTGTATTTCTGGCTGCTTGCCAAGCATCGCCTCAGTAACAGGTTTGAAAAATTTGGTTCTTTCTTCTTCTGCTTGAACTTGTCCACGTCGAGCTTCTTCCACCTTTTTCTTAAAAGCCGCACGAGTTTCGAGAAACTTTTTTAGTAATTCGATTTTCTGTTGATGTTTGTCCATTATTTTTATACGCTTTAAAAAATTATATCATAGAAACGTCTCAAGGCAACAACGAAACATCTTGGTTGGATCACGCGCTAGCTTGTCAAATAAAAAGAAACTATATCGATCTTTAGTTGCTCGATGATATAATTCGATAAATTTATCTTTTGTAACATCACCACATTGTTCGTTTGCAATATTTCTCACATCCACATTATCTAGTCCGGGAAATAATATGAAACAACCCGTATTTCGCCTAATAAACCTATCAACATTATAAAAACCTTGGGCAAGATAAACAGAATTACATCTTTTATTACGTGATAGTGAAAAATATGATCTAATCTTGTTCATTTCCTCATTGTTTAGCGGAATATCATCAAAGACGATTATCTTATGCTCTGACGAATCGAGTTCATTCACTGGAACAAGTTCTTCTGGTTGTTTTATCAAAAATATATCATCACCAATGCCAAGGTCATCACGAAGTTTATCATTATACTCGTTTAATAATTTGTATTTGTCTTGTTGGGGGTTGATGGTGTAAATATACACCTTATCATAGTTAAAGTTATTATTGAGTAAAAGATTTAATAACAAATTTGTTTTACCAGATCCAGTTCGCCCAACAATAAGATAATGACAGTCTGGAAGTTCATTGTTATGTTTATGCTTCACCAATCGCTCGGTGTCAAAGTTTATTATCTTCGCCATCGTATAATTTTATGTTATATTAAACCAACAATTTTGTATAGAACGGTATGTATAATGAGCTACTATACAAAATTTGGAACATTAGCAGTAGATTTATTAACAGAAGGTTACCAGGGTGACTTATCCAAGTATGCGACTCTTGATAAGCTCAAAAATGAAATCAACAATTTGTTAAACGTTGCAAGTGTAGATCCAAATGAAGTTGTAGTTTTCCAGGACAAACAAGGACGATTAAAGACGAGTAATGTACAACTATCAGATGTACTACTACGAAATCCTACTGCAGTTGCTAATAATATTGTTACTTTTAATAATCAAGGTAAGATAGAAGATTCGGGTAGGTCAGTTAACGATTATGTTAGAAAAGCAGGTGGTTTATTTACGGGAAACATTGCTATGAACCAGAACAAGATCACATACCTTGGAAACCCAACTGAGGATAATGACGCTGCTACTAAGAAATATGTTGATGATCAGGAATCAAAGTACGTGTCGGCGCATGGCGGTATAATGCGTGCATTTCTCAACATGAACAATAATGGCATCAATAATCTTAGGACACCAGAATCTGATTTTGATGCTGTAACAAAGAAATATGTTGATGATATCAACAATGAAATTACCAAGTTCAAAACTGATTTTACTAATCACATCACCACGTTTTTAAATTTTCGCAGAAACATAAACAAAACCAATAACGAATTTTTTGGAAGTCCGCCATCTGTTGATATTACACTCGATAATATTAACACAAAACTCAACGATATTATTAGTGGAATTCCTAGTATTGTTGAGAAAACGAGTATGATTAAAATTCCTCACAAGCAGATTAAAAATATTGTCTATACTGTTGCTTCTGGAATGTCTACTTGGTCGCCGCAAAATAACACTCTCAAACATACTGCAGAGGTCACTGGTGTGTATAGATTGTCCGTGTTGAGCAGTGCAAAGTTTAATATATTTTCCTTATTTCCATGGCGTCACTCGACTGATAATTTCTCTGGAACCGTGTCTATTGTGTTAAACAAAGATGTTGAAGAAACTTTTATGCTAATAGCAGATGACAAAAAATTAACTGCTGCGTCATATTGGTATTGTTTGGAATTTGTGGCTGAAACACCTCAACTAGTTACTTAATCAAGCCTGAGATTATGTGAACAAATATTATAATGAAAAAAGTATAGTTGATTTCAATCATATTTCAAAAGATATTCCAGGACAGGATGTTGACGCACTAATACAATACTACAAATATTATCATAAAAAACTTTAATGCGTTAAAAAATGTTACAAATATTATAACAAAATACTTCGAGTAATATCATATCTACCCTTGTTAATGACTAGTTCTGGCATAATTTCAAGTGGTATATCATTAAACCCGTTTTTGTTAATCATATCCGGTGTTGGTGTTTCTCTTACAGCAGCTTGTAAAAAAGTTGAACCTAAAATTTTGATAAAAAAAGCACGGCTGCTTAACATCAATTATAACTTACAAAAAACTACTTGATCAAATAAGATCTTACCTACGAGGAGTAAAATATAGTATGGACGATTTAATACGTGAATTTCGTATTATTGACAACATGTTAACAGATATTCTTCCCATGAGGATCAGCAAATATGAGAAAGATTATCAAAAGAAGTATGATATAACATAAAATTTTATATAATACCACTTACCTTACTGGAATTCTAATGCGTAATTTAGTCCACAATCGCCACGTTCTGCTAAATCGTAATGATTTGGAAGATTGAGTCTGACATATCATTTTGCTTATTCTGGAAGATCACGTAATTAAATTTTACCTGTTACCTAGGTATTTTGCAACAGGTGTTCTATTGTATTTGTTTGGAGGTCTAGAGAGGTTGTTGAGCTCGGATTCTTAGCGCAATTATTGATTGCAACAGGTGTTCTATTACGTTACCTAGGTATTTTGTATTTGTTGAGCTCGGATTCTTAACGCAATTATTGATTGCAATAGGTTTTCTATTACGTTACCTCGGTATTTTGTATTTGTTTGGAGGTCTGGAGGGGGTTGTTGAGCTCGGAATCTTACTTTCTCCTACTACTGTATCTCCTTTGAGAAACACACGTTGTCATTTACCATGCAAAATGAGGCTGATAAAAAGACGTATTGCCTCATACAACAACCGTGAGCTTAGTTCGGCATGAAACTGAATACATATTTGAGGATAAAATCTAGTAAAAGAAAAACGTCTTCACTAATGAACAAAACACTAGCATATTTGGTTAAAAGACTTAATATTCTCAGATGAAAATGTATTTTGCAAATGATAGATGTAACTAGCATTTGAAAGGAAAGTATATTTGGCGATGACTTGGTGGTGATCAAAGTTATTTGTCAACTATTAGATGCATCCAATCTTAATGAATAAAGCAATTTGAATTACATGTGTATAAATTGATTGTGATTGACAAAATAAACGCATTACCTTGAGAAACAATTGTACATGATACAAATGCATAGCTGATCATCCAATTGGATATCTTAGTGTAATTGAATATCTTTTTTTCCTGGTATACTTTTGGGTCTACTTTTTTTCCTACTCTTTCGAATTTCATATCTGTATTTCATATACAATGTGCATAAATATGCATTTCATATGCAATATGCATTTCATATATAATAGGAATTTCATATACATGTGTTAATTTCCTCATACTCTATTGCGCTACGTTTTCACATTTATCACATTCTAAAGAAAAAGTTTGTATCGACCCCTTTACTTTTATATTGCATTAATTTATATTCATAATATTTTTTTTATAATATTTGTTTATTAATTTTTTCCCACAATTGACTGACATTTGTGTCAGCACCATAACTTTGATCAAGAATCATAGTAAATATGCATTGAATAATGTTCTTTGTCAGGTTTGTTTTTGGAAATACTATATAAACGTTCATATAATAATTTAATTTCCAGCATCTTTTCTGTTTCATGACGGCTAAATGATTCTAGTTTTATGAACAATGTGCCATTTCTGCGATTAATCAATGATTTCAGTTTTGTGTCTTATATGCCATTTCAGTGGTTGATTCGAAATGATTTCAGATCTTTGACAAAAATACCAATTTTAGGGTTAATTCTAACTTATTTCATGTATATCAAATATGTCATTTCTAGGGTTGATTCGAAATGATTTTAGTGTATGTCAAATATGTTACCTATCTTGTTGGTCCTAAAGGATTTCAGTTTGATGTCAAAATCGCCATTTCAGTGGTTGATTTTAAATGATTAAAGTTGTATATAAAATATGTCATTTCTAGGATTGAGTCTAAATACTTCAGTTTTATATCGGAATATGCTATTAGTGTGGCTAATTCTAAATGATTTCAGTCTCATGTCAAATATGCAGTTTTTAGGGTTGATTTTAAAGGAATACTATATAGACTAGGTAACCATGTGGTTTTTATCATAGAACTTTGTTATCCATATTGTTACTTTTTAATCATTGTACGTACCTTGCAAAAATGTACATGATCTACAAATTGTAATGATAAAGAAGCATAAAACAAATTTATATATTTTGCAACAGCATAAAGAGAATGCGTCTGAACTCACTCATAAATGCTGCTTTTCTCCACAAACCTTATTACCTTACACCCTACACGAAATTGATATATTTGGAAGTCCTTTACTTCTTCTTTGGTTGTTTTGGCAGTGGAAGGGATAATCCTTTTACAGTGTGTGTGTGTGTGTGTGTGTGTGTGTGTGTGTGTGTGTGATAAGGACTAACAATAAATTATGGTGTCTATATTTTTGCAATAAGTGACAGATAAGATGGAAAGACAACAAGCTTTGTAAAATATAACCAATATAATTTATTTCCATAGAATACAAAGTGAACATCAGAAAAAAAACTTACGATATTGCGAATTAAATCCCAAATAATCCAGGATTAGATCAGGCACAAGTCCTAATAATTAAGAGTTCTGAATAAAACTCAGTACAAGTTCCGAAAAAAATCGAAAACCTGAAGGCGATGACTTGTCTGTTATAGCTTATAGTGTGTTTATGTGTTAACAGTCATATATTGAATCATAGTAACACGATTCCATGTTTGAATTCAGTATAAATTCCAGTGAATGTCTATATCTAAGAATTTTATCAGAGCACTTTTGTATTTCTCAGAAAATAATCACTTTAGTTCAATGATTTGAACAAAAAGATTCCAGCCGGAAATAAAACAATACAGGGCAAAAACATACAAATTGATTCTGGTAAAACATAAAGCACGAATAACCGATTCCTTACAGTTATAAGATTATCTAGATCTCTATTTGACATCAAAATAAACAAAAAAAAACAAAAAAAAAAACAAAAAAAAAAACAACCAAAGCAATACCTGATGGAAAAGAACCTTCTAGAATAATCCTGATGTTTACAAAACTAAAACCTGGATTATCTATATTTCACTTACGAAATTCCAAAATTTTATAATAATGTTTAACACATGCATACAGAGATTAACTTAGTTATGTATTTGTTGTTTACAATGAATAAAATAAAGTTAATTTTGAATCAAGCAGAAAAGAACTAAGTTTGGACAATTTCAAGTCCAACAAACAATGTTACATTACAATAGCATGAAAAACATGACTAAAAACAAAGCAAATTTAATACATTAACAGTGGCTCAGACCATGTACCTAAAACAAACAATATCCAAGCCCCAATACGATAATGATACTTTTATCTTCTATATGACCATTTCCAACTAATGCAGATGCACATCCCCTACCATAATAAATAATTGTAGAGATTTCCTTGCTCACTCCATAGTTAATGTTTTTAAACAAAAGCCAATACTCTACCCCAAGCCCTCACGTACACACACACGTACACGTACACACACTATAATTGTTTTAACTCATATGCCAGCATAATAATCACAACGTTACTACACGTGTAATACATATTTAATTTATACTGTTTGTTGGTTTTCTTAATGTTTTTTGGTTATGTATATCTCTATTGTGTGCTTCGACATATCAAAACTCAAGTCAATGGCGTACCTTACCATTGACGTGCCTTACCATTGGAGTACCTTACCATTGAAGTTCATTTTGTAAACAAGATAAAACAAAGTTAATGTCTCTCTAAGATTATAAGTTAAATATTAACATCATAATCAGTAAGCGTAAAGACGTCTTTTGGAAACTGAGCTGAGGAGATCAGTTTTCCACGTGGAAATTCCTAGACTTTTTAACAGCTTTGAAAGATTTTATGAAGGAGAATTATGTACACCTTTGCTTTATAATTGTATGTTAGCTTTTTCTATAATGTTCTTTTCTTGAAAAATTACTGAGTCTTGGCTTAACATCTGAAACAAAATCCATATTCTTGTGTTCAGCGTTTCATTTGGAAGGATTGATTTGTTCAATTTTTTTTTACATCACACACAAAGTGCTCAATAATATTATTGCACTAATTTGACATTACAGTGATTTCAGTGAAAGACATTTTGGATTATATTATTGTGATACATAAAACAATGCTAGACCATTGTCACACTCCAAGCCACTGGCACATTAACACATCAACAGTTTATACAGGCACATCGACACGCACAATATCTCAATTTATTTTTAACAGCTCTGGAATTCAATTCCAGTTTCATACATTTTACTTGTGGTATAAGTTTAAGGACATTGTGGGCTTTAATTCTCAATAGTATAAGTTCAAATATTCTCTTCGTATTCTATGAAAATGAAATATTTATTTGTAACACACATAAAACTCCCCTGACCTTATCATGGTAGTATACCAATTTCACCCAACGTATCTCAGTTTATATTTTTTTCAGTCTCGTTTAGGAACCTTATCATTTTTTACTTCAGACACTAAATAACAACCGAAAAAATAAACTAATGAAATTACGAAATCTTCGCGAGATCAGTAGTTCGAGGCCCCAAACGTTTGTTGTTGTTGTTGTTGTTGTTGTTGTTGTTGTTGTTGTAGGGTTTAACACCATTTTTCAGCACAAGATAGGCTATACATGGCGGCCAGTATTGATGGTGGAGGAAGAACCCTGGAAAACCCCGGGAAAAACTACCGACCCACGAGAAGCTACTGGCAGGCTTTCTCACTTATCCACGTTAGCAGAGTCTGGACGTTTGACTTTGTATCTTAATTTATAGAGAAAATCATTAGGCAGCAAGTAATAATCAGATGTTGAACTATCGGGCAGTGTAATAATTTAATTCGTGGCATATATTAGTTAATTTGGTATGAATATGATATGATTTGACCAGAATTATCTTATAAACATTTATAAATGGAATCATCAAATTAAAAAGAAAATATTTGTAGAGATGCTAATGCACTATTAATCCAACTATTTATTTATATGAATTATGCTATTGACAAAACTGAAATTAGGTTTAGAAAGACTTTTTACAAAGCAAATAGTCAAATATTAATCTCCGATTCGAACAACAGCATGATCAAACATTGTTTTGATTTTCATCTTAGGTATAATATTTTGATTCATTGATTATTAGGTTATGAAATAGAATTTGTTAAAAAAATGAAACAGCTTTGTTTGCAATGTGTCTATTAGTTAACAATGTGAATATTAGATTTACATTGAGAATAGTGGTTTACACTGTGAAGATTAGGTTTGCAATCTCAATGCTGCCCTTGCAGTGTGAATAATGGGTGTATAATGTAAATAGTAGGTTTACAATATGAATAGAAGGCTTACAATGTGAATTATAGATTTGGATTGTAAATGGTGGGTTTACAA
Organism: Potamilus streckersoni; assembly: GCA_016746295.1. Lineage (NCBI taxonomy): Eukaryota > Metazoa > Mollusca > Bivalvia > Unionida > Unionidae > Potamilus > Potamilus streckersoni. Next base: position 3,162,734 of record JAEAOA010001690.1, read on the forward strand.
TGTGAATAGCATGCTTACAATATGAATAGTGGTAGGTTTTCAAAATGAAATGTAGGTTTAAATACTGAAATGTAGGTTTAAAAGTGAACAATGCGAATAGAAGGTTTCACACTGTGAAAAATGGGTTTAAAATATGGAAAATGAGTTTACAATGTAAATAGTCGGATTCAATGTGAATCGTCGGTTTACAATAATAATAGTGGGTTCACAATGTGAATGATAGGTTTACAATGTGAATAGTGGGTTCACAATTAGTATTTTTAAAATGTGAATAGAAGTTTTAAAATGTAAATAGTAAGGGTTACAATGTAAGCATGAGTTCACAAAGTAAATTGTAAGTTTAAAAGTTGAGTAGTATGTTTGAATTGTGAATAGAAGGTTTACAGTGTGAATAGTGGGTTTCGTATGTGAATTGTGGGTTGGCAATATGAATAATGGATTCACAATTTGAATAGTAGGTTCACAATGTGCACAGTTGGTTCAAAATGTGAATAGTAGGTTTATAATATGAACAGCAGGTTTCAAATGTTAATATTTGGTTTATAATGTGCATAGTGTTTTACAATGTGATTTGTAGCTTTGTTATATGAATAGTAGGTTTACAATGTGAATAGTGGGTGTACAATGTGGATTGTAGGCTTGAAATGTTAATCTAGGTTTACAATGTGAATAGCAGGTTTGCAATGTGTTTAGAAACCAAGCATTATGGTTTGAGCCAGGACATATAATATCATTCTGCTTTCGACATATGGTTTATGCACTATTTGTAAATAAATAAAGATTAAAAGATTATTCTTTCTTAACTATCTTATTATTGCCAGACCTGGTACTGCACGTTTTAGTGTTATATTCCCAGAATGTAAACTGTATATATGTTAAACATTTAAGAACTTTAAAGCTCTTACATTTTATTCTTTACACATCAAACTTTGAGCAAATGTTTTATTCGTCCAACACTTGCCATCAATTTAGGCATTATTTCTTGATACAGTCTTTGTTGCCATGATACTAAACTTGTAACATCTTTATATCATCTCTCTGAGATCTATTAAACTCAATCAAAAACATATAAAAGCTTTCTGGTCTACTAATTTCGGCATTTAAAATTGTTTAGGAAAGTTATATTACCCTTACATGCGATGGTAATAAAAAATGTATATGAGTTCTTGATCGCATAAACTAGTTACTGCTGTCCTAAGTGTTATTGTAACGATCATCAGTTATCGAACTGTAAACATCTATATCATCACATACGTCGTCGTCGTCATTATCTTTTCCTGCTTCGATGGCCACACGCGAAACAATATTTACCTTTATCGTCAGAAATACCCTTTTTTGTAATGGCCGTAAATTACATAACAACACGAGACAACATTGATATTCCTAAGTTTCCTTCGAACTTTCCAAAGATTAGCATATGGTAAATGTAACATTGCCAGTTATAAATTAGTCTGCTTCTATCAGATGAAATAATGTAACAGTCATAGAAGCATACGTTTATATAATGCACCCCAATTTTCCCTATCCATTAATGCTCCTTGTCATTTTGGTCGCAAAGTGTGCATCGTTGCCTCCAGACTTAACTAGGCCTGGGTAACCAGAAATATGAGAGCGGTAATAAAACCGTATTTTACATAATGATAAATGGACATACCATTACAAATTTATGTCTATCCTCACAGAGGTACACATTCGAAATGCATATATACTGCAAGACTAAATATACCGACCTACCTCCGTTATAGTAAAACACCGAATCATATATCATTTAAGTCTGTAAAGGTTACTGTTGTTTTAAATGTCAAACTTTCTGTCAAAGCTTATTTACTGAGTTGACAGTGGAAGATCGCTCTTGATGACAGGGTCCTAGTAATTAATACACGAATGTACAGGTGTAAACCACGCTAATTTTCCGATCATTTTCTCATTAAAAGATGGTAACGCAATTAATATTGTGAACTAATCAACATTACTCTAACAATCAACAGAAAACTTTCCATCCGCTCAGTGCCGGATTACCCAACAGGAAGAGTAGGCACAGGGCCTATGATCCCCACCCTTTTAGTGGCCCTTCGATAACGGAACAAACAAATATTGACTTGATTTGAACTTGACGTATTAGGAGATAATTTGCGGAGGGGGGAGATACAACATGATTATGCATTAGCTGTGTTAACATCATTACAGATTACACACAGATCTAACGAGAGTACATTCGCTGTGTTAACTTCATTGTATATTACACTAGAATCTAACGAGTATGCATTAGCTATGTTAATAACATTGTATATTACACAAGGATCTAATGAGTATGGATTAGCTGTGTTAACATCATTGTATACTACACTCAAATCTAATGAGTATGCATTAGCTGTGTTAACATCAATGCATATTACACTCAGATCTAATGAGTATGCATTAGCTGTGTTAACATCATTGCATGGTACACTCAGACCTAATGAGTGTACATTATCTGTGTTAGCATCATTGTATATTACAATCAGATCTAATGAGTATGCACTATCTGTGTTAGCATCATTGTATATTACACTCAGATCTAATGCGTATGCATTAGCTGTGTAAACATCATTGCATATTACACTAGGATCTAATGAGTATGCATTATCTGTGTTAACATCATTGCATATTACACTCAGATCTAATGCGTATGCATTATCTGTGTTAACATCATTGTATATTACACTCAGATCTAATGAGTATGCATTAGCTGTGTTAGCATCATTGTATATTACACTCAGATCTAATGAGTACACATTAGCTGTGTTAGCATTATTGTATATTACACTCAGATCTAATGCGTATGCAATAGCTCGTTTGAATTATTGTATATTACACTCAGATCTAATGAGTGCACATTAGCTGTGTTAGCATCATTGTATATTACACTCAGATCTAATGAGTGCACCTTAGCTGTGTTAGCATCATTGTATATTACACTCAGATCTATTGGGTATGCATTAGCTGTGTTAACATCATTGTATATTACACTCAGATCTAATGAGTGTACATTAGCTGTGTTAACATCATTGCTTAATACACGCAGATCTAATGAGTGTACAATAGTTGTGTTAAAATCATTGTATATTATATTCAGATCTAATGCGTATGCATTACATGTGTTAACATCATTGTATATAAAAACACAGATCTAATAAGCATGCATTAGCTGTGTTAGCATCACTGTATATTACACTCAGATCTAATGCTTATACATTAGCTGTGTTAGCATCTTTGTATATTACACTCAGATCTAATGGGTATGCATTAGCTGTGTTAAAATCATTGTATATTACATTCAGATCTAATGCGTATGCATTAGCTGTGTTAGCATCATTTTATATTGCACTCAGATCTAATGAGTATGCATTAGCTGTGTTAGCATCATTGTATATTACACTCAGATCTAATGAGTGCACATTAGCTGTGTTAGCATCAATGTATATTACACTCAGACCTAATACGTATGCATTAACTGTGCTAACATCATTTTATATTATACTCAGATCTAATGAGTATATATTAACTGTGTTATCATCAGTGTGCATTACACTTAGATCCAACATGATTATGGATTTGTATATTACACTCAGATCTAATGAGTATGCATTAGCTGTGTTAAAATCATTGCATATAACATACAAAGAAAAAATGAGTATGCATTGGCTTTGTTAACGTCATTGTATATTACACTCAGATCTAATGAGTGCACATTAGCTGTGTTAACATCATTGTATATTGCATTCAGATCTAATGCGTATGCATTAGATATGTTAACATCATTTTATATTACACTCAGACCTAATGAATATGCATTAGCTGTGTTAATAACATTGTATATAACACTAGGATCTAATAAGTATGCATTAGCTGTGTTTACGTTATTATAAGCTATACTCAAATCTAATGAGTATGCATTACCTATGTTAACATCATTGTATATTACACTCAGATCTAATGAGTACACATTACCTGTTTTAACATCATTGTATATTACAGTCAGATCTAATGAGTATGCATTAGCTGTGTTAACATCATTGTATATTACACTCAGATATGAGGCTGACAATGTGTTTAGCATATTGATGCTACATGCAGATCTAATTGAATGCATTGAATGTGTTAAACTCAATTGGTATTACAACATAAATATCAATCTGCTTTACATTAGCTGTTTAAGCACTATTGTAAATTACAATAGATCTAAAAGATTACATTCCTTTCTTAACATACTTATTATTAAGCCAGACCATGGTACTGCACTTACTGTCTAACATCATTCCCAGAATTTAACTCATATATTAAACATTCAAGAATTTAACATCTACATTTAATTCTTTCACATCAACTTAATGAGCAATGTTTACTTCGTTAACAACATTGCCATGCAATTCAGCATTATTCTTGATACATTCTTGTTAACACATGTATATTAAACTCAATCAATCTTTATACATACTTTTAAAATCTATTAAACTCAATCAAAAACATATAAAGCTTACTGGTCTAACTAATTCGTCATTTAAACATGATTCAGAAGCTTATACCACTTAATGCATGGTAATAAAACATCATATGTTCTTGATCGATAAACTATTACCTTCTAAGGATGTAACGATATCATTATCAACTGTTACAACATTGTATATACACATACGATCACTGTAAACATTAATCTTTCTGCTTGTGCCACATCATACAATTATTTACCTTTAATCGTCAAGTAATCCCATTAACTTTTTTAAATCATTGCAAATTACATCAATCACACGAGACATACATTGTTACTCCAAGTTTACTTCACCAATCAACTTTCATTACTAAGATTAGCATTATGTAATATGTACACCATTCAATGTATAATTAGTCTGTTACTATCATTGAATAATGTACACAGATCAACGAAGCATTATCTTTATTAATCATTCCCATATTACCCTAACTATATGCTCCATGTCATTCTTGGTTGCAAGTCATTGTTTGTACACTCCAGACTTAACTTATGGCTGTAACCGTAAATCATATGACTAATAAACACCGTATTCTTAATAGGATAAATTGACTACCATTAACATTATGTATATTCCACTAGAGTAACATTCGATGCATATATCTGTAAGCACTTGCATATTACCACTACCACCGTATATAAACACGATATTTCATTAGCTGTAAGGTTACTGATTGTTTAAATGTCAAACTCTGATCAAAGCTATGTCTATTACAGTGTTAGCATCCTCTTGATGACAGTCCAGTAAATATACTAGATGTAGCAGTTGTAATACACTCAAATTAATTCCATCATTTATCTCATCTAAAGATGTAACCATCATATGTAATATAACACTCAACGAATTAACATGAGTAAAGCTGTTTGCATCATAGTATGTTACCAACGAAGATAGACAGGCATGTACCCTTATTGTGGTTCAACGAATCATTGTAAATATTACTTGATTTGAATGCGTATACATTAGCGGTATACATCTTGTACGTAAAAACAACCAATATATATGCATTAGCTTGTAACATCATTACATATTACACCAGATCTAACTGGAGCATTCGCTGTGTTTACATCATTTGTATATTACATTCAAATCTAATGCGTATGCATTAGCTGTGTTAACATCATTGTATATTACATTCAGATCTAATGAGTGTGCACTAGCTGTGTTAACATCATTTTATATTACACTCAAATCTAAAGAGTACGCATTAGCTGTGTGAACATCGTTGTATATTACACGCAGATCTAATGAGTATGCATTAGCTGTGTTAGCATCTTTGTATATTATACACAGAACTAATGAGTGCACATTAGCTGTGTTAGCATTATTGTATATTGCACTCAGATCTAATGCGTATGCATTAGCTGTGTTAGCATCATTGTATATTACACTCAGATCTAATCAGTGCACCTTTGCTGTGTTAGCATCATTGTACATTACACTCAGATCTGATGAGTGCACATTAGCTGTGTTAGCATCAATGTATATTACACTCAGATCTAATGAGTATGCATTAACTTTGTTGGCATCTTTGCATATTACATTCAGATCTAATGGTTATGCAATAGCTGTGTTAAAATCATTGTATATTACATTCAGATCTAATGGGTATGCATTAGCTGTGTTAACATCATTTTATATTACACTCAGATCTAATGAGTATGCATTAGCTGTGTTAACATCATTTTATATTACATTCAGATCTAATGCGTATGCATTAGCTGTGTTAACATGATTGTATGTTAAACGCAGATCTAATGAGTATGCATTAGCTGTGTTAGCATCATTGTATATTACACTCAGATCCAATTAGTGCACATTAGCTGTAATAGCATCATTGTATATTACACTCAGATATAATGCCTATGCATTAGCTGGGTTAGCATCTTTGTATATTACACTCAGATCTAATGAGTGCACATTAGCTGTGTTAGCATTATTGTATATTACACTCAGATATAATGCGTATGCATTAACTGTGCTAACATCATTTTATATTATACTCAGATCTAATGAGTATATATTAACTGTGTTGTCATCAGTGTGCATCACTTTTAGATCCAACTTGATTATGGATTTTTATATTACACTCAGATCTAATGAGTATGCATTAGCTGTGTTAACATCATTGCATATAACATACAGGAATAAAATGAGTATGCATTGGCTTTGTTAACGTAATTGTATATTACACTCAGATGTAATGATTGCACCTTAGCTGTGTTAACATCATTGTATATTACATTCAGATCGAACGCGTATGCATTAGCAGTGTTAATATCATTTAATATTACACTCAGATCTAATTAGTATGCATTACCTGTGTTAACATCATTGTATTTTACACTCAGATCTAATGAGTATGCATTAACTGTGTTAATAACATTGCATATTACACTAGGATCTAATAAGTATGCATTAGCTGTGTTTACGTTATTATAAATTACACTCAAATCTAATGAGTATGCATTACCTGTGTTAACATCATTGTATATTACACTCAGATCTAATGAGTATGCATTACCTGTTTTAACATCATTGTATATTACACTCAGATCTATTGTATATTACACTCAGATCTAATGAGTATGCATTAGCTGTGTTAACATCATTGTATAATACATTCAGATCTTATGCGTATGAATTAGCAGTGTTAACATCATTGTAAATTTCACTCAGATCTAATGAGTATGCATTACCTTTGTTAACATCATTGTATATTACAATCAGATCTAATGCTTATACATTAGCTGTGTTAACATCATTGTATATTACACTCAGATCTAATGCGTATGAATTAGCTGTGTTAACATCATTTTAAATTTCACTCAGATCTAATGAGTATGCATTACCTTTTTTAACATCATTGTATACTACACTCAGATCTAATGAGCATGCATTACTCTGTTAACATCATTTTATATTACACTCAGATCTAATGCATATACATTAGCTGTCTTTACTTCATTGTATACTACACTCAAATCTAACTAGTATACATTAGCTGTGTTAACATCATTGTATATTACACTCAGATCAAATAAGTATAGATTAACTGTGTTGTCATCATTTTATATTACATTTAGATCTAATAATTATACATTAACTGTGTTAACAACATTGTAAATTACACTCAGATCTAATGAGAATGCATTACCTGTGTTAACATCATTGTATTCTACACTCAGATCGAATGAGTATGCATTAATGTGTTAACATCATTGAATATTACACTAAGATCTAATGCTTATACATTAGCTGTGTTAGCATCATTGTATTTTACACTCAGATCTAATGCGTATGCATTAGCTGTGTAAACATCATTGCATATTTCACTAGGATCTAATGAGTCTGCATTATCTGTGTTAGCATCATTGTATATTACACTCAGATCTAATGAGTATTCATTATCTGTGTTAACATCATTGTATATTGCACTCAGATCTAATGAGTATGCATTAGCTGTGTTAGCATCATTGTATATTACACTCAGATCTAATGAGTGTACATTAGCTGTGTTAACATCATTGTATATTACACTCAGATCTAATGAGTATGCATTAGCTGTGTTAGCATCATTGTATATTACACTCAGATCTAATGCATATGTATTATCTGTGTTAACATCATTGTATATTACACTCAGATATAATGAGTATGCATTAGCTGTGTTAACATCATTGTATATTACACTCAGATCTAATGAGTGTACATTAGTTGTGTTAACATCATTGTATATTACATTCAGATCTAATGCGTATGCATTAGCTGTGTTAGCATCATTGTATATTACACTCAGATCTAATGAGTGTACATTAGCTGTGTTAACATCATTGTATATTACACTCAGATCTAATGAGTATGCATTAGCTGTGTTAGCATCATTGTATAGTACACTCAGATCTAATGCATATATATCATCTGTGTTAACATCACTGTATATTACACTCAGATCTAAAGAGTGTACATTAGCTGTGTTAACATCATTGTATATTAAACTCAGTTTTTAATGAGTGTACATTAGCTGTGTTAGCATCATTGTATATAAAAACTCAGATCTAATGAGTATGCATTAGCTGTGTTAGAATCATTGTATAATATACTCAGGTCCAATAAGTATGCATTAGCTCTGTTAACATCATTGTATATTACATTCAGATCTAATGCGTATGCATTAGATGTGTTAACATCATTTTATATTACACTCAGATCTAATGAGTATGCATTAGCTGTGTTAACATCATTGTATATTACACGCAGATCTAATGAGTATGCATTAGCTGTGTTAGCATCATTGTATATTACACTCAGATCTAATGAGTACATTTTAGATGTGTTAGCATTATTATATATTACAATCAGATCTAATGCGTATGCAATAGCTCTGTTAGTATCATTGTATAATACACTCAGATCTAATGAGTGCACTTTAGCTGTGTTAGCATCATTGTATATTACACTCAGATCTATTGGGTATGCATTAGCTGTGTTAACATCATTGTATATTACATTCAGATTTAATGGGTATGCATTAGCTGTGTTAACGTCATTTTATACTACACTCAGATCTAATGAGCATGCATTAGCTGTGTTAACATCATTGCATATAACATACAGAGATAAAATGAGTATGCATTAGCTCTGTTAACGTCATTGTATATTACACTCAGATCTAATGAGTCCACATTAGCTGTGTTAACATCATTGTATATTACATTATGATCTAATGCTTATGAATTAGATGTGTTATCATCATTGTATATTTCACGCAGATATACCTTAGCTGTGTTAGCATCATTGTATGTTACACTCAGACCTAATGAGTGCACATTAGCTATGTTAGCATTATTGTATGTTACACTCAGATCTAATGCTTATGCATTAGCAGTGTTAGCATCTTTGTATATTACACTCAGATCTAATGAGTGCACATTAGCTGTGTTAGCATCATTTTATATTACACTCAGATCTAATGCGTATGCATTAACTGTGCTAACATCATTTTATATTATACTCAGATCTTATGAGTATATATTAACTCTGTTGTCATCAGTGTGAATTACATTTAGATCCAACATGATTATGGATTTGTATATTACACTCAGATCTAATGCGTATGCATTAGCTGTGTTAACATTATTGCATATAACATACAGAGATAAAATGAGTATGCATTGGCTTTGTTAACGTCATTGTATATTACAGTCAGATCTAATGAGTGCACATTAGCTGGTTTAACATCATTGTATATTACATTCAGATCTAATGCGTATGCATTAGCTGTGTTAACATCATTTTATATTACACTCAGATCAAATGAGTATGCATTGGCTGTGTTAAAGTCATTTTATATTACACTAGGAACTAATTAGTATGCATTAGCTGTGTTTACATTATTATAAATTACCCTCAGATCTAAAGAGTATGCATTACCTGTGTTAACATCATTGTATATTACACTCAGATCTAATGAGTATGCATTACCTGTTTTAACATCATTGTATATTTCACTCAGATCTAATGCCTATACATTAGTTGGTTAGCATCTTTGTATATTACACTCAGATCTAATGAGTGCACATTAGCTGTGTTAGCATTATTGTATATTACAATCAGATCTAATGCGTATGCATTAACTGTGCTAACAATATTTTATATTATACTCAGATTTAATGAGTATATATTAACTGTGTTGTTTTCAGTGTGCATTTCGCTTAGCTGTGTTAACATCATTGTATATTACATTCAGATCGAATGCGTATGCATTAGCTGTGTTAATATCATTTTATATTACACTCAGATCTAATGAGTATGCATTGGCTGTGTTAACGTGATTGTATATTACACTAGGATCTCATGAGGATGCATTAGCCGTGTTTACATGAATATAAATTACACTCAGATCTAATGAGTATGCATTACCTGTGTTAACATCATTGTATTTTACACTCAGTTCTAATGAGTATTCAATAACTGTATTAATAACACTGCATATTACACTAGGATCTAATAAGTATGCATTAGCTGTTTTTACGTTATTATAAATCACACTCAAATCTAATGAGTATGCGTTACCTGTGTTAACATCATTGTATATTACACTCAGATCTAATGAGTATGCATTACCTGATTTAAGATCATTGTATATTACACTCAGATCTAATGAGTATGCATTAGCTGTGTTAACATCATTGTATATTACACTCATATCTTATGCGTATGAATTAGCGGTGTTAACATCATTGTAAATTTCACTCAGATCTAATGAGTATGCATTAGCTGTGTTAACATCATTGTATATTACACTCAGATCTAATGCGAATGAAGTAGCTGTGTTAACATCATTGTAAATTACACTCAGATCTAATGAGTATGCATTACCTGTGATAACATCATTGTATGCTACACGCAGATCTAATGAGTATGCATTACTGTGTTAACATCATTGTATATTACACTCAGATCTAATGCTTATACATTAGCTGTGTTAACATCATTGTATATTACACTCAGATCTAACGAGTATGCATTAGCTGTGTTAACATCATTGTATATTACACTCAGATCTAATAAGTATACATTAACTGTGTTGTCATCATTTTATATTACATTTAGATCTAATAAGTATACATTAACTGTGTTAACATCATTGTAAATTACACTCAGATCTAATGAGTATGCATTACCTGTGTTAACATCATTGTATACTACACTCAGATCTAATGAGTATGCATTAATGTGTTAACATCATTGTATATTACACTCAGATCTAATGCTTATACATTAGCTGTGTTAGCATCATTGTATATTACACTCAGATCTAATGCGTGTGCATTAGCTGTGTAAACATCATTGCATATTACACTAGGATCTAATGAGTATGCATTATCTGTGTTAACATCATTGCATATTACACTCAGATCTAATGAGTGTACATTATCTGTGTTAGCATCATTGTATATTACACTCAGATCTAATGCGTATGCATTATCTGTGTTAACATCATTGTATATTACACTCAGATCTAATGAGTATGCATTAGCTGTGTTAGCATCATTGTATATTACACTCAGATCTAATGAGTGTACATTAGCTGTGTTAACATCATTGCATATTACACTCAGATTTAATGCTTATGCATTAGCTGTGTTAGCATCATTGTATATTACACTCAGATCTAATGCGTATGCATCAGCTGTGTAAACATCATTGCTTGTTACACTAAGATCTAACGAGTTTGCATTAGCTGTGTAAACATCATTGTTTATTACACTCAGATCTAATGAGTATGTATTAGGTGTGCTAGCATCATTGTATATAACACACAGATCTAATGCATATGAATTATCTGTGTTAACATCATTGTATATTACACTCAGATCAAATGAGTGTACATTAGCTGTGTTAACATCATTGTATATTACACTCAGTTTTATTGAGTGTACATTAGTTGTGTTAACATCATTGTATATTACACTCAGTTTTTAATGAGTGTACATTAGCTGTGTTAGCATCATTGTATATAAAAACTCAGATCTAATGAGTATGCATTAGCTGTTTTAGCATCATTGTATAATATACTCAGGTCCAATAAGTATGCATTAGCTCTGTTAACATCATTGTATATTACATTCAGATCTAATGCGTATGCATTAGCTGTGTTAACATCATTTTATATTACACTCAGATCTAGTGAGTATGCATTAGCTTTGTTAACATTATTGTATATTACACGCAGATCTAATGAGTATGCATTAGCTGTGTTAGCTTCTTTGTATATTACACTCAAATCTAATGAGTACACATTAGCTGTGTTAGCATTATTGTATATTACACTCAGATCTAATGCGTATGCAATAGCTCTGTTAGCATCATTGTATATTACACTCAGATCTAATGAGTGCACATTATCTGTGTTAGCATCATTGTATGTTACACTCAGATCTATTGGGTATGCATTAGCTGTGTTAACATCATTGCATATAACATACAGAGATAAAATGAGTATGCATTGGCTTTGTTAACGTCATTGTATATTACACTCAGATCTAATGAGTCCACATTAGCTGTGTTAACATCATTGTATTTTACATTTAGATCTAATGCTTATGAATTAGCTGTGTTAACATCATTGTATATTTCACGCAGATCTAATGAGTATGCATTAGATGTGTTAGCGTCATTGTATGTTACACTCAGACCTAATGAGTAGTGCACATTAGCTGTGTTAGCATCATTGTATGTTACACTCAGATCTAATGCGTATGCATTAGCTGGGTTAGCATCTTTGTATATTACACTCAGATCTAATGAGTGCACATTAGCTGTGTTAGCATCATTGTATATTACACTCAGATCTAATGCGTATGCATTAACTGTGCTAACATCATTTTATATTATACTCAGATCTTATGAGCATATATTAACTGTGTTGTCATCAGTGTGCATTTCACATATATCCAACATGATTTTGGATTTTTATATTACACTAAGATCTAATGTGTATGCATTAGCTGTGTTAACATTATTGCATATAACATACAGAGATAAAATGAGTATGCATTGGCTTTGTTAACGTCATTGTATATTACACTCAGATCTAATGAGTACACATTAGCTGTGTTAACATCATTGTATATTACATTCAGATCTAATGCGTATGCATTAGCTGTGTTAACATCATATTATATTACACTCAGATCTAATGAGTATGCATTGGCTGTCTTAACGTCATTGCATGTTACACTCAGACCTAATGAGTATGCATTAGCTGTGTTTACATTATTATAAATTACACTCAGATCTAATGAGTATGCATTACCTGTGTTAACATCATTGTATATTACACTCAGATCTAATGAGTATGCATTAGCTGTGTTAACATCATTGTATATTACATTCAGATCTAATGCGTATGAATTAGCTGTGTTAACATCATTGTAAATTTCACTCAGATCTAATGAGTATGCATTACGTGTGTTAACATCATTGTATATTACACTCAGATCTAATGCTTATACATTAGCTGTGTTAACATCATTGTATATTACACTCAGATCTAATGAGTATGCATTAGCTGTGTTAACATCATTGTATTTTGCACTCAGATCTATTAAGTATAAATTAACTGTGTTGTCATCATTTTATATTACATTTAGATCTAATAAGTATACATTAACTGTGCTAACATCATTTTATATTATACTCAGATCTAATGAGTATATATTAACTGTGTTATCATCAGTGTGCATTACACTTAGATCCAACATGATTATGGATTAAATGAGTTAACATCAATGTATATTACACTCAGATCCGATACGAGTATGCATTAGATGCGTTGACATCAATGTATATTACATTTAGTTCTAATATTATTCTTCAGTCACCTGATCTTTGCGAAGTGAAAACCGGTGAAATTGTGATCCAGCTTTGCACTCTGAAGTTGTAATGAATTATCACATTATTTATTTATTTATTTAGTTATTTAATTATTTATTTATTTTTTTATTAATATTATTATTATTATTATTATTATTATTATTATTATTATTATTATTATTATTATTATTATTATCGTTATTATTATTATCATCATCATCATTATCATCATCATCATTATTATTATTATTATTATTATTATTATTAATAGTAGTAGTAGTATTAGTTGTAGTACTATTTCTATTATTATTGTTATTATTATTATCATCATTATCATTATTATAATCATTATCATTATTATTATTATTATTATTATTATTATTATTATTATTATTATGATTATGATTATTATTATTATTATTATTATTATTATTATTATTATTATTATTATTATTATTAGTATTAGTATTGTTATTTTTATTGTTATTATTATTATCTTTATCATTATTATAATCATTATCATCATCATCATCATTATTATTATTATTATTATTATTATTATTATTATTATTATTATTATTATTATTATTATTATTATTAATGAGGCATTATAATGTTTTGCATGCACATTTTCTCTCACAAATAGTTGCCATATAATGTTCGTGTCTTAACTTTATATTGCAAACATGGAATCTCACGACTGTTTTGTTGGAAATTAAAGGCGGTGGCTTTGAAACAACCTAGTTCTTGCTATTTATCTTTTCCCTGGAAATCTATCCACGTTTTCTATACTAGGCTCTTAAATCTTACGTTACGTTCATTGTTTAAATTCTGATGCTACAAAACCGTGCTTAATCTGATTCAATCTTTCAAATTCGTAGAATTTACCGATCAGTTAAGCTTCAGGATACGGTAATGTTTCCAATATGACCAGTATATAGAACGTGTCTGTCAAATGTCTTAGATAGATTGCTCCCTTTTCCTGGAAACCGAAGCGTGCTTGTCATAGTAAGCCGCGTAGATTTGTTATGCCCTGAGTTATCTTTCCATGACAAAACCATCTTGAATCTGCTTCTATGCCAGTAGTTTTTGATCGTGTCAATGCGGTCCCTAAATTGCATGTGCTTTTCAATTATTTCATCATTTTTGACGTCTCTATCAATCGTTCAGATATAAGGGCGGATTTTTCTGATCCTCCTGGCGGCAGGAATTGATGAGGAATTTGAAGAACTAATTGAGCAATCAGAATGATACTTTAGCGAGGATAAGACGAATCCCTGAGGACATGTTTCATTTTAGACAGGAAGCCTTTAATCTCCGAATTCAATGCTCACAAATCGATACAATTTCTAAGAAGCAACGAATTGCTACAAAGGCGTTCTAAGGAGAGTTAAAAACGTTTGATTTAGATGCCTTGTAATGCCGAATCTTCTGTCCGCCGTATTAATGATAACGAAAAGTCTTCTGGATGGAGCATGAAATACACAATGAGGTTTTAATCAGGAATCATAAAGTTACCTGTGACTCCCTCTGCTAGATCAATTAGATTTAATAAGTATGTATTTACTAGATATTATTGGTACGTCTTTACAGACAAAGTAAATATATTGAAATAAATTTATAGTCCCTTATGCAGATATATATATGGATAGTTGGAATGATGGATAGATGGATACAAAACTGACTGATAAAAACGCCTCAATTATTTACTGACAAACATATTCCATACATTACGAATCTGTGTTTTATCATTTGCATTTTTAAATATTATTCATGCGATTTAAACTTACTGACAAAAGCATGGGTATAAAATTCATTTCTTGGTTAAAACTAACTTGATCGTTATAACTACAACGTCATGCCAATGTTTCTGTAATGACCCCATTCACAATACATCATTGGAAGCTATTAAAGGAGGTAAATCACTGTCCTGTAGGAGAGCGAATACACGGACTCTGTCCTTCACTGTACTGGAACATTATATGTACACTAAAACTGTCCAACATCGTATTGTAACATTCTATTCCAAGGACGCTGTTCAACACTGTACTGTAACATTCAATATTCATGAACACAGAATTTCAATATTCACAGAACTGCAGGACACTGCCCAACACTGTTCTGTAATATTGTATGTCCAAGGACGCCATTCAGCACTTTAATGTAACATTTTATGTCCAAGGACACTGACCAACACTGTACTGTAACATTTTATGTCTAAGGACACTGTCCTACACTGTAATATAACATCATGTTCAAGTATGCTATCCAACTTAAAACTGAAACATGTCATGTTCAAGACTATCCAAATACGAAACATAAAATTTCAGATAGGATAAATTATAATCCGAATTGAATTTTTCAAAAGCAAATATAATTTTTGCTTTTTATCCTGTCAAGCTGATACTCCGTTATCTCTTAAATGCCATTTTCACGAACAACATAATCGTCATTTGAAAGATATATACATGATATACAACGAAAATGTATTATATATGTATATATATATATATATATATATATATATATATATATATATATATATATATATATATATATATATATATATATATATATATATATATATATATATATATATATATATATATATATATGTGTGTGTGTGTGTGTGTGTGTGTGTGTGTGGATCTTCGTGAGCTAGTATAACTGATTCTTTGAAAGACTGACCATAAAAATAGCAGGTTGCGTCTTTTTTTGAACTACATATTGAAATGTACTATAAAAGCAACCAACTTTCGATATTTGATCACGTGAAAGCCATTAGAGGAAATGAAGGCGCTTTATGTCGGTACCGTAACAATGTTAATGTACGCTACAATGGCGAATATCAGTTACAATCTCTTCTGAATGTGTTTTATGTGCAATAAATGAATTGATTTAGACCTGACGTGAATTCTTGACGTGAAAATCAATAACAAGGGATTTTTGTCGTGACTGTTGTTTCTTAAATACCATCACATACAGGGTAATCCGTAAAAATTTCTGTACTATTATGCAAACATGAATATCGTTCCATGATTTATATCATTGCAATCGTTTGTTGTTGTTGTAGTTGTTGCTGTTATTGTTGTTGTTGTTGTTGTTGTTGTTGTTGTAGGTTTAACACCATTTTCAGCACTGGATAGACTATGCACGGCGGCCAGAAAAAACGGGGGAGGAAGAACCCGGGAAAACCCCGGAAAAAGAAACACCGACCCATGCAATCGTTTGCAAAGTGTGCAGTTTTTGTGTTCTTTGATTTGAATAAAATAAGTCATTTAAGGTCAAAGAGTCAATTGAAAGACTGATTGTTTGAAGCACAGAAAGACATATTTGCACGTATGGCGTTTTCGTTTTGTTGTTAATCAGTTTGAAAATTTTCAACTGTCTGTTTGAACCTATTGGATTATAATAATTTTCACGTAAAAATGGAAGAAATTTTATTTTGTATGCATGCATACGCTAACATTCTTCGCTTTTGACTTCCGAAGACTTAAAGAACAAACGGTTAAGCATGAATGTTATTCATTTTGCATGCCTAACCTTGTTTAGCAGTTGTAAAGATATATATATATATATATATATATATATATATATATATATATATATATATATATATATATCTATATATATATATATATATATATATATATATATATATATATATATATATATATTGTTCCTTATATTTTACTTACTTAAAAGTCAAATATAATGCTGTTGTGTATTATTCTTGTAAATATAAGGTCGATATAATATCAATGAATGGGTAAAGTGTATCTATTGCATGTGATCACAACAGGAAAAGATGTCATAAAAGGGAATAAATAATAATTACGTGCGAGTTTGTTACAGAGGACGCCAGCACATTATTGGAAGAAGAACAAATTCAATACAGCTTTATGTTTAGTAAAACAGTTGTCTTTACCTTTTAATTGCAATAACAATCAATATGTGCTCTATCAACACGTAGAATTTAAAGTCAATCATTAAAAACAATATATACTCTATCCACATTTGGAATCTACATATACTCTATCCACATTTTGAAACAAAATATGCTCTATCCACATTTATAATCAATATATTCGGTATATTATATATCCATATTTCGATTCAGTATATATATATATTACTCACATTTAGAATCAATATATACTCAGTCCACATTTAGAATCAATATATACTCTATCGACATATATATATATATATATATATATATATATATATATATATATATATATAGATATATATATATATATATATATATATATATATATATATATATATATATATACACTCTGTCCACATATATAATCAATATATACTCTATCCACATTTAGAATCAACATATTCAATTTCTGCTCTATCCACATTTAGACGCAATATATACTCAATCCTTGTTTGAGTCAATATATTCATGTATACTCTGTCCACAGTCGGGATCAATATGTAATATATGCACGTTTAGAATCAACATATGCTCTATTCACATTTAGAAAATATAGCTAAGCTTATCTCAAATTTACCTTGATGTATTATCAATATTATCAAATTTTTTTTACTAAATTTTAAAGTATTGCATTATTAGAAAGCTTCTTAAAATATTGAGTTATTACATGTATATATCTTTCAGTGTTTGACCATAAGTATATTAAACATGTAAATAAAAGTATTGCTGAGTATTAATTATTGCGTATTTTTTCCGTAATGGTATACCCCGCAATGAAATAATTGATATAAAAATGACGGTTGTAGAAATCAACAAACGATCAAAGACTGAATTGTATTCATTTGTTTCCAACTCGTTTCAAGGGGTATCATACAATTATTATTTCACGTATTCCTTCTGGAGTAACCTGCCTCTGTCATCTAATGTACTATCTGGAGTAACGTCCCCCTGTCGTCTAATGTGCTAGCTGGAATAACCTGCCCTTGTCATCTAAAATCTATCTTGAGTAATCTGCCCCTGTCATCTAATGTACTACCTGGAGTAACCTGCCTCTGTCATCTAATATACTATCTAGTATAACCTGCCACGTAATTGAAACGTGTAAGATAATGAATAATTTTGTCCACTAAAACCTGAACACACTTTGTATGATTCTGGCATAAATCATAGGTATCAGTAAAAGTGGCAGTTGCTTCGAAACAAATATAACAATGCTGTTACGTCATGGCAGTGCAAACGCTGACCACACACATCAAAAACCTCTACTCAATTAGCTTAGATAATTGGAAATAATGATGTCGGCACAATGTACATCTACAGTTCATAAGAATACAAATTGATTTCCCTTCGTATTGTATTTGATAAAAGTATCTAATACATTTCAAAGAGCGATAAACACGGCCATATATAATCAATCTCACAGAAACTCATGTTATAGTTAAAGATAGCTCCAAGACACGTACAGAATACATATAAAAAACACATCGAATAAGATGATAGTCACTGAAGTATCATGTATATGTCTTAGTGACCACTGTCCCTTCTTCTATAGCTTTAAACAACAAACCAACCGTTCTAAAAGTAAAGAGGAAACCCTATAGACATCAATTCTTTTTCATTATTTAATATTTTGTTTCGCTCAAGTTTAAGTTATGATTTTAAATGTTTGGCTGGCCTTACAGTGCCATCTAACGCCTTAGTTTTGGATCACGTGATTCCACCTTGGTATGTATACGGGCATACTGTGGCTGCTATTGTGGTGGGTTAAGAAGTGGTATAGTGTGAAGACATCCTCTGCAGTGTAGCAGTATAACCACCCAGCTAGAGCGAGCAGACTTGGTTGTATTTCATTGGTTAAGAGAGAGCCAGGGTAGGTAATTAGAAAAGGATAGGGACATTGTCTTTCGTCGACCAACAACCGGGCGCTACAATCTCGTCCAAGTAAATGCAGAGGTCTTGCGGTAATGTGCGTTTTTGACTGAGGACAAATATTCTTGCATCACTTTGCACTATTGTCTCTCTATAAATCACTATCGGATAACGACACGACTAGGCGACAGTCCTGCGACCTAGTTGGTGACCGAGACTGCGACCAGTTGCCGATTCGGTGACAGCCCTGCAACCAAGTCAGCGACCACAGGAAGACCAGTCGGCGACCGCGACCAAGACTGTGACCAAAAGTCAGCGACCAGAGAAAGGCCAGTTGGCGACCTTGCGACAAGTCTGTGATCAAGACGGCGAAAATTCTTCGATCAGGTCGGCAACTGCGACCAAGTCATCAATACAATAAGCTAGGACTAAGACGGCATCCATTGAGGAAGAAATCTGCCATACTCTGGAGTGCCAGTCATAAGACAGATTCAGAGGTGTATCAACCCTAATACAAGACATATCATAAAGGATCCGAAATATTGAGACTCGCGGAAATGTAGCCGAGGTAGTATTCCGCTACACTTTAATGACCGAAAATATAACAAAAATGGCCAATAAGTATACGTGTAATAAGAATTTTCATCCTAACTATTATTGGAATGGTCCTAATTAATATGACGACTGATTGATGGACTAATTGCTGACATGGTTGACATTTCTAACAAAATCTTAGTCTTCTTAATGAAAACTGAGCTCAACATCCAAAATTACTGGTACAAAATGTTAAAGATCACAATCAGGATCTGAGATACAGCTAAGTGTCAAAATACAATGCAGAAAATATTTGAACAACTTAACTGGTCTTCTTGAAAAATGCTAATTAAGATTTGTATACAACATATGTCAATAAAAAATGAGTTTAGGAAAACATTTTGACACAATGTTCTAATTTCAAAGTAATCAACCATACCTTATTCACAGCAAATTGGTGACAAATTTCTGATATGAAATATATTTTAATGAATTCCTTATTAATTATGCCAACGAATGCATTCAAGTTTGTAACAGTCCTAGTGATGATGGAACTCCAGGTAGTCTATGGCCTAGCCTTTACAGGTCACGTGCACATTTCACCTCTTTATGAGTTTTTGTCCCTGCGCTACCATAGTGGTCACGTGAGAAAACTTGTTCAATAGCTTCCCTTGTGTCTGTGCTTTTCCCTGAATCTTCCATGTTTCTTACTCCACTAAGTACATACTAGCCGCCATGTGTAAGTTATCATGAGCCGAAAAAAAATGGCTTTAAAACTTTAGAAAACCAACTTAAGTGATGATAATAATAAGGATCTCAAAGAAATTGTATGTCATTTTGCCAGAATGACCCAAGTTTGAAATTGTATTCATTTAAAAGTCAGTTCATAATTTGTACAAACTGGTGTGAACATATTCCTCAAAAGCATTACCCACATTGCGAACTAAGATATCAGAACTAGATCCTTCCCTGACCAATGGAAATGAGTAATTGTTATAACTCTCCTTAAAAGGAGACAAGACAGCATAAATCGCGTTAAGCGCCAATTTCTCGCTTCCTTAAGTGTCAGAACTGTTCGAATAACAATTTTATATCAAATCTTATTCCTGTCTGACACTTATATAAATTTTTATCCACGTTCAGATTTTTGTAAAAGTCCACTCCTGTCAAATTACATCAAGAAACACAACTATTGTTTGGCATATAACCATGCAGTCAAGGTAATGCAGACGAATGACATTGCTTTTCTACTTGGTGTACCAATTACTTTTTGACAAACTTGAAAAGCGTGTAGAAATCAAATTTCAATATGCTTTATCATTACACAAAATAGTCAATTCGTTCTTTAGCTTACGTTCCTTCATGTAATTTAATTTGTCTCATTTAAAATCCACTTCAAAGAACTACGTTTTATAATAGTTTCATAATCGTTTCATTTAACCTCGTTTATTATTATTGTTTCTATATTTTGCCTCGTTTCGATTATTGTTGTTATAATTTGCATCGTTTTGATTATTGTTCTTGTATTTTTCAATATTGCTCATCTTATCTTTCTAAACGTACTTTAACGCAAGCAAGAGATTTTGCTTTGAAATCTTTTATTTACAAATCTTCAAGATACTTACTTTTTTCAAAGACCTATCAAATACATTTAATCTCTGATCATAGATGTCATATGGTTTGGTTCGTGATTATGGTTTCCTTCTGTTTGTATTTCGTATATTTTCTTGTACATAATGTAAATATTATTAAGCTGAATGAATCTTAAAAATGTTTGAGATGGACCTTCAACTCAACAAACTAAAGATTATTATTATTATTATTATTATTATTATTATTATTATTATTATTATTATTATTATTATTATTATTATTATTATTATTATTATTCGTGCCTATCGTTACCTTTGAGGGCTACCCATATTAAATGTACTTGTTATTACGGGTATACTGGTTTACCGCGTTAAATTATTTCAAATCTTACTTACCACGAAACTTTGTCACTCTTCCGGTTGGTCGGTGATTTCCATCAGCAAGGAGTGTACGGAAATTAACGAGGAGTCTTATTACGACTTCCATGGTATAATAGCGTGTTTTCATGACAAAATATAATTTGTTAATTCTTTTTCAAAATTGTTGTATTTTTCACACATTTTTAGTGAATATATTTATTATATTTATTTAATTTATTAACTTTATTATTTTATTAACTTTTCACAATGGTTGTAGGTAGTAAACAATGTTTTTTACAGTTAAACTAAGGCTTTTTATTAGAATCTTCACATTCTACTACGTTATAGCTTAATTGAAATTATATACAGATATGGATTTAATAAACACACAATAAATCCTGTATAAGATGAGTCTCTGGGAATCCAATTGTGTTGATGAAGTCAGATATAAAGCCAGATTGTTAGGCTTGTACAATATTCATTGGAATCATTAAGGGACTCATCCACCCATTAGAATGATGTACACATGTTGGAATTAATGTGAACTCATTCTTGACTGCATCATTGTATTACATCAGGACATTCATGATTATCTTAATTTATTGAGAACATTTGATATTTTCTGAACATTATGCAATTTGTTTACTTGTGATAGGATGTTTATGATTATTTGGGATTTAATTCACAATACTGTGTCGTTTAAGTTTTCATTTTGCATTGTAGGGACACAAATAACATGCTTATTTTACTTAAATTATTGGTTACACTTCTTTCTGCTACATTTTTAAGACCTAGAATCGTAATAATTGCAAATATAATTATATTTATGATCCTTTAATCGTATGTTTGACACGTGACACATATGCCAACGTGGTGGTCATATGGAATGTTATGAAACATGTTTGGTTCAAATCTAACTTTCGGTCAATTTTCTGATATTATATTTACGAGAATATATGAATGTGTTAAGTAAATGGATTCATTTGTATGACTACGAAACATCTTACGATTTTCTGTCTGAACTTGATGCAATGGCTATAGCTTATTACGTATTCCCTCGTTTGTTGAATAAGTATGTATTTATGTTTACTTGCCCTCATAAATATTTCACCCGGGTTTTGACTCCCCAATCAAAGTTTTCCTGCCTATTATGTCAATAGTGTAGCTAGAAATTGATAAGTTTCAGTGTTCATGATTTATATTTTTACCAATAGTTTCTTTAGTGTCAGCACGATGTCTTTCACAGTACCAACCTCTTTAGTTTACCGCTTTTAGATTACAACATAAACAACAATTAGGATACAAATAGAAAAATTATTTACTATAAGGAACTGGGATCTAATTTGCGGGGGAGGGTCTGTGATTTTCTTTGGAGCTGAAAATATTGTTGTTTTTTTTTTCTTTTTTCTCAAGCTAGGTAATTTTTTTTTTACATAAAACCATGGCTTTAATATAATGTTATTTTACTATAAATCATGACTAGATATTTTACAGCTATTAACAGGCCGATATTAAACAAAAATGTGTCATTCCTCTTCCCCAGAAGTAATGGTCCCAAAAAAAAAATGTAGTATGCAGCTGCAGCGGTACGTTCAGAAATACCGCAATATACGATTGTACAGAACGTTTCATAATACCCAGCTCTAACCCCTATTCAAAGTAATTAATTCGCAAAGAACCTTTCGGTAACATGAAGAATGATTAAAACCTGGTGTATATGCCAAACCAAATATGTAATATGGTTTTGTTATCTAAGGAAAGTCTGGAAGACCAAGAATGTTGAAAGCAATGGTTCATCAGAGTGCATACGTAGTTGAAGAAACTACGGAGTATAGTTGTTGTCATATTATATCAGTAAAAGGTACTGGATAAGTTAATTTGATGTGAAGGAGTAGAAAAATACAAATCCTCAACAGAAAAATCAATTAAATACAAATTCCCACCAGAACAATCAATTAAGAACGATGCCCCAGCAGAAGAAAAATTAATTAATTACAAATTCCCACTAGAACTGCTAATTAAATATAAAGCCATACCAGAAAAATCAATTAAATACAAAACCCCACCAAAACATCAATTAAATACAAATCCCCGCTAGAACAGTCAATTAAATACGAAGCCATAACAGAAAAATCAATTAAATACAAAGCCCCACCAAAAACAAAATCAGTTAAAGATATAGGCGAAATTCTGTTGACGTTCGAAATGTTGAAAAGGAAGCAAAATCTCTTAGTTCATGGCACAAAGAAAAATAAGGAATCGACATGTCTTCATTTTTATAGGAAACTTCTGTGATGACAAATTGAACTGGATTTTGATAGAGTTTATAGACTGCATTTTGTCGATGGGCAAATAATTCCCTTTGGGGATAAGGGCATCAACCCATTATAATTAGATTTACCGGTTGGGAGGATCGCAGGCCATTGCATTTTAATTTATGGAAATTTTAGGGCTATCGTAGATGAAATGTGACTGAACTTTAGAGGAACATGGACGAGGAAAGAAATAGGCTAGATGTACCAGCATATTACGTTACAAAAAGAGAACACATACAAACTAGATTTAGAGATGTAGGCGTCATGGTAATTCACCAAGACCGGCACAAGAAGGGATTTTCTTAGAAAGACATAAACGCTTAAGGCGAATGAATGGCGGAACCGTGTAGAGCAGTGTGATCATTATATATATATATATATATATATATATATATATATATATATATATATATATATATATATATATATATAGATATATATATATATATAGATATAGATATAGATATAGATATAGATATATATATAGATATAGATATATATATATATATATATATATATATATATATATATATATATATATAGATATATATATATATATATATATATATATCAATATCTATATATATATATATATCTATATATATATATATATATATATATATATATATATATATATATCTATATCTATATATATATATATCTATATATATATCTATATATATATATATATATATATATATATATATATATATATATATAGATATATATATATATATATAATGATTAAACAGAGGACGTTTATGGATCCTTCATATTTAAAAATAACAAATATGCATGTATGTATATCACTGCATTTACACAGGCATATATGCATGAGGTAACCTATTCAATTTCAAACTTGGTGTTTTATTATTATCTACTGATGTCATTTTGTGTAATTTTAATCAGTCTGAGAACGTACACTGTATTATTCAGTAGGCAAAAATATTATTATAATATTGCATTACTCAGTCGAAAAGACCCTTAATATTAATGTATTGTTTTAATTGGTGAGAAGCTTCTAGTATTATTGTATTACTTAGTGGCAAATACCCTTAATGTCATTGTATTACTTAGTAGACTTAGCAGGAAAGACACCAGTGGCGTAGCTTGGGGATGGCTGGGGGCGGGGAACAGTTGTTCTCGGGCGCCATTTTCCAGGGGCTTCAAAATAAGGGAAATACAACTGAAGTTTTATAGTTAATTTTTGCCATTCCGTTCTTGTGTTGTTTAAATGAGTAATGCTTGTAGTAGTACTTAACATTTTATATGGCATCTGGTATTAATATATGGTTATCTCAGATGCATTTGAAGTGGGCGCCAAGTTTATGTTTTGTCCCCGGGCGCTAACGTTCCCTCGCTACACCACTAAAAGACTCCTAATATCATTCTTCTAAAATATAAAGAACAAAGAATATGTGAAGCAGGTAATTTTATCACCATTTATATAGGCGATTAGGTCGAGTCAAAATGCAATAACATAGACCTGTACTTGTATAATGACAAGCTGAAATCGGATTATAGCCCAATTTATATTAGTTTTGTGACCTCGTAAAGTTTATTATCATGCATCATTTCAAAACGTACATACAAAACTTACATTGGGCAAGTTCGATTTAAGTTTTACCATTTATTAGAATTCCACTCTATTACATGTGCGTTCATTCTGTCTCTGTATTTCCACTTGTAACTACATTTTATGTAAATGAGTACATCCCGTAAATATTTGTCCACTTGTAGATTAATTTTGATTCGAGTGCGTACATTCCGTCTCTATCTCTATTTGTAACTGAATTTGATGCAAATGTGTACATTACCGATCTTTCCATTTTTAACTGCATAGGATAAAGTGTGTACGTCTCATCTCAATCTTTCCAATTGTAATTCAATTTGACGCAAGTGCGTTCATTCCGTCTCTATCTTTCCATTTTTAATTGAATTTAAGCAAGTACTTTCATTCCGTCTCTGTATTTCCATTTGCAACTGCATTTGGTGCGAGTGGGTACATTCCGTAAATATTTTCCACTTGTAACTGACTATGATGCATGTGTGTTCATTCTGTCTCTATCTCTCTACATGTAGCTGAATTTGATACACGTGCGTTCATTCCGTCTCCATCACAATTTGTAATCGAATTTAATGCAAATGCGTAAATTCTGTCTCTATCCTTCCATTTTTAATTAAATTGGATAACAGTGCGTAGATCCCGTCTCAATATTTCTATTTGTAATTGAATTTAATACAAATGCGTGCATTCCCTCTCTCTCTCTCTCCATTGCTACTTGAATTTGAAGCTAGTGCGTACATTCCGTCTACAACTTTCCACTTGTTTAGTTATGTTGTTGCATCACAGGTTTTTTTTGGCACTGCTTTCTCTTGTAGAAGATACTGCAAATGATTGACTTTATATATATATATATATATATATATATATATATATATATATATATATATATATATATATATATATATATATATATATATATATATATATATATATATATATATTTATATTTCGAGTATAGTTTCTTCAATTTACCTCACATATATAATGCACAGTGTTAGGAACAAATGGGAAAAACTATACTGGCTGATCAAGAACTAATACGTGTAGAAATTTGATGTTGTAATGCCTATTTACACAGACGCAATGTAACAACAATTGATTTACTAACAGATGTCATTTTAGATACATGTAGTCTAATGGTATCAGAATTAGACGTTACTCAGTCAAATGAACAAGAATATGAAATTAATAATGAAGACTATTATATATATATATATATATATATATATATATATATATATATATATATATATATATATATATATATATATATATATATATATATATATATATATGACATTTCAAAGTAACAGAAGTTTGTAGAAAGAATGATCCAATGTATCTTTTTTATTGTATAATATTTGTCATATCTTTTGGTTAAAATAAAGGGTTACTATAACCAGGGTCATGGGAACAGACGGTAGTGGTAATTCAGAGCTGAGACTACCATTACAGACTTAAAGTGAGTTACATAATATGCATTACTGGGAATAAGATGCTCCGTTAAGGTTAACTTAGTAAATTGCAATGAGTGATGCAAACCTCCATAAGGTACACCCACTGCAAAAATAACAATATCAAAAGCTTGGTAAATCCCGATCCTGAATCACTTATTGTATTCACGTCCACACGTGTTCCACTCCATAGGAAAAAGCACCTCATTTAATGTCTCCTCAGTTTGTACATCAGTAGATGTTCTATTTATTGGATTCACAGCGTCCAATTTGAATTTAACAATATTTGCTGGATCAAGAAATTCTCTTATGAAGAATTTATCCTTACAATCATATGACAATAAAAGAGAGACGAACGATTTCACAGAAATAAAACCGGACTCTAACGGAAATAAAGCATGAACAGGAGAATTGCTTAAATGGCGATGAAATTATGATGTTTTATAGTTTTGTGAAAAGCAAGATGTTGATGCCATTTTCATTTTATTTCTTAATTTATATTTATTTATTTATTTACTTACTAATTTTTTTATTTATTTATTTATTTAATTACAACAACAACAATAATGATAATAATAATAATAATAATAATAATAATAATAATAATAATAATAATAATAATAATAATAATAATAATAATAATAATAATAATAATAAATAAAAATAATAATAATAATAATAATAATAATAATAATAATAATAATAATAATAATAATAATAATAATAATAATAATAATAATAATAATAATAATAAATGATGTCCACACGCATACATAAAACAATTTCACTTATCTTAGCTAAATAAAGACAACCTTTTCTTTTACTTCCAGACTGTTCCTTATAATGTGTATTCAGTTTTCTATTTACTTATTTTTTAATATTTGCTTTTTTATTCGATAAGCCTATTTGTCTTTAATATTTTTTTCATTTCTTACCCAGAAAAGCATCTCCATTAAGTGTCTATTATTTAATAAACAGTTATTAGAAAAGTGAGTCGTAATTTGGTTTGGTAATAATTTAGGTTAACGCTAAGGTTAGACCGGGTTAAAATTTGTTTTATTACTAACGTTAGACTGGGTTAAAATTTGGGTAAGTGCTAAGGTTAGACCGGGTTATAGTTTTGGTTAACGCTAAGGTTAGATTGGGTATGGGGATAGATTGTAATATATTTCACATAACAAATACGTGTTAAAACATAATAACGTTCAGATAAACCTTATTATTCCATATCAATAAATTAACATTGGATCAATTAGTAATACAACGGTGCTGTACAGCTGTGTGCATTTCTCGAAAATGTATTAATCAAACAAGAAGTTTTAAAAAAAGTCACACAGTGAAGATCGTCATTGTAAGTGCAGTAATATATAACCAGTATACTCACACATATGACCTGTCTACATTATATACTATTATGTATATGTAATTTAATTGCTTGTGTGTTATTTAAAAATTAATTTTTTTTCATATCATTACATGTTATTGTAATCATAAATTTATTAACCGGATTTGACATTGTTCAGAAAATTCAGTTCAGTTCTATGTTTCCACATTGTATTTTAGCTGACCTAGTTACTCACCTTGATTCTAAATTGATAAGCACATAGTGAAAATCATTAGTTGTAATCAATGTCATATTTGGCTTCTTGTCAGCTCTGTTGTAAACAACTTATTTTTATTTTTTAATATTGAATCTTAAAGTAAGATTCGTTAGGTAGAATCAAATCCGTTCATGGCGTACGTGTCAATCGTCTTATGGTCTCACAGCGACATTAGAATTAAGTGACAACATGCCCCCATCACGTGATTTAAAATTGTGTTTAAAACTATCATTTTATAGTGATTTAGTCAGTCGCATTTCATACCGTTTGGAGCTCAAATGGTTTTTCTGAGCTATGACCAGTTTCAGTTAAAAATTTAAAATAATGTATTTTTCCTGGAAATATAAGTGCTCACCAGATTTCTTGGACAAAGACATTTATTGGTAAATATTCGGAATTCTAAAGCCGGAATAATATTCTTGATTTTGAAAATGTGAATAGGAACAGTTGACACAAGAGCACAAAACAGGTTATAGAAGACGTCATCGTCTTCCACTTTGGAACTTCATCGGGATTCTAATTTTGATTAATTTAGAACTTTTTTTTAGCAATATGACATATCATTCATTCTAGGATTAATTTTGGGATTAGATTCACAAACTATAAATCTTTTTTCACATATTTACTTTGTTTTTTAAAGAAATAAAGTTACTTTATTTTAAAGAGACAGAGGAACATTGTGGAATATAACGACGTTTTTAAATCGGCCCTATCTTGTCTGTTGCTGGTCAGTATCATATGCCCATTTCAAAGATATAATATATATGAGAGATGCAATCATTATTTATCCCATAGGAAGAAACATTTCTAATCCATTTATAATTTTCCTGAACTTGAATGTGCTCACCAAATGCTTTCATCTAGTACAATCTGGATGTCAATGAAAAGAAGAAAATCTGAATCATGTTTGGTCCGATGATGACATCTGCAAGTGGAATCCTGAAAAGAAACAATGCAATTAATTTCAAAGTTATTCCAATTTTTATAACACCCGTGATATATGTCATGCCCTACAGAGACCATTCCTACGTATAGTTAGTTATTCAATGACTGAAACGAGTTGCCGTAATATAAAGTCATTATTCAAAATTCACAAAAAGCACCATTACCTCAATATTAGTAATCTGATTTCTAAAAGTCGTGTGTTTTCAATCGTCGTATTCGTACCTTGGTTTTGATACAGCGTTGTCGATGGTTACTTACACGGCTTACTTTCCATTCAAATAATAATAATGAATTATCAGCGTAATCATAATCATAACCATCGCCAATTAACATTGATGTGGTCGCCATTACGACAATCAATTCTTAGGGATTTACATAGTAATTTTGTGTGTTGCTTACCTTGCAAATTAATTCCATATTATAAAATATTTTGGAAATATATATATATATATATATATATATATATATATATATATATATATATATATATATATATATATATATATATATATATATATATATATATATATATATATATATATATTTATATATATATATATACATCAACAAGGTTAATACATCGGCAAATGCCAGACCATTGTTATATCAGCATTTTCAAGATTGGAATTCATTATATAAGACCACTCAGAACTTTGGATTGGGGATAGCACTCTTAGGATTATTTGGGATTTAATTTTACAATACTGTAATATCTTTATCAATTTTTACTTTGTATTCAAAAGTATATGCATAATTTTCGTTAATTTTGTAACTTGTTTGTTTTTGCTCTATATTGTCACTTTGTATAAGGCTGCAGACTAGTAGCACCTGTAGAACATTCAGATTGTCTCAATCCTCATTGGTGTCCTTGAGAAAGTTACTTAACTGGCATTTTCTATGCAAGACATCGCTTTGTGTGTTTGTGTGTCTGTCTGTGTGTGCATGTGTCTGTGTTGACCTTTTAGAATTTTTCAGTCAAAGTGTGACAGTTTATAGTGATGAATAGCATTGGGGCATGTTGAATCAGACATGTGGCATCATGTCCCACCCAGTTACATTAGCCTGACACCAGGTAGACCAGTCCTAAGACTAACTTTTGAATGCTAAGCGCCAAGATGCTATTACCATTTTTATTTCTTTGTTGTGAATTAGGAAGGTTCCAACCCACGAACTCCAACATTCTAGGCGGATGCTCTTACCACTAGGTCACCGAAGCGGTCCTAATAATGTGCTAAAGATTTTGCCAACAAACCTTGCACTCGTTAAACAGCTATTGATCCCAGCATTTTGCAATAAAGCTTTTTATCACTGCGCCAATACCGTGGGTTTGACAAACATGTGCCTGTTTGAGGTACAACAATGTGAGAGGTTATAAAGTACGTATGGTAGTTAAAAAAACCCAACAGTTTATACCATAAAGTTGGCGAAGTCATTATGTACCAAATTTTATTCAAATCTCAGTGAGATATATTTGATTTTTATCGCACGCTCTAGACAATAAATTTGTTCAGAAATCCCATTTTATACCCAGACGTCTCACTTTGTACCCAGCGATCACTGGAAAAAAAATTAGATTATTTATCATGTTTAAAGTTAATAACTTGATAGCATTTTTTCATTATATATCATGAAGGAACATTTACTTTAAAAGACTGACAAGATATCGACTCAACACTATCTGGCAACATTGATGATCAGTGTTAATTTTGTTGGTCCAACTTCAAGATATGTCAGTCTTATGCATATAAAGTGTGATTTTGTCTTCGAAACTTCTAATGCTCATTCGTGTCGCCCTTACGTTTATCGGTTATATATATTTTCACAGAACTTTTCAGTTGTTATTATTTTCTATTATCTCTATGCATCCTACTTCAACGTATATATGCAGTTATTCTCATTGTGCAAAGAAGAAAGTTTGGGGTGTATGCTGAAATGAAAACATTCTAAAATGCAGGACTCGACTGGTTACCATGATGAAGCATACAGATTGTATCTTATTTTTAGAGTATATTCATTTTTAACAAGTAGCTACAGAATATTCATTTCCAATAAATCGGCATCAGAATATTCATTTCTAATACAACGGCATCAGAATATTCATTTCTAATACAACGGCATCAGAATAATCATTTCTAATACATCGGCATCAGAACATTCATTTCTAATACATCGGCATCAGAATATTCATTTCCAATACATCGGCATCAGAATATTCATTTATATCGGCATCAGAATATTCATTTCTAATACATCGGCATCAGAACATTCATTTCTAATACATCGGCATCAGAATATTCATTTCTAATACATCGGCTTCAGAATATTCATTTCTAATATATCGGCATCAGAATATTCATTTCTAATACATCGGCATCAGAATATTCATTTCTAATACAACGGCATCAGAATAATCATTTCTAATACATCGGCATCAGAATATTCATTTCTAATACAACGGCATCAGAATATTAATTTATATCGGCATCAGAATATTTATTTCTAATACAACGGCATCAGAATAATCATTTCTAATACATCAGCATTAGAATATTCATTTCAAATATATCGGCATCAGAATATTCATTTATATCGGCATCAGAATATTCATTTCTAATACAACGGCATCAGAAAAATGATTTCTAATACCTCGGCATCACAATATTCATTCATAATACCTCGGCATCACAATATTCATTTCTAATACGTCGGCATCACAAAATTCATTTCTAATACCTCGGCAACAAAATAATCATTGCTAATACATCGGCATCAGAATATTCATTTCTAATATATCGGCATCAGAATATTCATTTATATCGGCATCAAAATATTCATTTCTAATACAACGGCATCAGAATATTCATTTATATCTGCATCATAACATTCATTTCTAATACATCGGCATCAGAATATTCATTTATATCGGCATCAGAATATTCATTTCTAATACATCGGCATCATAATATTCATTTCTAATACCTCGGCATCAGAATATTCATTTCTAATATATCGGCATCAGAATATTCATTTCTAATACATCGGCATCAGAATATTCATTTCTAATACATCGGCATCAGAATATTCATTTCTAATACCTCGGCATCAGAATATTCATTTATATCGGCATCAGAATATTCATTTCTAATACATCGGCATCAGAATATTCATTTCTAATACATCGGCATCAGAATATTCATTTCTAATAACTCGGCATCAGAATATTCATTTCTAATACATCGGCATCATAATATTCATTTATAATACATCGGCATCAGAATATTCATTTCTAATACATCGGCATCAGAATATTCATTTCCAATATATCGGCATCAGAATATTCATTTCTAATACATCGGCATCGGAATATTCATTTATAATACAACGGCATCAGAATATTCATTTATATCGGCATCAGAATATTCATTTCTAATACATCGGCATCAGAATATTCGTTTATATCGGCATCAGAACATTCATTTCTAATACAACGGCATCAGAATATTCATTTATATCGGCATCAGAACATTTATTTCTAATACATCGGCATCAGAATATTCATTTATATCGGCATCAGAATATTCATTTCTAATACATCAGCATTAGAATATTCATTTCTAATACATCGGCATCAGAATATTCATTTATATCGGCATCAGAATATTCATTTCTAATACATCGGCATCATAATATTAATTTCTAATACATCGGCATCAGGATATTCATTTCTAATACATCGGCATCAGAATATTCATTTCTAATACAAGGGCATCAGAATATTCATTTATATCGGCATCAGAATATTCATTTCTAATACATCGGCATCAGAATATTCATTTCTAATACATCGGCATCAGAATATTCATTTCTAATAACTCGGCATCAGAATATTCATTTCTAATACATCGGCATCATAATATTCATTTATAATACATCGGCATCAGAATATTCATTTCTAATACATCGGCATCAGAATATTCATTTCCAATATATCGGCATCAGAATATTCATTTCTAATACATCGGCATCGGAATATTCATTTATAATACAACGGCATCAGAATATTCATTTATATCGGCATCAGAATATTCATTTCTAATACATCGGCATCAGAATATTCGTTTATATCGGCATCAGAACATTCATTTCTAATACAACGGCATCAGAATATTCATTTATATCGGCATCAGAACATTTATTTCTAATACATCGGCATCAGAATATTCATTTATATCGGCATCAGAATATTCATTTCTAATACATCAGCATTAGAATATTCATTTCTAATACATCGGCATCAGAATATTCATTTATATCGGCATCAGAATATTCATTTCTAATACATCGGCATCATAATATTAATTTCTAATACATCGGCATCAGGATATTCATTTCTAATACATCGGCATCAGAATATTCATTTCTAATACAAGGGCATCAGAATTTGCATTTATATCGGCATCATAATATTCATTTCTAATACCTCGGCATCAGAATATTCATTCCTAATATATCGGCATCAGAATATTCATTTCTAATATATCGGCATCAGAATATTCATTTCTAATACCTCGGCATCAGAATATTCATTTATATCGGCATCAGAATATTCATTTCTAATACATCGGCATCAGAGCATTCATTTCTAATACATCGGCATCAGAATATTCATTTCTAATACATCGGCATCAGAATATTCATTTCTGATACCTCGGCATCAAAATATTCATTTATATCGGCATCAGAATATTCATTTCTAATACATCGGCATCAGAGCATTCATTTCTAATACATCGGCATCAGAATATTCATTTCTAATACATCGGCATCAGAATATTCATTTCTAATACATCGGCATCAGAATATTCATTTCTAATACCTCGGCATCAGAATATTCATTTATATCGGCATCAGAATATTCATTTCTAATACATCGGCATCAGAGCATTCATTTCTAATACATCGGCATCAGAATATTCATTTCTAATACATCGGCATCAGAATATTCATTTCTAATCCATCGGCATCAGAATATTCATTTCTGATACCTCGGCATCAGAATATTCATTTAAATCGGCATCAGAATATTCATTTCTAATACATCGGCATCAGAACATTCATTTCTAATACAACGGCATCAGAATATTCATTTCTAATACATCGGCATCAGAATATTCATTTCTAATACAACGGCATCAGAATATTCATTTATATCGGCATCAGAATATTCATTTCTAATACCTCGGCATCAGAATATACATTTCTAATAAATCGGCATCAGAATATTCATTTATATCGGCATCAGAATATTCATTTCTAATACATCGGCATCAGAACATTCATTTCTAATACATCGGCATCAGAATATTCATTTCTAATACATCGGCATCAGAATATTCATTTCTGATACCTCGGCATCAGAATATTCATTTAAATCGGCACCAGAATATTCATTTCTAATACATCGGCATCAGAACATTCATTTCTAATACATCGGCATCAGAATATTCATTTCTAATACAACGGCATCAGAATATTCATTTATATCGGCATCAGAATATTCATTTCTAATACATCGGCATCAGAATATTAATTTCTAATAAATCGTCATCATAATATTCATTTCTAATACATCGGCATCAGAATATTCATTTCTAATAATCGGCATCAGAATATTCATTTCTAATATATCGGCATCAGAATATTCATTTCTAATACCTCGGCATCAGAATATTAATTTCTAATAAATCGTCATCATAATATTCATTTCTAATACATCGGCATCAGAATATTCATTTCTAATACATCGGCATCAGAATATTCATTTATATCGGCATCAGAACATTCATTTCTAATACATTGGCATGAGAATATTCATATATATCAGCATCAGATCAGAATATTCATTTCTAATACATCGGCATCAGAATATTCATTTCTAATACATCGGCATCAGAATATTCTTTTCTAATACATCGGCATCAGAATATTCATTTCTAATACATCGGCATCAGAATATTCATTTATATCGGCATTAGAATATACATTTCTAATATATCGGCATCAGAATATTAATTTCTAATACATCGGCATCAGAATATTCATTTCTAATACATCGGCATCAGAATATTCATTTCTGATACATCAGCATCAGAATATTCATTTATGTCGGCATCAGAATATTCATTTCTAATACATCGGCATCAGAATATAAATTTCTAATACATTGGCATCAGAATATACATTTCTAATACATCGGCATCAGAATATTCATTTATATCGGCATTTGAATATTCATTTCTAATACATCGGCATCAGAATATTCATTTATATCGGCATCAGAATATACATTTCTAATACCTTGGCATCAAAATATATATTTCTAATATATCGGCATCAGAATATTCATTTATATTGGCATCAGAATATTCATTTCTGATACATCAGCATCAGAATATTCATTTATGTCGGCATCAGAATATTCATTTATAATACATCGGCATCAGAATATACATTTCTAATACATTGGCATCGGAATATTCATTTCTAATACATCGGCATCAGAATATTCATTTATATCGGCATTAGAATATTCATTTCTAATACATCGGCATCAGAATATTCATTTATATCGGCATCAGAATATACATTTCTAATACCTTGGCATCAAAATATACATTTCTAATATATCGGCATCAGAATATTCATTTATATTGGCATCAGAATATTCATTTCTAATACATCGCCATCAGAATATTCATTTCTAATATAACGGCATCGGAATATTCATTTCTAATACCTTTGCATCAAAATATGCATTTCTAATACCTCGGCATCAGAATATTCATTTATATCGGCATCAGAACATTCATTTCTAATACATCGGCATCAGAATATTCATGTATATCGGCATCAGAACATTCATTTCTAATACATCGGCATCAGGATATTCATTTATATCGGCATCAGAACATTCATTTCTAATATATCGGCATCAGAATATTCATTTATATCGGCATCAGATTATTAATTTCTAATACATCGGCATCAGAATATGCATTTCTAATACATCGCCATCAGAATATTCATTTATATCGGCATCAGAACATTCATTTCTAATACATCTGCATCAGAATATTCATTTATATCGGCATCAGAATATTCATTTCTAATACATGGGCATCAGAATATTCATTTCTAATACATCGGCATCAGAATATACATTTCTAATACCTTGGCATCAAAATATATATTTCTAATATATCGGCATCAGAATATTCATTTATATTGGCATCAGAATATTCATTTCTGATACATCAGCATCAGAATATTCATTTATGTCGGCATCAGAATATTCATTTCTAATACATCGGCATCAGAATATACATTTCTAATACATTGGCATCGGAATATTCATTTCTAATACATCGGCATCAGAATATTCATTTCCAATACATCGGCATCAGAATATTCATTTTTAATACATCGGCATCAGAATATTCATTTCTAATACCTCGGCATCAGAATATACATTTCTAATACATCGGCATCAGAATATTCATTTCTAATACATCGGCGTCAGAATAATCATTTCTAATACATCGGCATCAGAATTTTCATTTATATCGGCATCATAATATTCATTTCTAATACATTGGCATCGGAATATTCATTTCTAATACATCGGCGTCAGAATAATCATTTCTAATACATCGGCATCAGAATTTTCATTTATATCGGCATCATAATATTCATTTCTAATACATCGGCATCAGAATATTCATTTCTAATACATCGGCGTCAGAATAATCATTTCTAATACATCGGCATCAGAATTTTCATTTATATCGGCATCATAATATTCATTTCTAATACATCGGCAGCAGAACATTCATTTCTAATACATCGGCATCAGAATAATCATTTCTAATACATTTGCATTAGAATATTCATTTTTTAGTGTCATAATCTTCAGGAATAATAGGGCTGCAAGATCTCGCACTAGTTTTATTCGGATTATCTGATAGGATTATAGTACGAGGATCTAATAGCAAAATTTCATTTATTAAAGTATTGCGCTACAGGGGGAATGTTCACCAGTCTTTGCTAAATGACTCGGTTCTAACATATTGTGCGCAGCCGGGCTGCTCCAGCTAAGCATTATTTGCTTCATGTCCTATCGGGACATACGACATTCATCCACACCAAACCTTACATGTTGTTTAGATTGTACCGATTATCTGGCATCATAGCTGTATTAAGTATAAGGCATATATAGATAGAATTGGGATTTGTGAGAGTATGCCTAACAGCGTCAAGAGAATAGATGAAAGTCTGGCAAGCAGTATACATTATCATATTCTCTCTCTCTCTCTCTCTCTCTCTCTCTCTCTCTCTCTCTCTCTCTCTCTCTCTCTCTCTCTCTCTCTCTCTCTCTCTCTCTCTCTCTCTCTGCAAACTTGATATTTCATTTTCGATTAACTTTGATATTCAATTTCATCTGGACAATTCACTGTAAAAAGGATACATAGGTAGCCAAACGTATAAGCTTGCTTTATTCAGCTCTATAAGTATAATCATTTATCAAAACACTTTTAGTATAAAAAGAAATGATTTCCCTAATTTTAGAAACAAAAGAAGATATCTTGTAAAGTTCCCAATAAACCATTACTTAGGTATTTATAATTTATTTTTATTGGCATCGCTAATGACCAGATACTGAATGAACATGTAGAATTTCTTTGGGGTGTACCAAAGAGTAATTAACTGTGTCTATGTATAATTTGCTATATACCTGTCTAATTTACTGTATAAATGTGCAATTTTATGTGTTTATGTATACCATGTATCTGTGTAATTTTTTATGCACCTGTGTAATTTGTACCTGTGTAATGTACTATGTACTGCGTAATTTACTGTGTATCTGTGTAATTTAATGTATACCTGTGTAAGTTTAATATGTGCCAGTGTACTTTACTGTGTACCTGCTCAATTTACTGTATACCTGTATAATTTACACTATAGCTGTGTAATTTTCTGTGTTCCAGTGTAATGTACAGCATTTCTATAATTTTCTTTTTGATATGTATAATATACAAGGCACCGGTATAATTTACGGTGTACACAACATGCACCTATAGATTTAAACAAAAACATTTTAACCATTATTTTCCATGCACAACGAAGGAATGCATGATGAGAAACATTCATCAAATGCATTCTAAACTAACATAACATCAACATTATTTGATTAAAAGAAACACCACCAAGGCAAAATATTAAGTCAAAATGAAACAATTTATTAAGATATTGGCAAAGAAAATTCATCAGTTTTATAATGAAATAAATGGGTGAACAATGATTAAAATTTCTCTATATGCATTTTTACATACCTTAAGTCAGCAATAAGAATAGAGAACACATTTTGCACTTAAGCAACATTGAATATGACGACACATATAAACCTTTTCCAAAAATAAAAACGTGCCTAAGTATAAATTATAAAATTAAAATTATGCCGATTAATAAAAAAAGATTAGCAAAATAAATTAAAGCAAAACACTGATCACTTTAGGAAAGGAAGATGCATAATGATAAAGACGAAGACGGGGTGTAATAAGGTGTTTCATCATTAGACAGAAGACAAATCAGAGTACTGCTTCATTTACTAATTATCATAACCCATACATGGGAAATGATCGAAAATCTCTTGTAAATATTTGTTTTTGGTTCTTCACTTTATATTTAAAACGTTGGGACTATTTGTGTTATAAGCGTGTATGTTCTGGTCCTTGTTGCTGTCATAAATAGATTAGGCAGTATATTAAATAATACATATAAATGTAAAGAAAACATATTTTTGATAGAGCAGTAACTACAGGTATTGATTAAAAGGCTCTAGAAATATTACTGCATGCTAATAATAAATGTCAAGCGATGAATTTTTTAGACAATACGTGCTCGCTTTCATTTTTGTTTTATTTCTTTCTAAACGTACTGCAAAGGTTAAGTCAACTCCGGCAGGAGTGCTATCTAGAATTTTCCCTACCTGGAGCCTCTAAAGTACATGATGAAATGGGCGTGTCTCCTTATTTAAACACACGAATCTGAGACAAGCAAATGGCAGCATAGTCTTCCCAATAAGGCTCTAACTAACATCCGTAATTTCAGATGTGACGGTTTTCCTGTATGTTAGAGATTGTATAAATGACTAACATATGGAAAACGCGAAACAATTTTCTAGAAGCATTTGAATCGTCTTGTAGTGCACAACGTTTATTTCAATGTTTTACAATGGTGGTAAATATTGCATCCCATTATGTCAGGTTCAACATATATGGAGGGCAGACATAATAAGGCATGCCGAGGAGTTTTTTTAAAAAAAATGTTTAAATATTTTTTCTACACACATTCTCATTTAGTTTTTAGATTGAAATATATGTTAGTGAATGAAGAATATCATACTAATAAAATATAATATAAAATGGGGCACAGTGGAGGATTTGCAAACACTACAAGATAAAAATCTATAATTGCAATTATTTTGCATCACCTACATTTCCGACAATCATACGTATTTCTGCACACTAACCACACAGAATTTCAGGGATGAAAGACAGACATCGCTCCTAAATAAAAGTAGAGAACGAAAATTGATACAAAAGAATGTATAATGTTGCTCTTAATTTCCTTTGTGTTACCCCTCTTACATATTATTGATGTGGCCGTTGCTGTAGTCATCGCTGTTTATTATTATTATTATTATTATTATTATTATTATTATTATTATTATTATTATTATTATTATTATTATTATTATTATTATTATTAAAACGTATTACGAAAGGTCGCCTCAGGTAAGTTCATTAACCTCTAGGACGAGTTTACGGAAAGTTTATTTGCACTCTATAGATTAAAACCCGATAGTATGGTATAAATGTCATTAAAATGGGAATTTAATTTTACACAAAATAGGAGTCGCATAAACTAGGGCTACCGGGGCCGTAGAGAGCTATCACGGGCAATGGGGTAAGAAACAACCGGCCTCTCCTAGTTCATAGAATAGTTTTCTTTTACAAAATTAGAAAGTGTCGTTTGGTCCTGAGAGCTACAGTTGTGTGGAACTAATTTAGACGCCTATCTAAGAACGGCATGTTGGGTCGCTAATGTTTGGCTTTTGTTGTTTCTTGCATTGTTATCGATATAAACACTACAGGAGTGAGATATTAAAATATTTTCAACAAAATTACCTGGTTGTTCAGATCCATTTGCTTAATGAAAAATAAAATATTTTTAGAGCCTGTTTCTGTGGATAAATGGCATTTCCAGAGCTTTCTGTTTAATTAAATACATATCTTTATTCAGTACAATTTTTATTACGCATCGAATCATTCGCAGAATCTCTGTTTGCCCATGAAATGCGTCCGATCGAGTTTACAAGCAATCAACAGCTGCAAGGGACACAATTTTATGAATCTTTGGTGACAAAATTATGGACTGTAAAAAGCGACCTCGTGTTGAAACCAGCACAAGTTTGACCTTTTTAAAAGACAATTGGATCAATCGTCACACAGAGGCGGAGTGGCTCAAAGACTGACTCGCCAATCATGTGGGAATTGTAATTACTATATCTTGATCTCATATTTCATTATTTTATAGGGGTAAAAATTCTTCAATTATTAGCGAAAACGTTATTGTTGGGCAAATCGAAAGACATTTGCTTTTTATCAGCTTATATTAACAAAAAAAAAGAGAAATTTGTATATCATGCAAGTTAAATAATTTTGGTAATGTTTTCATTTCCACATCTTCCCGTTTTCAATATGATCGATATGTCTTCTAAGAGAACTTTTAAAATGCTAGCAAGCAAATTAGATAGATCGATAGATAGATAGATAGATAGATAGATAGATAGATAGATAGATAGATAGATAGATAGATAGATAGATAGATAGATAGATAGATAGATAGATAGATAGATAGATAGATAGATAGATAGATAGATAGATAGATTGTTTGCTTTTTGAGAATTTAAAAGGAGGGTTACCTATTTTAAATTAATAATAAATTGCAGAATTCATTCAAAAGCGATTATCATTCCTTTTGCAGTCAACATACACATGCAGATTTTGCAATTCATATTTAACAAGCATAAACAAACACGACAAAATGCATGGTGCCTGACATATGTATTCATAAATTTTATCATTGAGAGAAAAAAAAACGAAATTTTAATAGGATGAGATAAGTACAACATAATCTTCAATGTAGACAGTCAATGTATTCGCCACATGCACAATATGACGACCATAACGTTAAATTAAATGTAACAGATCAACGTCTTAACAACATGCAAAATACGATGAATAAAGTATTGACTTGAAACCAGCCAATCAACGTACTTACAAAATGCAAAATTACAAAATTGATCGGGGAAATGGTGACGACACAACTCTCGCTCAGGTAATTGTTGGCGTGCGTTACATGATATCGATTTGCTTTACATTCACCTATTCTTTCAAACACAAAACAAAACATGCAAAGAAGAAAACAACAGAAACAAAACATCTCTCTCTTTCTCTCTCTCTCTCTCTCTCTCTCTCTCTCTCTCTCTCTCTCTCTCTCTCTCTCTCTCTCTCTCTCTCTCTCTCTCTCTCTCTCTCTCTCTCTCTCTCTCTCTCTCTCTCTCTCTCTCTCTCTCTCTCTCTCTCTGAATTAATAAAGCTGACTGTTCCAAATCTGTTTAACAAGTTTAACATGGTTTGTTTATATGAAAAGAATTAAATAGTGGCGTTGATGAACGAATCTAATACAGAAGATTTCCGTTAACGTAAATATCAAATACGTGGATTATAGTCCTAAATCATTAATTGCATATATATTTT
>JAEAOA010001690.1:3205813-3553313 GCA_016746295.1 Potamilus streckersoni
TCGTCATTTCTCGTTATTAGTTCTGACAGGCTAG
The DNA here is from genome assembly GCA_016746295.1 of Potamilus streckersoni. Classification (NCBI taxonomy): domain Eukaryota; kingdom Metazoa; phylum Mollusca; class Bivalvia; order Unionida; family Unionidae; genus Potamilus; species Potamilus streckersoni. Next base: position 3,205,848 of record JAEAOA010001690.1, read on the forward strand.
ATATTTAATAATGAGAGGCTAGAAAAGGAGAAATCGAGTAGTTTTCGTTAAGATTTTTGACAAGCTAGATGTTTAATACAGACAGGATAGGTATTTAATACAGACAGGTTATAAAGGGAGAAATATAGTCTGCATAGTTAGGAGTTGTGACAGGCTAGACACTTAACACAGACAAACTAGAAGGTGAGAAATCGAGTGGAGTTCGTTAGAAGTAAAGACTGACTAAACCGGTAGAAATAGAATATTTCAACTAAGATAATCCAACTTTCTGACTCCATCAAGTATTGAACGATTTCGTACAGCTTTTAATCAAAGCCATGACTTGTACTACACAGTTGAAATAACACTAAAACATTTTTTGTAAGCCTGGCTGTGCTATTCTTTTAAACTGTACCAAAACTTTAGGACTACCACACATACAAAAATAGAAACAAATTCATGATGAATGTAAAACGATGCAATCCCTTAAGACAGCTGATATTTTATTCTCATTCAACAGCTTTATCATCTTGAAACCTCTTATCGAAATGACAAATGAGAATACAATTGACAATTGTTCAAACTAAGAAGTAAACAAATAAAAATATTTTGGAAAAGTAACGACTGCTTATTAAGAGCTAGCTAATTTCGTCAACATGAATAGAATAGTCTTACAAAAAACTCTCTTTCACAATCATTGATATGCATTAAAATTAAAATTGTGTAAAAAGTATAATTTTATTAGTAAAGTAACGATAACCTCATGTTATTGAATTCTCGCACTATTATTATTATTATTATTATTATTATTATTATTATTATTATTTGTTGACATTTGATTAATCATTTGCCAAAAACTATATGCGCCGAACGTTAAAAATACGTGTTAAAGCCGAATAGTTTCGTGAATGTTCGATGTACGGATGGATTAATTCGGTTAAAAACATTCAGTCATACAACATTTACAACATTGGAAACAATAACTCCGGCCCTTGTTACCAGTATTTCATATAATACCCATCGTTTGTTACACGAGATAGAATAATAATGCTTAAAAATTATAGGAAAAATAATGTCCAGATGAAAACCGTAAAAGTATGTCTATAGTAATGCTTTTTTCAGAAGAAAAGAGAGTCATCTTTCTTAATGTTAAATTTAAAAGTCAGTCTAATCATCATACACGTCAAGCTATTCGATTTATGGGTCAGTCTTTTCCATGTACACGCCAGTCTATCGGACATACAAAACAGTCTATTCAATATACACGTCAGTCTATTCGATGCATAAGTCAGCCTATTCAATATACACGCCAGTCTACGTACACAACAGTCTATTCAATATACACGTCAATCTATTTGATGCATAAGTCAGTCTTTTCAATGTACACGTCAGTCTATTAAATTGAGAAAACATGTGAATGGTAATTCTGAGTCCTGTGTTGTGTTCCCATAACTTTGGAACCTACCATGCATTTACCTGTATATAGACGTATAGCTTCAAAGTCTGATTTATATCGATTTAGCAAACTCAGTGCATTTGAGATGGGTTATACGAACTTAATACCTGTAAGTGTGCGTTCCAGGACCGTAAAGAATGATCACGATCACGAACCATGTGGCAAGAAACTCCATGGCCTCTCCTCGTTCTTGTTCAAACATTTTTTTTTCTTTAATAAACTTAAAAAGTGTTGTTTGGAGCAAGCCTCTAACATGCCTGGGCCATGGGGATGTATCCCTGCTTGCTTCAGTAGGCTCCGGTGGGTTCTTTTCATCTATAATCTTTGCATTTTAATATGGGTTATACAAATTTATAAATACTTATTAATATTAACTATATATCTTCCTGCCACTCGAAAAATGCCAATAATGATCAATATTAGTTTCCTGGTGCTAAATTATAGTTCACTGCTCAGTTTTAATTGGTTACACTGCTCCTAGATGACTTGCATCGAATCTGTAGTGTGAGGAAAATAAAATTTAGACAATGTTCAATAACTGTTAAAAAAGCCAGCAATACAGAAAGACCCTAGAGCTATTTTCAGGCAAACGATATGAAAAGATGTATTGCATTTCATTCACAACCAACAAACTGATCTTAAACGTCAAACACACGATCGACCCAAATTATTGCAAATTAAAACGCACACATTTCTGAGTAAAGTTTGAGAATACTCTGTGTGTGTTAATAACAAAATATAAGTTCACAGTGATTTTAGGAAATAACTATGAATGTATCTCAGCAACCAGTCTTCATGACATAGATTTATTATAAATGTATAATACTTATAAGAATGAAACGAGACTTGATCATATCACATCATTGTATCTGCTGTATCCTATTTAAGCCCTGTCCAAATAATCCTAATAGGTTATATTAAAGTCCAAAAGAATCGAATATTCCGAATTAATTTTAGATCCTCGATTTGCGTATCACATTGTTATTGTCTTTAGCGTTTTTGAGTAATATACAGTTGTCCCAGAACAATGTTCTAGCCCAATGAGTACATTGTAATTCAAATGAATAGTCATAACAAATGTCACCTCTCAAACACTATCTTGAAATAACATTAACAACAGATGACTTTTAAAGATAAGGCAAAAAATTTGAAAAAGGAATGAATCGAAAACATGAATAAATAAATTGTTCGTTCCTCTCCTTCTATGCATCTCTAAGTGTCATGTATATGTCCAAATGTACCCCGTGTGACATAACTTAATACTTAATCTAATATTTCTTGATATCTGTTCAGGTGACCTAACCCACCTATTGCAAATTAGCCTATTATAAGAACCCATCTGTCACCACCAGCCAATGATAAATTTCCCTAAATTTGTCAACGGGTGTGATTATTACAAACTTGATAACATCTATGGATATATCCTATGCATTATACTAGCAAAGTACTATCTTAAAATAGGATATATATATATATATATATATATATATATATATATATATATATATATATATATATATATATATATATATATATATATATATTCCTGTACAAAGTTAGCTATATAATAACTTATTTATTGATAATGACTGCAACTTCAGTGAGGAACAAAAATACACATTATATACTCACGTACCAAGAGTTATAAAAATATAAAAATACATAACTCCATAACAATACACATGCCATGTGTCTGCTATCGTACTCATGGCGTGTGTCCACTTTTATATACTCATGCATTGTGTCTAATTTATCATACTCACGCCCTGTATCTGCTTTATCACACGCATGCCTTGTGTCTGCTTTATCACACTCATGCCCTGTGCTTGCTGTATCATACCCATGCCCTGCGTCTGCTGTATCGCACTCATGACCATGTCTGCTGCTTCGTAGCCATGCCGTGTGTCTGCTGTGTTGTACCCATGCCCTGTGTCTGCTATATCAAACTCATGCCCTGTGTCTGCTTTATCACACTCATGCCCTGTGTCTGCTGTATCATACCCATGCCCTGTGTCTGCTGTATCATACCCATGCTCTGTGTCTGCTGTATCATACCCATGCCCTGTGTCTGCTGTATCGTACCCATGCCCTGTGTCTGCTGTATCACACTTATGCCCTTTGTCTGCTTTATCATACCCATGCCCTATGTCTGCTGTATCATACTCATGCCCATGTCTTCTGTATCATTCTCATGCCATGTGTCTGATGTATCATATCCATGCCCTATTTCTGCTGTATCATAATCATGCCCATGTATGCTGTATCATAATCACGCCCTGTTTCTGCTGTATCATACCCATGCCCCGTTTCTGCTCTATCATACTTATACCTTGTTTCTGCTGTATCGTAGTCATACTAATGCCATGTGACGTCTGTACCATACATACGCCCTATGTCTGCTATATCGTTCCCATGCTCTATGTGTGCTTTATCACACGCATATCATGTGTCGTCTGTATCATACTCATGCCTTGCATCTGCTGTAATATACTCATAACCTGTGTCTGCTTTGTCGTACCCATGCCCTGTGTCTGCTGTATCATACTCATGCCATGTGTTTGCTTTATCATAACCATGCATTTTTGTTTCTTTATCATACCCATGTCCTGTGTCATCTGTATCGTACGCATACCCTGTATCTGCTGAGTCATGCGCATACCTGTGTCTGCTGTATCATACTCATACCCTGTGTCTCCTGTGTCGTACTCATGACCTATTATCTGCACATAATCATACCTGTGTCTGCTTTATCATACTCATACCCTGTGTCTGGTGTGTCGAACTCTTGCCCTATATCTGCTGTATCATACTCATGCCCTGTGTCTGCTGTGTCATATTCATGCCATGTGTCTGCTTTATTATACTCACTCCATGTGTCTGCTGTATCATACTTATACCTTGTGTTTGCTTTATGATACACATGCCATGTGTCTTCTGTATCATACGTTTGCCCTGACAGCGCTGTACCATACTCATGCCCTTGGTATTCTATATCAAACTCATGGCTTGTGTTTGCTCTATTGCTCTATCATAATCATGATCTGTGTATTCTGTGTCATTATCATGACTTGTGTCTGCTGTATCATACATTATTACTTTATCAGCTTTGTCAATACCTTAATCCTGTGTCTTACAAGTATTTATTGGCTTCAACTATAATGTCCCAGAATTAGTAATTTATTTCGAATTCCAATTACAAAGTCCCATAATTATTTATTGACTTCAAATTTGGTCTATAATTTCCTATATTTATTCATTGATTTCAGATTTTGAATGCAGTGCATTATTGTTCTCCAATGTTATATTTCTAATTAATATTGTAAATAATACCATTTATTTATATAAATATGTGTTTATCATTATATGTAGTACTTAATACTGCTCCTGGATGTGAATTTGTGTCAATCCTTATATTTATTACTAAATCTAGTTGTGGTTCAATCCAAGGAATTTCTGCTGCTTGTGAATATAATATAAGAACCGTATGAATTATCTAAAATGAACATATTTATAATTGGCTTAACTATTGTTAGTTGGTTTTTCAAGTTGAGTTGATAAGAATTTTTAAAGTGGATATTGAACCTAAAGTATAATACATATGTTTATGAAAGAAAGAAAAAAATGAAAGCTAATACTGTGCTAATGTATGCTAGATAATAATATTGAAGCAGAATGGATTTCAGGTCTCTTTCTAGTCCAAAAATTTTCAGAATCTGGTAGGAGATATTATCATTATCGTTTCACACACCAAACAATGAATTTATTGATCGATACACGGCACGAAATCCAGTTTAAGTTTTCTTAAAAACTTAGATATTCAGATATACTGCGAAAAGAATTCCAGAATATTGCATAGAAATCAAGAAATGTATTGAATACAATTCGATAGTTTGTTTAAAATAGAAGAGTAATTTTTTTAAAAAAATCCTTTAATTGGATAGATTTATATATTGTTACTTTGATATCATTTACAAGTATTTTTATGATATAAAATTTTAAACGTATGTCAGTTTGGAGAACCATTTACAAAAGCTTCATTTCATGTAAAGGAAATTGAAAAAGTCGGCAACGAAACTTCAGAATAATGTGAAAAATAGAAGCTTTCAACTTTAAACTTGCAGATTTGAATTAAGCAATCTGAGCAGGAGAACAAACTTTTAATCACATTGCAATTCCTAGGGAGAGGAATTATTGGATTTACTGTTAGAGAAGGTTCCTTGGTTTGTCAGCAAGATATAAGGAGCTTGTATGTAAAGTAATCGGAAAACGTTCCTGTCATCTGTGAGACGTATTCTTGAGTTCAAAGTGTGGGCAACATCTAAAAAGTACAGATTAGAAGGAGATACGAAGATGTTACCGATAATGAATTAATTTCGAATCAGTTCGGAAGTCCATATTGTAAGTGGGCATAGCTCCGATTGTTCCCATCGCTGCAAATCAGGGCTTGAATACATATATTGTTGATAATGTTCCCATACATTAATAATAGCTGCTCGATTATTTCAAAACAATACGTTGCAAGAGAGAGAGAGAGAGAGCAGAAAAGCAGTCAGACACTGCACATATAACGCATATGCAAGTACTCATCAGTTCGTATTGTTTAAATATTCATAGCTACAATCTAGAGTTTAATTTATAGTTCATAATAGTATTTGCTATTCTCTGGTCATTTTAAACCAAATAAATGGAGGTTAAAATAACTTCTGTGCTCTAGTTTATGCATAACCTTTTGTGTTTTGCGAATTTATCACAATGCTAAAAACACGAAAATGCATTCAAAACATCAAATATATTCTGTGTAAGAAGCAATCTGTTCCGATTTCCGAAGTATCCGTGAAGCTTTCTCACCGCCATATTCTCAATCATTCAAAACGTAACTGGGTATAGCGCTCTCTAAAGAATGATTAACACAAAATGTCATTGTGAAGAAATGTATTTAGTATTTACAACAAGAATTAATTTTCGCTTATGCTTTTCACCATTTCGAAGAGACTTAATAATTGCATTGTGTGGAATGAAGAATTATAAGAATGGGTTAAACTACTTGGAGTTACATTAACGCGACATATTGTCCATACAACTATGTAACGAACCACACAGGTAAAATAAGTTTGCCATTACCTACAAGTCTGGCAATATTTCTGAAATAGATATTTGGTTAGTACAAGGTTTGTCTTGTTCTTTAATGATAGAGCGTGGTTTGAATTAAGACACTTTTTCCATCGGTATTGTGAAGATGCACAGTGTTATGCTGAAAAATGTTACATATTATTTCATAGTGATGTGTTAAATACGTTACCTCTTATATCATGGTGCTGTGCTCAAATACATTAACACTTTCTTCATAGTGCAGTGTTCAAAAACTTTACCATTTGTATCATATTGTTATGTTTAAAGACGTCACCGTTTATTTCATAGTGCAGTGACGTTAACATTTATTTCATAGCGTTTTTTTCAAAAACGCTGCCACGTATTACACAGCACTATTTTCAAAGACGTTACCATTTATTTCACGGTACTATGTTCAAAGAAGTTACCATTTTTTTCAGTGCTATGTTCAAAGACTTTACCTTTATTTCATAGTGCTGTGTTCAAAGACTGTACCATTTATATCATATTGTTATGTTTAAACACGTCACCGTTTTTTTTTTCACAGTGCAGTGACATTAACATTTATTTCAAAGCGTTTTGTTCAAAAAACGTTGCCACGTATTACACAGTACTATGTTCAAAGACGTTAACATTTATTTCACAGCGCTATGTTCAAAGACGTTACCATTTATTTCACAGTACTATGTTCAAAGACGTTACCATTTATTTCAGTGTTATGTTCAAAGACGTTACCATTTATTTCAGTACTATTGTCAAAGACGTTACCATTTATTTCACAGTGCTGTGTTCGAAGACGTTAGCTCTTTTTTCATTGTTCTGTATTCAAAGACTCTACCGTTATTTCATTGTGTTGTGATCAAAGACGGTATAATATATTTCATAGTGTTGTGTTTAAAGACGTTTCCATTTATTTCATGATACTATGTTGAAAGACGTTACCATTTATTTAAACTGGACACGAAAGCATTTATCTTTTAATACATTACTGACTCTAATAAGTCATTTGCCAACATTAATGGGAACAGCTACATGGAAGATACAGAAGCAACGTGAGATCGTCACAGAGGTTATTGTTTTTGTAACATTGGAACTATATCCATTATTGTCGTTTATGATTGACATTGTATATCCATTAAATACAGATTCGCCCGTTAGCCATAAATACATGGATAAAGCAGGCGTATTTATGTTGCTTTCTTGTTGGGTTTTTATTGTTTTGTTTGTTGTTTTTTTATAGTCGTGAAATATTGCTTTCTACAGTCTATTCAATAAGTAAACATGCAAAGGGTTTCCGCATGAAAAAGTGTTTTTACGACAGAGTATTTTGCTTGCCATGCAAGACATGAACATCTGGAATCATTAGAGTACCAGACTGACTGTGGAATTTTTTATTCGATATAGAAGAGTCGTGACTGTGGAATTTGTCATTCGATGTAGAAGAATCGTGATTGTGGAATATGTTATTCGGTGTATAGGACACCTGACTGTGGAATATGTTCTTCGGTGTATAGGGCACTTGACTGTAGAATACGTCATTCGATACAGAAGAGGCGTGACTGTGAAATATGTTATTCTATACAGAAGAGTTTGTAACTGGTATATGTTATTTGGTGCATAGGATACCTGACTGTGGAATATGTTATTCGGTGTAAATGACACCTAACTATGAAAAATGTTGTTCGGTGTATTGGACACCTGACTGTGGAATACGTCATTTGATGTAGAAGAGGAGTGACTGTGGAATATGTTATTCGGTGCATAGGACACCTGACTGCGGAATATGTCATTCCATACAGTGGACACCTAACTATGGAATACGTAATTCGATGTAGAAGGCAAATGACTGTGGAAACATTTATTCGACGTATAAGACGCGTGAGTGTATGTTATTCAATGTTGAAGATTCAAAACTGTGAACTACGTCATTGACGTTGATTATACTTGGAATTTATTTATGTTCACATAGTATTATTAAGTTGTTGTTGACAATTATGCTATCGAGTCGCTCGCAACGAAGGCAAAATCCAGAATTCTTAGCATATGAGTCTGAAAATTGTGTATATTCTATACTTCTATCCCATACTTCCAGTTGACTATAATAAGTGTTTGTCTTGTTTATTTTGTAATATTTGATGAATATAGTAACTGATATAAAATATGCGTGGCTTTTTAAAACATTATCACAGCACCTTATTATGATTTCTTTGTTTGTCAAAACCTCCGTTTCGAAGACCATGATACATTTGTTTCGGCATAGCAAGGCTAGATAAAAATTGCATACTTATTGTCTATTGTAAATTATGTTTGTTTTGTCTAACGAATTTAGCACTGGTCGCAGTTTCTATAAAGTCATTAGCAATGTAATATCTTTTTCCCTTATTTTCTATTTATAGATGCCTTAGAAACCAATCTATCGGTCTAGAGCTGGCAATTATATTATCAACTGTCAATGTCAGAACACAGGCATTCATATCTCCGTATCATACTCACTATTTTAAATCATAAAGCAGGAGTACCTTGAAATTTAGTATCCTTTTCGTATGCTGACCACTACCATAATGATGCCTGGGATAGAAACTTTCCTTCATGCTTCCATGTACGGCTATGTTCAAGACACGTTCCTGATTTTATTAGTGGAGAATATTCAATTATGGATCTTAATTCGAACAATTTCCCTCATTTGCAAGTATTCATTATCGTTCAAATCTAATAATGGTTGGGGTCATGGTGGCGCAATAATATTCTCTATCTGAGTTCTTCTTTACTGTCTTTAATTTGCGTTTCCTAATACGATTCTCTCAGAGATATCGGCCCTTTCCCAACGGTTTGTTAGAAAAGTCAATTACAGATTGCCTGGTTGCCAGCTGAAGTTGCGTTTTTAGTTAGTATGGAAGAAACAGCCAGACTTTATTTGGGTTCAACCTATGTTGGCGTATTTAAATTTCTGTATATTTTTGTTGATATAACGGCCAATTACTCCTTTGGAATAAGACACGGTCTTAGTAATATAATACTTCATCCCTTATATACAGCAGCAGACAAGATTGGAGAAGCAAACAAAATAAGTCTTCCCAAAACACAGTCTCCATAAAATGCATCAAAATAGAAACAATATATCAATATTTATATTCATGTGGTCAATGTATGATAAACCTGTTATCGACACTATCACAAACATTCCGACCGCTTCAAAGGCCTAGTGGTTAGGTCGTCCACCTCGGATACTGGAGGTCGCGGGTTCGAACCACGTCCAAATCATATCAAAGACTTTGAAAAATGGTACTAACATCTGCCTCGCTTGGCGCTCAACAATAAGAGGTTAGTGTTAGGACTGGTAGGTCGGGTGTCAAGATAATGTGATTGAGTAGGACATCATGCTACATATCTGCGACATGATGCCCCAGTGCTATGCATCACTATAAACTGTCATACTGCAGACATCGTAGCGATATGACCAAAAATTGTTAAAGGTATGGCAAAATTAAAATCACACACACACACACACACACACACACACACACACACCCCTCACACACATACATACACATACACACACATTTGAATACCGAGAAACTACGATGTGACTTTAACAAAACAGCCGTGCTTTTATTATACTAAAATAACCTTATCTAAGTATTATTTTAATACATCATTACCGAGAGACCTCGAAGAATTGGAAATATTTGCTACGATGTGACTTAAACAGAAATAGCTATGCTTACTATCTTAGTACATACATACACACATACACACACATTCCCATCGCTTAGCAGCATTCAAGATTTCAAAGATTTATTTACTCTACTCGGTCTTCTGAAGTACAATAACACATTCTCTCTCTCTCTCTCTCTCTCTCTCTCTCTCTCTCTCTCTATATATATATATATATATATATATATATATATATATATATATATATATATATATATATATATATATATATATATATATATATATATATATATATATTTTATATAGTGTTGGCAAAGTTGGATATTTTAACCAATACCTCATTCACAGTTCATTCATTAACAATTTGTATCTTCATTGATACTAAATCATAATTAGTTTGAAGAATCTGAGTGATATGCTGTGACACTAAGGTAATAAACAAGTGCTAATTCATAAAACTAAGGTAATACACGGTTACTAATCCATAACACTAAGGCAATACACGAGTACTAATCCGTAACACTAAGGCAATACACGGTTACTAATCCATAACACTAAGGCAATACAAGAATACTAATCCGTAACACTAAGGCAAGACACGAGTACTAATCCATAACACTAAGGCAATACACGAATATTAATCCATAACACTAAGGCAATACACGAGTACTAATCCGTAACACTAAGGCAATACACGGGTATTAATCCATAACACTAAGGCAATACGCGAATATTAATCCATAACACTAAGGCATTATACGAGTACTAATCCATAACACTAAGGTAATACACGAGTACTAATCCATAACACTAAGGCAATACACGAGTACTAATCCATAACACTAAGGCAATACACGAATATTAATCCATAACACTAAGGCAATAAACGAGTACTAATCCATAACACTAAGGCAACACACGAGTACTAATCCATAACACTAAGGCAATACACGAGTACTAATCCATAACACAGGCAATACACGAGTACTAATCCATAACAATAAGGCAATACACGAATATTAATCCATACTACTAAGGCAATTCACAAGTACTAATCCATAACAATAAAGGAATACACGAGTAGTAATCTGTAACACTAAGGCAATACACGAGTACTAATCCGTAACACTATGGCATTACACGAGTACTAATCCATAACAATAAGGCAATACAAGAATATTAATCCATAACAATAAGGCAATGCACGAGTACTGATCCATAACACTAAGGCAATACACGAATATAAATTCATAGCACTAAGGCAATAAACGAGTACTAATCCATAACACTAAGGCAATACACGAGTACTAATCGTAACTCTAATGCAATACACGAGTACTAATCCGTAACTCTAAGGCAATACACGAGTACTAATCCAGAACACTAAGGTAATACACGAGTACTAATAAATAACACTAAGGCAATACACGAGTACTAATCCGTAACACTAGGGCAATACACGAATATTAATCCATAACACTAAGGCAATACAGGAGTACTAATCAGAAACACTAAGGCAATACACGAGTACTAATCCATAACACTAAGGTAATACACGAGTACTAATCCATAACACTAAGGCCATACACGAGTACTAATCCGTAACTCTAATGCAATACACGAGTACTAATCCATAACTCTAAGGCAATACACGAGTACTAATCCATAACACTAAGGTAATACACGAGTACTAATCCATAACACTAAGGCAATACACGAGTACTAATCCATAACACAAAGGCAATACACGAGTACTAATCCATAACACAAAGGCAATACACGAGTACTAATCTATAACACTAAGGTAATACACAAGTGCTAGTTAATAACATTAAGGCAATATATCAGTACTATTCTTAATGTTAATGTTACTAAATGCGCGCTAATTCATTATAGTAAAACGAGACACGAGTTGTAATCAATAATACTACGTCAGTATAGCAACTTTGATATACTTCAGATAACACTGTTGACGTAAAAAAAGAACCCAATAAAAAATGATAACACGGTTAACGTATAATACAAATCATACATGGAAGAATTGCAATTAATACTGTTACAAGGATAATTATTGACTTTTAGTAAGTACGATAAGAATTTATAAAATCCGTCAAACAACGTGATATGACAAACTGGTGGCCTCATTACTGCAATGCAAACCATAATACAGATTTACAAAGGCATTAGTAGCATGGGCTGCAACAACAAATGCATTAATAATTAGGATATATGCCTGGTTTATTAGTTTGTGGTCGATTTTACATAATTGTAGTAACCATAACATGTATTTGCCATATTTAATTATTTTCTTTGTGTCAGAGATAAATATTTGTTGATTTGTAGGCTCCAGACTTTTTCTTTTCTTCCTTCCATGCTGTATTTGATACAACATCTGAGATGAACAAATTGAACAATCAAGGGAATTGAAATAACCGCCTGAAATATCGTGTCCTCTTCTGATTATTATTTGTACAGGCGCATACTGAGTATTATTTGTACAGGCGCATACTGAGTATTATTTGTACAAGACCATACTGAGTATTATGTATACATGACCATTTGTAGGAATGTCTTGAAAATTATTTAAAAATCTTTTGAAACCATGCAACCATCTTACTTGATTTAATTTATTGACTCATTTTTCAATTTCATTTGCACAGACTTAAACTGAGTATAGGAATACACTGTTGGGGCCCAAATTTCTTAATTTGTTCTCATCTGAAGACTGTAATATTTGAATCGAATCGGCCGGCATACTCAGAGTTAGAGGGTTCATTAATCATTGTAATCAATTTAATATAAGACATCGCTATAATATAACACATAATGATGTTGGCACATCGTAAGAGAAACAAATAGTAAAAAACACACATAAAATACACAGCTGTACAAATGTTTATACACAGTTTCTAGATAGATAGATAGATAGATAGATAGATAGATAGATAGATAGATAGATAGATAGATAGATAGATAGATAGATAGATAGATAGATAGATAGATAGGTAGGTGGATGGATGGATGGATGGATGGATGGATGGATGGATGGATGGATGGATGGATGGATGGATGGATGGACGGACGGACGGACGGACGGACGGACGGACGGACGGACGGATGGATGGATGGATGGATGGATGGATGGATGGATGGACGACAGACAGATAGATAGATAGATAGATAGATATGGATGGGGGGTGTCGATAGTGTTTCCAAGGAGTATGAAAACTAATTTATGTTTCTTGTTTTGCTTTAGTTTTATGGTATTTAATATGTTTTTGTTTTATTATTCGATGTTTGTAACCATAAGATTAATGTTCATGATAGGTGAATTGTTAAAATATTCCTGTTTGGCTGCTTGCATCTTTTCACTATAACGTATAATACGAATTAACAACTTTGAAAGACGGTTACAAATACATGAAAACTAATCGTGACCCACCTATCATGACTTGATGGACTAAAAAAACGATCAATGGAAAACATAACAGTGAGATGCTCTGATGGAATCGTCTCTTTTCTTGACGTATCTGTTTAGTGCTCTAATGGAATCGTCTCTTTTCTCGACCTACCCGAGGAATTAGTTGATAGACTCGTCTCTTTTATTGACGAATCTAGGCAATGCCCTGACGGAATCGTATCTTTTCTTGACGTACCTTGGTAATGTTTTGGCAGAAAAGTCTCTTTGCTTGACTTATTTTGGTAATGTGCTAACGGAATCGTCTCTTGGTTTGATGTACCAAGGTAATTTTCTGATAGAATTTCATATTTTCTTGACGTACCTATATAATGCTATGATGGAGTCATCTCTTTCCTTGACATGTCTAGGTAATGGTCTGATGAAATTTCCGTTCTTTACTATACTTAAAAAACCCGATTCTAATTGTTAGGCACATCATAATAAGTTCTGAGAATATTCTGGAATTTAGTGTGAACTGTCCAAATAATGGTGTGGATGTTGGTTGACATGTTCATAGCGTAATCATGAGCAAAGGAAATGTTTTAGAAGAAATTTGTGAAAATCAGTTTTATTTTTAAATGCATGTCGAATTTAATTTAAACTGTTAATCAAGTGCTACAGAAAATACAATATCGCTCTTCAACATTCTTACAGAGAAGAATCTAGAGTATTTTCAGTCCCGGGAATAAAGGCTTTCCAAGGACAAAACTTAAAAGAGCTGAAAGTATTCTATTTACAGTTTAATTCTCAAACGTAAAATGAAGACAGGAACTAATTTGTACCAAGCATGCAATGAATTGATCTTAGATTGATATATAGCACTTTTCCCGAATTAGCAACCATTCGTTCCTGCAAAACCTGTCGGTGTCCACAATAGCACGCCATATACCTCAAGAAGCTACGATAAGTCATCACACAAAGGATTAAACCAGATGAATGGCTGTCAAGGGAAATATTAATAGATAACTGTCCATTCGCGCAGAGCTCAAGTAGAGGAAATCCATCAATTTCACACAGGGGACTCAAATCATAATATCAAATTAGGTTTTATTGAAATGGCTTGGCAGCGCTCTAGCAGCGGCAACCTCTTGCATCCATCAAAGTCCGCCAGTGAGGCGTAAATTAAACATTTTTCTCCCTTGATTTCAGCAAGATGGGGAAAATTTTGTGGAAACATTTAAAGGGTTTTAATAGGATATAATTATCATTAGTCATTTTGGATAAGACAAAGCACAGATATCATTATTACACAATTGTTCCTAAATAACCGAAAACTGATAATATTAGGCGCTTATTCAGAAAAGATAAACAAAACCATATAAATAACAATATCACTATTTTAAACAAAAATTGTTGTAAGATTTTAGAATCGATTTGTTGCAATTAATTGAATTTTGTCTCGTGGGAAAGGCGTTTATTAGCATGGTCCTATCAGATTAACATCATTTGAGGAAGTATCCCAGGGTCAAAAGTTAAAGGTATTTTATGTATTCGTGGAGTTTTCATTGTGTATGTGTTTCTTGTAATAATTTTATTGAATTTTTGATTTTATTAAATTTTGAGTTATGGTTTGTACGTCATTTCCATTAGTTATTTCTTCTTTTATCAAATTCTAGATTTGTTGTTTAGTTTATGATTATAGTTGTATAAAGAGGTTAAATTTTAATATTCAGTATATACGATTCGTTAAGTTAATATCATGTTTAATTTCTTAATAGTTTTTTTTAAATAAATAAATATATTGTTTCCTGCTTTGCTCATGTTTTTTTGAGATCTTAATTAGGCACGAGCAGCATTCACACTACGCTTCCTCTATCACGTGAACGCTAGCTCAGATGCCACGAGTTTCTTCTCAAGGTTATTTAATTCTAGTATTTAGTGATTATAGTAAGTTAATATTAAATGATTTTGAAATTTTGAATAATCTTAAAGGTTATTTGCACTTATTGAATATATGATTGTTTATTTCAAATATTTATTAATTAGCATTAATTGAACTATAATGTTGAAAATGTGAATAAAAATATTTGATAGATATATTTTTAGTAATAAATTGTAATTTAATTATAATTAAGGATTTATAAGCAGTTTTATGTAAGTACATATAAATAGTTAATCAATTCTATTTGTACAATATTATTCCGTGTGCACGCAATTTACGTGTTACACGTGCTCTGTGAATTCATCATCGGTAGTCGAGTATTAAAATAGCACATGATTGAACTAGTCTCAATAGTCAAGTATTAAAATAGCACATGATTGAACTAGTCTCAATAGTCAAGTATTAAAATAGCACATGATTGAACTAGTCTCAATAGTCAAGTTTAAAATAGCACATGATTGAACTAGTCTCAATAGTCAAGTATTAAAATATTACATAATTATATATTTTAAGTATAATAAACGCATGGCTGTGGAAGTCACATAGTAGCAAATATTCTTCAAAAGTCAAGTGTTAAGAAAGCATAATATAGTTATTCTAAGTATATTGAAAGCATATATTCTGTTGTAGTCAATCTAAGTCGTAGCGAATGTTTCCATTCTTTATCCGTTATTTGAAGCATGTCCATATTCGTTTCCACTTTGTTAACAATCATACAGTCCATAACATGATTACGTTCTTTCTTCCTGATTAGTAGTTTCCATCATATCACTAGGATCCATGGAATCCACTTCTCAGGAAGGAGTCTCAGAATCAGTGGTGTAGTCCGTTAAGCTTGCTTAGGCGGCATTGTACTGTACTGTATTGTGCTAAACTCTATCGTACTGTACTCTATTTACTAAACTATATATTACTAAACTGTATTGTACTGAACTGAAACTCTTGGTTGACAAAAAAAGTGTTCCCGAAGAAAATATCTTTAGAAGAAACACTTTGACTTCGATAGAGAAGATGGAATCAATTTTAAGCTTGATTCTGAGACTCCTTCCTGTGAGTTGGATTCCAGGTATCCTAGTGATGTGATGGAAGTTACTAATCAGGGATATAGGACGGAATCATGGTATGGAATGAAAAATTTTAAACAAATTTAAAACCAATATTGACATGCTTTGGATAACGGACAAAAATGGGAAACATATGCTACAACTTGGAAAAAACTACAGAAGAAAATGTGCTTTCATTATACGGATAATAACTTCATTTATGTATTATTTTAATATTTGAATACCGAGAAACTACGATGCGACTTTAACAAAACAGCCGTGCTTTTATTATACTAAAATAACCTTATCTAAGTATTATTTTAATACTTGATTACCGAGAGACCTCGAAGAATTGGAAATATTTGCTACGATGTGACTTAAACAGAAATAGCTATGCTTACTATCTTAGTACTTGACTACCGATGACGAATCGACATAGCACGTGAAGCACGTGAAATGACATGAGCGTACAAACGGAATAATATTGCTTGAATAAAGCTGATATTACTTTTTTCTCTGTACTTACACTAAAATGCTTCTAAAACCTTAAAACCTTATTTAAAATTAAATGACAATTCACTACTAGAAACTATAACTATTACATAATTTCTTGAAACTTTCGGAATTATATATTTCAATGAATGTTAATTAAGCATGAATTAAACTTAAGTTATTTATACAACTATAATTATAAATTAAAAAACTCGATAATTTTCTATAACAGGAGAAATAATTAATAAAAATGGCGTACATATTCTAATTCTAAATTTAATGAAATCAAAATTAAACAAAATTAATAAAGAAACATACACAGTGAAAAAACCACGAACACATAAAACATCTTTAAATGCTGACGCTAGGGGTTTCCTCAAATGACATTAATATGATAGTAACCACGCAAATAAACTAAAGAAAAGCGAAAGGCGAATACACTTGCAACCTACACAATTATATTAATCTTTTACTTCATGATAGAACTGTATATTAGTATTCGCTATTTCAGGTTAAATTGCGCGTACTGTATATAAGATACATAAACACTTTTTCTACATTGTATGTGATTTAGCAGTTAATTTTTAAATCAATAAGAAGTAAAGTTTAAAACAATAAACAATTATAAAGATCTCATATCGATGCTTACGAGAAAATGAGATATTTTTGCTCCATATTTGTCTTTTATTTCATTGACTAATGGTGTCAATTTCTCATTGTTCCGTAACAGCAATATGTTTTAGTCAACAAACAAAGACGTTGAAGATTTAATGATTGGAACGCCCGAGATCATAAACAGAAGAGTTGTTGATACTTGTTTTTATGTTGATTGGAAGGTCCTAAACCACAAACACCTGAGTTGTCGGTACTTGTCTTTATTTTACATTTAGTGACACAATTATAGAAACCTAATCGTGATGATATATGCCGCTAATAGGATAATGGTGACTTGTAATATCATTGATGACCAAGACAGCAATGCTGACTCTTTACATAATTTATTAACTTGCATATGTTTCAAAGTAAGGGAAAAGTATCAAAATGGCGAATCTCGTGCAATTATTCTCAAGATTTGAGTCGGAAAAGAATTTCTGCATCCCATTGTAAATATCTGATGAGCTACTGGATAGGTAAAGAGCAAATTAGCTTAAACAAAGCATTGCACACAGCATGGCGGTCACCTGTTAGACGCACGGGGCAAAGAACTACACACATAATAGGCTGTCACAACCGAGGACGCAATGGCTAAAGCATTACACAGTATTGGCTGTCACAATCCAGGATGTATGGGGAATAGCATTGTACCTAATATGGGTTGTCACGATCGAGGACGCATGAGGCAGAGCATTACGTACAGAATGGGCTGTCACCTTCGTAACACAAGGGGCATTATATGATGTCATAATCAAGACACATAGGAATATTTGTTTATAGAAAACAATACGAGCTGTCAGTCACGATTGTTGCTCACGAGGCATGCCAGTATATAAAACGAGTATTTAATATCAAGATCGATGCAAATGGGATGCATACAGACTTTAGGTAGATTTAGTTTCTTTATTTTTTGTTTGTTCTTAACGATTGTGTGCTATCTGCAACCGTATTTTGTAATTTACCTAGTCCAAAATCAACTTAATGATTGCATGTTGTCTGCATCCGTATTTTGTACTTGACCTAGTCCAAAATCAACTTAATGGTGTATGTTGTCTGCATTCGTATTTGTACTTGACCTTGTCCAAAATCAACTTAATGATTGTATGTTGTCTGCATCCGTATTTTGTACTTGACCTAGTCCAAAATCAACTTAATGGTGTATGTTGTCTGCATCCGTATTTTGTACTTGACCTAGGCAAAATTCAACTTAATGATTGTATGTTGTCTTCATCCGTATTTTGTACTTGACCTAGTCAAAAATCAACTTAATGGTGTATGTTGTCTGCATTCGTATTTTGTACTTGACCTAGTCCAACATCAACTTAATGATTGTATGTTTTCTGCATCTGTATTTTGTACTTGACCTTTGTCAAAAATCAACTTAATGGTGTATGTTGTCTGCATTCGTATTTGTACTTGACCTTGTCCAAAATCAACTTAATGATTGTATGTTGTCTGCATCCGTATTTTGTACTTGACCTAGTCCAAAATCAACTTAATGGTGTATGTTGTCTGCATCCGTATTTTGTACTTGACCTAGGCAAAATTCAACTTAATGATTGTATGTTGTCTTCATCCGTATTTTGTACTTGACCTAGTCAAAAATCAACTTAATGGTGTATGTTGTCTGCATTCGTATTTTGTACTTGACCTAGTCCAATATCAACTTAATGATTGTATGTTTTCTGCATCCGTATTTTGTACTTGACCTTTGTCAAAAATCAACTTAATGGTGTATGTTGTCTGCATCCGTATTTTGTACTTGACCTAGTCCAAAATCAACTTAATGGTGTATGTTGTCTGCATCCGTATTTTGTACTTGACCTAGTCCAAAATCACCTTAATGATTGTATGTTGTCTTCATCCTTATTTTGTACTTGACCTAGTCCAAAATCAACTTAATGGTGTATGTTGTCTGCATCCGTATTTTGTACTTGACCTAGTCCAAAATCAACTTAATGGTGTATGTTGTCTGCATCCGTATTTTGTACTTGACCTTGTCCAAAATCAACTTAATGGTGTATGTTGTCTGCATCCGTATTTTGTACTTGACCTAGTCCAAAATCAACTTAATGATTGTATGTTGTCTGCATCCGTATTTTGTACTTGACCTAGTCAAAAATCAACTTAATGATTGTATGTTGTCTTCATCCGTATTTTGTACTTGACCTAGTCAAAAATCAACTTAATGATTGTATGTTGTCTTCATCCGTATTTTGTACTTGACCTAGTCAAAAATCAACTTAATGATTGTATGTTGTCTGCATCCGTATTTTGTACTTGACCTAGTCCAATATCAACCTAATGGTGTATGTTGTCTGCATCCGTATTTTGTACTTGACCTAGTCAAAAATCAACTTAATGATTGTATGTTGTCTGCATCCGTATTTTGTACTTGACCTTGTCCAAAATCAACTTAATGGTGTATGTTGTCTGCATCCGTATTTTGTACTTGACCTAGTCCAAAATCAACTTAATGATTGTATGTTCACTGCATCCGTATTTTGTACTTGACCTAGTCAAAAATCAACTTAATGATTGTATGTTGTCTGCATCCGTATTTTGTACTTGACCTAGTCTAATATCAACTTAATTATTGTATGTTTTCTGCATCCGTATTTTGTACTTGACCTAGTCCAAAATCAACTTAATGATTGCATGTTGTCTGCATCCTTATTTTGTACTTGACCTTTGTCCAAAGTGAACTTAATGGTGTATTTGATCAATGACATTTATTTTGTAAATAAGATTAGATATTGGTAATACTTCTCTAAGACGATAAGTCAAATATTCAGATCATTTAATTTGGACGTAAACAAATTTATTTGATTCCGATTCTACGACATAGATTTTAACGTGGAAATTCCTAAATTTGTTGACATCTTTGTTTTATAAAGGGGACTGACCTTAATCTTGGTTCTATTATTATTGTATTGTTGTTTCTTATATAATGTTGTTTACTGAAACATTTTTCATACGTGCCTTAACATCTGAAGCAGAATCAGTCATAGCGTTGTGTTTCAAGATTTAGTTTGGATGGATTTATTTATTCCAATTATTATTCACTGGAATTGCAAATTCATCAATAGCATTCATTGCCTAGAACAATAATTTGGAATTATAGTGAATGCAGACAAGGAAGTTTTTAATTCTATTATTGTGATATGTCAAGAGACTGTTAGCGCATTGTCACACTGTTGGCTATTTTCTCTTTAGAAATTCGAGACTACAGGCATATCAACATATTTCATGTTTTGGAATGCCGATGAAATACAATTGGAGCTTCATCCGTTTGAACTTGTAATATAACTTTGAAGACAATTTGGGATTTAAGTTCATAATAATGTAATTTCGATTTAAATTTTCAGTTTTTTATTTAGTTAAACAAACTCTGTATTGACGTTTACAAAACTTGTTCGCTTTTCCTCTTTTCTGCTATCTACTTTAACACCATATAATTGTACCTCAGTGCATTATGGGCGTCTAAGATCAAGGGCAAAATTATAGACAATGTGGCCAGACAAGATCAAGACATTGAGGAATAGTATATGGACTTTTACGATTGATACACATGATCCATAGCATTACATAAGTATGTACTGTGATGAAAAATAGCATGTGCTTCAGGTCGTTACATATATTATTGACTGTTACGATCAGTAGTAACACATGGACCTGAAAATTATATAACTATCGGCTGTCATCATCAAAAACAAATGGAACTAAAAAATATATATAGTTTGGACTGTCACGATCGAGAACAAAGGGACTGATTTGCATAATTAATATTAGGCACCTAATTATATGCAGATTTATTTACTATATTTCTAAATGATATGTGATGAAAACAGCAAGTAGAAAAGGTCCACAATATAGCTAGCTTTTGTCAGTTCCATTCCGACGGCATCTATGGGGGTTCTTAGGCATAACAAATAGGACCAAATTTTATAATATTTGTTGGATTACTACATTTATATGAAGGTCGTTTATTCAAACAAGTACTTCTATTTGAACATACCTCCTATAACCTTTTTCTCTCATTATCTTATTTCAAATGTACAGTCAGTTGGCATGGATATATGGATATGTCTTCATTGTGTTTTTTTTACATAATCCTTATCAATAACTGATTATTTTGTTATATTCTCTAATCACGTGTAGATATGCATTAGCGGTCAGCTGGTGTAACATGAATAAATAAAGATATTTCTGCCGATTACAGAACAAATTTTCCCAGGAGAAGAATAATTAAGGTAATACATAAATGACTTTAAACTACATATAGAAGACCAAATATCTAGAAGACAAACGAAGACTAAACATATTGAAGACTAAACATTTAAAAGACTAAACATCTAAAATACTAAACATCTAGAAGACCAAACATCTAGAAGACCAAACATCGAGAAGACTAAACATCTAAACCACTAAACATCTAGAAGACCAAACAGCTAGAAGAATAAACATCTAGAAGACCAAACATCTAGAAGACTAAACATCTAGAAGACTAAACATCTAGAAGACCAAACATCTAGAAGACTAAACATCTAAAAGACTAAACATCTAGAAGACTAAACATTTAGAAGACCAAACATCTAGATGACTAAAAATCGAGAAGACTAAACATCTAGAAGACTAAACATCTAGAAGACAAAATATCTAGAAGACTAAATATCTAGAGGACAAAACGCCTAGAAGACCAAGCATCTAGAAGACCAAGCATCGAGAAGACTAAACATTTAGAAAACCAAGCATCTAGAAGACCAAGCATCTAGAAGACTAAACATATATAAGACTAAATATCTAGAAGAACAAATATTTAGAAGACTAAACATCTAAAAGACTAAACATTTAGAAGACAAAATGTCTAGAAGACTAAATATCTAGAGGACAAAACACCTAGAAGACGAAACATCTAGAAGACCAAGGATCTAGAAGAATAAACACTAGAAGACTAAACATCTAGAAGACCTAGCATTGATCGTTATACAATAGGCATTCACAAATACACGTATGAAATATCTCTTAAAATTAAATGTTTGTTCTTAGACAGTCTTGTTAACCGAATCCTGTCTCTTTTCATCTTTTCAAAACTTAGGGTATATATTAATAACGATTTATCTTAAGTAAAAATTAAAGTTACATAAATGAGAAATATATTTTGATGACAGAATGGAAATACGTTCCGTGGGTAAGGATTTATAAATTATTCAATAAGATCATTATTCATTGAATACCGCTCAAAAACAAAACAACCCCAAAGCCAAAACACCCTCACAAACGAAAGACCCCCAAAACAAAAGACCAACAGGTTACACATGAATACAAATTTTGTTCAGTCCCACATCGGATACTTGACAATTCTGGTACATTTATTCTCTGAAGACAAGAGATGAGGGGAAAATCATAGATGATACAAATATGAAATTAGAATACATGTTCTTCAAATCATTTTCCCAATTTGTTCCCAAAAAATGTATTTCTGGTCTCGCAATTATCAACGATGTGACAATATACTACACCATAACATAATGAAATATCGAAACACTACCGAGAACTAGACGACTTTCCATGCTGGAGTTAGACTGTTGTATATATATATATATATATATATATATATATATATATATATATATATATATATATATATATATATATATATGCATGTAAATATATTACTAATGGAAAATTCAATTCAGGAAGACTGATATCAAACCATGTATTTAATTTCTAGGTTACATGCAGGATTACTCTCTCAGTACAGCCTGGTACTACAAGCAATATCTTATGAAAAGATTTGATAGCATATGAAAGCAAGGCATGCGCTTGAAAATGCGTATTAAGAGCGAATTGTTTGAACACACGTACATACTCATTGTTGCATGCATCCAATGAAATTCTTATTAGATGACACAACGTCATGTGATTATGACATTTCTTTATATCAAATTTAAATGGTTGTGAAATCATTGATTTTACATAAAGACCTTACCACATATTAAATATAAATATTTTCTCAGCAACATAGTTCCTTTACTGGTTCATTAAAGCTTTCTACTATCTCAAAAACGTGCTATACATATAAATCTCATCTTCTATTCTCCATGTTAGGAAAACTCATCATAAAATGACAAATATTATTTGATTGGCAATGATTATATGGCGATTGACGAAATAAAAGTGGTATCTTCTATATCATGAGATAGTTTGATGGAAACAGTTCCCATTTACTTAAAAAAGACGTATGGCGAATAATTCCCCTATATATTAAATAGCATGGCTAATATAACCCCATATCTTACTATAGTATGTCGAATGTATCACCAGACTATTACGAAAGTATGGCGAATAAATCCCTCACTTCTTACATACGCATGGCGAATAAATTCCTAATTCTTCCAAACGTATGGCGAATGCATTCCCAATATCTTAAACAGTCGCCATATCTTACAAAAGTGTTGCGAACACATTCTCAATATCTTGAAAAAGTATGTCAAATACTTCCACCTTATCTTACAAATCTATGGGGAACACATCCATAAAATCTTATAAATGTATGGCGAATACATTCACCATATCTTATAAAATTTTACCAATATGTCTCCCATATCCCACCAAAGTATGACGAATACATCCACCATATCCTACAAAAGTATGACTATAGTATGGCGAATAACACTATTAAGACGAATTTGATAAAGTACTCTCAATGATTTCAACATAATAATTCCAGGCATTTTCTTCGTTTTCTTTCCCTTTGTCAGTGAATAGGGAACTATTTCTATTCCTAACAAATGTTTACACTTAAACACAGGATATTGCATACAATGTCATTCGAGTTATATGCAAACGCATGTGTTCATATGAGATGACATTCCGGTTACACTTAAATTTTGAAGATTACATATGATATCATTCGAGTTATACGTAAACGCATCTGTTCATATGAGATGACATTCGGGTTACACTGAAACACTGAAGTTTACCTGAGAAAACATTCTGGTTACACATAAACACTTGTGTTGACAAACACTTGTGTTGATAAAGAAAACTCCATATTATTTGCCCTGTATGGAGCATACTTTGTCGGGTTACGCTTAAACACTGAAGTTTAAATGAAATGCCATTCTATTTACACGTGAAGACTTGTGTTCATATGATATGCCATCTGTAAAATGTTTGCTGTCCATTGTTCCATTTCTTATTATATAATAGTTATGTTCCAAAATATATATGAAACTAAACTTACCTTGAGAACTGCTGCTTTCAATTGATAATACGTTCCAAAGCAATGTCGAACCATTGAGATAAAATTCTGTTGTTTTTTTTTCATTTAAAAATACGCGACAAAAATGGAAAAAAAAGAACATATCTTCCCAGAAATACCTAAATCCCAATGTTTGTTCGCACTCTAATACTGAGTTACAAATAAATGAACAAAGCGAAGGGAAAACCTGAATTTATTCTGAAGAGACAGCTCCGATTACTAATACTGCGTTAAAATTCAGCAGGCAGTGGATTAGCAAGCCTTTCATTACTACATCCGAATGCTAATGTTTCGTCTGGACAATACGAATTACTATTCTCATGAATAATATAAATATATTAATGCGGGTCCAACTTGCTTGAAGTATGAGAAATGGATTGAAAGCCACTAATCGTGGACTGACCCGACTGCTAATCATCTTTAGGTCGCACCGGGACAATAGAATTTACAATATCCGTGAAAATAATGGCGCGATACTTATACCAGACGCTCTATGGACGATTGATTTAGCATGCGCCAGTGCTTCGACGATGGCAACACAACCTGGTTTATTTTCTGCTGCAGAAAGTAATGCGCCGGAATTAATTTCAAATTAGCTGAACTCAACCCAGCTAACTTTCTTTAGCGAGTACAATTTAATTGTAATCTGAGAGAAAAGCAAAGTGCAAAGTTTGTTCAAGACAACTAAAACCAACTTCACCTCTCTCTCTCTCTCTCTCTCTCTCTCTCTCTCTCTCTCTCTCTCTCTCTCTCTCTCTCTCTCTCTCTCTCTCTCTCTCTATATATATATATATATATATATATATATATATATATATATATATATTTCAGTATTGTATCTTTAAGTTATATTATACAATTTTCTGAAAGATTCTGATTGTAACTCCAAATCATGTGTTTCAGATTTAACTGGATTTTTCTTTAAATTACATTAGCACTCGAGAAAGTTTTGTTTACCAGTCATTCCTATAGAAAAGGAATTTAAAAAAAGCCAGAAGTTGAACTTATAGTGGGTTAAATGTGGTCTCAATGGGTGCCCCCCAAAAGCGAAATCCTCAGGCTATGACAAATAAAATAGATATCTTCAATCAAACATTGTCCTTCAACATTTAAAAAAATTCAACTCATTATGTTGGGATCATTGTTTGTCTTGTCTGTTTCATGGGATACAAGGGCGCCTTGGCTAGGTTTATTGAAAACTTAAACTTGTTTTAAACTGTTTTTGTCAGTTCTTCATGATGATGATGATGATGATGATGATGATGATGATGATGATGATGATGATGATGATGATGACGACGACGACGATTATTATTATTATTATTATTATTATTATTATTATTATTATTATTATTATTATTATTATTATTATTATTATTATTATTATTTACAAAGTGTACCTGAATGCAATTTATATATTTTATGATATACAACATATTTAGTTTATGTAGTATACAGCATGGGGTATTGCCAATATTAAATAAATGATATTTTTACCTTTCATTATTACTAGTCCTGGTTAGTACCCTGCCTCCTTGACATTGCAATAGGTTGTATTAGTTGCGTACGGTCATGGTGTACAAATCGATCAGGGTTTACAAAATTTTTCTAGAAATGGCTGAATTCGATAAACATTAATTTATTGGAAATGATAATTTGTGTCCCTCTTTCAATGGACGCTTTATGTCTATTATTCGTTTATAAGAATTAATAAAAAATTTTCGTTTAATTTAAAAAGAAAATCTTTATTGGTATTAGGTAAACAATATGCCAAGGTGCATATAGCAATTGAAAAAAATCTCCCAAGAGAATGAAGTTCTTTCTTTCTCTCGATAATTAATATTTGTCCTAGTCTGTGAAATGTACACAATTACATCAGTAGGGAAGGATCATACTTAATCAATCTGATCCGTCCTAACTGTTGATTGTTATATGGTATCATATTCAAATCGGCACGCATACATCACGCGCTATTTGTTGCTTAACCAACCTAACCAAGATATAATCACGTTTACACGCGCAAGCGTGATCAGCAGAAAGTGAAACAACTTAAATATGCTTCAGTAGACATTGGTACAACGAGATTCTTATTTGAAGACGAAACGTGCACAGCAGTTTCTTTGTGTCTTATACAACCAACCAGTCCTAGCTCTTATGGAGGTTATTTACTTGTTTCATTTGAAATGCTAGAACCTATTTATCTTGATCCATTTTAATGCTCCTGTAATTTACGTGTAGAAATAAATTTGGTGTTAATCAGCCGATGAAGATTCAATATAAGGTATCAGTCTGTTTTCTCCAATGGAACAGTGGTTTCAGAGTTGGTAAATTGGGAACTAATGATGAGCCTAGGCAATAGGATCGTCGTGTGTTGCGACTGAAACCGAATCTAATGAATATCAAAGCCGATAATGAAATGAAGAAAAGCCCAGGAGTAACTATAATTGCTAAATGACGTGTTGGTAATTTTATCTCATTCAATCTGACGGAACTTGAAGATCCATATCGTTTGATAGTCCTAAACAAAGCATGATTCTGCTTCAGCAGAATAAATCCGGAAGCTCGTGATATCCTGTTGACAAATACGGTTTAATTTATTATCATATTTGCTACAGAATGTTCCAAACAAAAAAGGTTGAATTTAATAAATCCTAAGAGTTGTCTCTGATTACAAAGTTTAGCATTAATTGTTTCATTTGTCATTTCATTATAAAGTTTAGTATAACATATCCACTACGTCCTTAATTATAAAGATTGCAATAAAATTATCCACGTTTACTTTAATTGTAAAGTTTAGCAACTGGTGCCCGTTTCATATGTACAGAATATATATATATATATATATATATATATATATATATATATATATATATATATATATATATATATATATATATATATATATATATATAAGCTTATCTATTTGATCTTAGTCCATCCTTTTCCTAGGAATATACGCATTTTCTGGATAATATAATGTTTGTATAACTGTATTGTGTGTTTGATTTTGTCCACGATTATATATTGTAAGGATCATTTGTAGACACGATTATTTTGCCCACGAGAGTACATTCGGCTGTAAGCTAACGAGCTATAAATAAACGTATTTATTTGGTTTCTGGTTCTTTGTAATGAACCAGTTTACAGTTTGGGGTAATTTTCCGTTGGATGATTAAGTAATGTTGGTTATTTGCAACACTAGGGAGCTGGATTCTGTTGCCATATTTGCCACATGAGAGGTTGTGTAGTGTCCAGAGGATGTATATAAGGGAAAATAAGGGAGAATAAATCATTTATTCATATTTATATTTCTTATATTTATTACTGCTCTTATTGTATTTTCCGTATACAGAAGTATTTAATGCTGTTTTTTTAAGCTTGTTAGAAAGGAATAATTTATTGAAATTACACAATGCTAACATGACCGTTTGGAGCACCTTCTATTCTGGAATAATTCTGAGATACTGGCTTCTAGAAAATACTACTATTATTGGTACATTCAAAAGCTGAAATTCAGTTGGAACACTATATTCCTCTAGGATTTGTGATATAAGTTTTAGGATTGTTTAAGTTTTAATTTGCAATATTGTACATACTTCAAATGTTCATTTCATAACTTAGAGAACAAAATTACAAAACTTTCTGGTGTTGCTTCTTTGTTACTCACTATAAGACCAGTGAGTCGTATTAGTAGAATTACCTGAAATATTCACAAATGTGATTGCTTTCTTCCAAACTGATTCTTTTGATTATCTACTTATGACACAATTTGTATTTTCGTTAGAGTTTGTTAAAAAGGACGGATGCCAATAACACATGTAAAAGGGTAGTTTCTACCAAGACAGCAAAACTAAATCTTTTTTTTTCATGTTGTTTGTACACCAGAACACTGCTTTCAGATCCGTCTATTCCGTTTCTACCGCGTTTTAGTGATAAAACAAATGCCTGCTGACGAGGCAGGGAGTAATTTAAACAGCAGTGGAAGGTTCACCGTGTCTCCTCAAAGTTTGCAAAAAATTGTCCACTCTTACTTTAATTTATAAAGTTTGACAGAAACAAGTGCCCGTTTTATATGTACAGAAAATATATCAAAGCTGATCTATTTGATCTTAATCAATCATTTTCCTGAGAATATACGCATTTTCTGGATAACATAGTGTTTGAATATCTGTAGTGTGTGTTTGATTTTGTTCATGAATATAGATTGTAAGGATCATTTGTAGACACAATTACTTTTGCCAAAGAGTGTACATTTGGTTGTAAGCCAACGAGCTGTAACTAAACTTATTTATTTGGTTACTGGTTCTTTGTAATGAACCAGTTTACAGTTTGAGGTAATTTTCCATTGGATGATTAAGTAAGGTCGGTTATTTTGCAACACTAGTCAGGTGGATTGTGTTGCCATATTTGCCTCATGAGAGGTTGTGTAGTGTCCAGAGGATGTATAAAAGGGAGAAGAGAATAAATCAATATTTCAGATTTATATTTCTTATATTTATTATTGCTCTTATTATATTTTCCGTATACAGAAGTATTTAATGCTGTTGTTGTTTTAAGTTTGTTTGTTAGGAATAATTTGCTGACATTACGCAATGGTAACATGACCGTTTGGAGCACCTTCTATTCTGGAATAATTCTGAGATACTGGCTTCTAGAAAATACTACTATTATTGGTACATTCAAAAGCTGGAATTCCGTTGGAACACTATATTCCTCTAGGACTTGTGATATAAGTTTTAGGATTGTTTAAGATTTAATTTGCAATACTGTACATACCTCACATTTTCATTTCATGACCTAGAGAACGAAATTACAAAATTTTCTGGTTTTACATCTTTGCTGCTCAGTTTAAGACCAGTGAGCCGTATCAGGTGAATTAACTGCAATAATCACAAATGTATTTGCTTTCTTCCACACTGTTTTTTTTGATTATCTACTTATGACACAATATGTATTTTCTTAAAAGTTTGCTAAAAAGTTCGGGTGTCAATAACACATGTAAAATGGTAGTTTTTAATTGTTTTGTCTTCTTACAAAAATTTATATCAAAATCAATGTTCCTCAGATTAACATAAGAGCAGAGGAACAGAATACACCAAGCCATGCATACAAATCAATATATAATTCCCAAGACAGCAAAACAAAATCTTGTTTTCTTCCATGTTGTTTGCACACCAGATCTCTGCTTTTAGATCCGTCTATTGCGTTTCTACCGCGTTTTAGTAATAAAACAAATGCCTCCTGACGAGGCAGGGAGTAATTTAAACAACGGCGGAAGGTCCACCGTGTCTCCTCAAGGGAGTACTTTCCCTCCGTTTTCTATTGTTTTCTTAGGTTAAGCAGTCTCACAAGTCTAATCCAGGGAAATTAAAGAAAACATGGCGGGTTTAATTGTATGTGTCATTACAATTTTGAATGCTGTGCACGATCACATCGGGAGTTTCGTTTCTTACACGACACTATAAAATGCATGTATCAACAGGGGAATTTTTTTTTTAGTCATAAATGTTATAGTCTTGTTTTATTTCTGCATCTCTAAAATAAATTATGTAGAAATGTTGAAATTATGAAGACAGAGATTCGTGTTCCAGAAACTTCAATGTTTCTATGTAAAGTTTATCCTAACCTCTTGCATCCAGAGCAAACGCTATTTAAGAGCGATGCAGCTATTCCTAGGCAAATAATATAGCATATACTTCGCATTCAATTCATGAGAAGTTAGATTGTAATACGAAAGGTAAAAACATGACTTTATTTTAATTTTCATCAAAACCGCATAAAGGAAACTCGTACAATTATATCAAAGAATGTAAATCAACTCATCTACATGAAAGTTAATAAAGAATATTTAAAACCTAAAGTCCATGAGTTATTTATCCATGCCATTGAATAGAATGAATAAAGTGTTTGCAATGACAGATATGGTGAAATTCTCCTTCCCAAATATTTTATTGCCGTTACTAATAAACACCTGTTTGTTCCAACTTATGTCGATAATTCTATCCCGCCTTTGAACAATTTGGCAATCGAACCATGTCAAGAATCATGTCATGGCTTGGAACATTTGAGTTATCAAACCATGTCAAGAATCCTATCATGCCTTGGAAAAATTGGGCTATCAAACCATGTCAAGAATTCTGTTGTATCTTGGAACAATTGGGCCAGCAGATCGTGTCAAGAATCTTGTCATGTCTTGGAACAATTTGGTGGCTATCAAACCATATCAAGAATCCTGTCATGCATTGGAACAATTGGGCCATCAGACAGTGTCAAGAATTCTGTCATGCCTTGAAACAATTGGGCTGCCAAACCATGTCAAGAATCCTGTCATGTCTTGGAATAATTGGGCTATTCGACCATGTCAAGAATCATCAAATCTCTTGGAATAATTGGGCTATCATACCATGTCGAGAATCCTGCCATATCTTGGAACAATTACGCTATCAATGTATGTCAAGAATCCTGTCATGTCTTGAAACAATTGGGCTATCAGACCATTTCAAGAATCCGGTCATATCTTGGAACAATTGTGCTATCAGACCATGACAATGACACTGTCATGCCTTGGAACATTTGGGCTATCAGACCATGACAAGAATCCTATCATGAATTTGAACAACTGTTCTATTAAACCATGTAAATAATCCTATCTCTCTGTTAATTATCCATACTGAGCCCAAGCTTTGCACAGTCTCCAATGGTAGAATATGAATGTTAAAAGAAATTGTCCGAATATTATAGAAATAGTGGAGTTAGGAAATTTGATGCCATTATGTGAATTGTTGGGATTTAGAAAACCCCAACATGGTACATGGATTCCATTTATGTTTCTGGCATAAATGCATCATGCGCACAACATGAAAAGTCCCATCTTTGAGTTCTCAATAGAATAATTGTAGGAGCAATAATGCCAAAGACTGTTGAGGTTAAGATATCAAGGATATCGAACGATAAAAATGTGCAAGCACGATCAAGATTGGCGTTTGAATTTATAATCTAGACACATTAACGAGAACTACGACTTGTAATACATTAAATCTTTGGATATAAGGGACAGTTTGTTTGGAGGACGAACCATCGCATATAGTCTATACAAGCTGGTTGTATTTATAGCTTTAGCACATGTGAAAACAGCCATGTAGAGATTACAAACACAACGTTTTTGTGTTTATTTGTTTATCGTATATATGTTTTGTATTTGCCTTTGAAAAAGACTCATTAAGAGTCGAAAGCGCTTAGGCTAGTTAGTTACTAGTTTCGTACTGTTCGTCATCAGTTTATTGCATCTATATATATATATATATATATATATATATATATATATATATATATATATATATATATATATATATATATATATATATATATATATATATACACACAAGACACCACAGAATGTGCTTGAATTGAACTGTTAGTATAAATAATATTATGAAGTACTTAAATATCATTCATAGTAATAATTGGCCATGAATGCATGGTCAATAGAAAGTGTTATATGAATTTATACCATTTAATACCCTAAAGCTTACCGAATTTTTATTAGTAATTTATAAATTGTGTCCTGGTTTATCGGTATAATTAGTATTAAGGTAAGGTAATGAAACGGCGTTTCCGAGTGGAAGATTCCATATTTTGACTTTATATGACTCGATATAATCGTCTTAAATGGAAACATAGCAACTAACATGAAGATATCAAACCAACTAATAGTGACTGACAGGGCACCTTGTAAACCAAGTCAAAGAGATGAGATGATAGTTTGTCAGTCGTGTACCGGCCACACATGTATGGTTTATACGTTCCTTCTGCAGAATAAATCTTGATCAGAGTGCATTCACTGAGAATCGAGAGTGCATACCATTGGAGTGTCCACTGCAGTATTACTAGTTCTTGTTGATTGTGTCATCTTACATTATGTGAGGCATAACTGCCTTAATTTGAAAAAGGAAAAAATTATGATTATATATCATTCATGAATTTTAGTTTTGGTTGAATGCAAACTGTATAACAAATATTTTAATAATTATGTTTTATGGATGTTATATATTTAACTATTTTTTATATTTTGTTTCTAACAATTTTTACATTTTGTTACATTTGCAACCGGAAATTACCAGATGTATCTTTCATCTGATATAAGGTGATCATAATTTTATCATCTTAAAATTTCATAGGTGAGCTTATTTGTAATGTATATTTAAATTTATTTGAATGGGTTCATATTCATAACGTTTTTATACGAATCTTCATTTTCACATATTTAGAACAGTGATTTTATTTACTACAATATATCTATTATTAAGCTGTGGTGTCGATAAATGCTAATACATACATACATACATACATACATACATACATACATACATACATACATACATACATACATACATACATACATACATACATACATACATACATACATACATACATACATACATACATACATACATACATACATACATACACCTTTTTTCAAGAAATATTTCAGTCTAGGTGTACAATGTTAGGTGCACAAAAAGGGTCAAGTTGTATTAATTCTGAACGTGAGAATAGTACAGTGATAGCATATTCGTTTTACACTAGTTAGATCTTTTTAAATACTATTGAAATAACAGTCATTTCCTGTTCATAGCATTATATAAAAAAATATCACAGATCACTCAAAAACATTTTGAATATTTAGGGAAGATGAAGTTTGCAACTTTAAGTTGCGTAATCGTCTCTTGCTGGTATTTTGTTATAAAGAATTATTAAAATTCATCTATATTAAAATGCATTCATTATTGTGGCCAGTAACGACAAAAAAAATTCGAACGAGCGCTTGTAAAATATCATTAAGTAAATAGAGGTGTTCAAACATGCTATGACAAAATATTGAATTTATAAACACTAGCAACAGCCATTAAGTTTTGATCGAGTTTCATAAATTTAACACGGAGTCATAATTTATTCGAGATTCTGTTTATCACATAACTTTTAATTATTGGAAATAATTTAGATGGAAAATATAGCAAAAGATATTCGTCATTTCATTTTAATCTGATTGAGCCACTGCTCGATTCAATTATTGTGAGTGAAAAAGTCATCGACGCGAATTGAATCAATGAATTCAATAGATAGTTAGATCTAAAGTTGATTTTGTACAAAGTATAATTCAAAGATTAATTGTCTTTCCAAATTAATAAAACAAAATAATAAAACATTTAACGAGGATATTGTCACCTTTCCACGCTGGATTTCCGAAGAAAATTCTTGTGTGATGAGACATAGCTCTCTCGTGTAAGGCCAGCTGAGAGAAATGCATGTTTAGTGCATTTCCTCGAAAAAGTGTCGATTCCACTATGTACATTCATGTACATTCATCACATATTAGCACATCGGCACATTCAAAATTGGAATTCATCCGGAACACAAATGAAACTCAATTAAAACACTGGTGTATAACTTAAATGACTATTTGGGATTTACTTCATAATGCTTTAACTTGCGCTTAACCTTTCACTTTCTTATTATAGAAAAAAAAATTCTTGTTGAAGTTTGCAAAAACTTGCTGGTTTAGTTCTTTCATGGTTCTTAGTTTAATACCCTAGATTAGTAACAATAAATCTTCCAGAATACTTGTAGTGTGCTCATATTATTCGGACCGCCTGTAACGTGTACATACTATTCTGATAGTCTCTAACCCGTACATATTATTCGGACCTCCTGTACCGTATACATACTATTCTGAACGTCTGTAACCCGTTCATATTATTGGACCTCCTTTACCGTATACATACTATTGTGATCGACTGTAACTCGTACATTTTATTCGGACCTCCTGTACCGTGTACATACTATTCTGATCGTCTGTAACCAGAACATATTATTTGGACGAGAGAGCATTAGTAGTTTCATGTAATACCTCAATATCAATTAGCGGTTATTGGTGACTTTAAAATGTATAATGCTGTTATTGGTGACCTCAAAATGTATAATGCAGTTATTGGTGACCTCAAAGTGTATAATACAGTTATTGGTGACTTCAAAATGTATAATGCAGTTATTGGTGACCTCAAAATGCATAATACAGTTATTGGTGATCTCAAAATGTATAATGCAGTTATTGGAGACCTCAAAATATATAATACATGGTGACCTCAAAATGTATAATATTGTTATTAGTGACCTCAAAATGTATAATGCAGTTATTAGAGACCTTAAAATGTATAAAGGAGTTATTGGTGACCTCAAAATGTATAATGCAGTTATTGGTGACCTCAAAATGTATAATACTGTTATTGGTGACCTCAAAATGTATAAAGCAGTTATTGGAAACCTCAAAATGTATAATGCAGTTATGGGTGACCTCAAAATGTATAATGCAGTTATGGGTGACCTCAAAATGTATAATGCAGTTATTGTAGACCTCAAAATAGATATCGTAATTTTTTACGTTAGAGGTCGTAACACAGTGCGCAGACTGAACGGTTAAAACATTTTGCAGCTACCGTGATTTAATACTGTCACATCTATTGTTTAATTGTGGTTAGTGAAGATAGATGACTATTGTTTTGAGTCCTATAGAATTAAAGACTCAGGTCGATTTTTATTCGTAAATTTCCTTTTTTTTTAAAACAACAGTAGCATTAAAAATCGGATTCTATTCAATCCGTCTTCATCGTTCTTTCTTTCTCTTCTCATTTCTGATATATCTGGTTCAACTATTCAACAATAACGTTTATCTGTAAATAGATGAATCTCAAAAATACTATGAATGGCATCATATGTTTTTTTTTTCTTTTAAATGCACGTTTCCGATTCCGTCTTGCAAATTGCACGTTTATGAAATTGTGAGCAATAATTTACACTGGAAGATAAATCTTCCTAAATTATAATTACAAAATGATCATACGCTAGAACTTTTAGGACTTATTGTGATTTTGCTCACCTTAATGTAAGTTGTAAGGTATATTCGAAATCACACATTATGGAACGACTCAACGATTTATGAAAGGTCAACAACTCTTTAAAAATTTAAATTTATTCTTCTAAGAACAGCACCAAACTCTCAGCCTCCAGTTTTTCTTCTGCGATTGTGATAAGAATGGCTTTGAAATTATTGATTTCTGATGTACATAACACATTTTAATCGACATGTATTCTCAACACACACATGTTTAACTCCCGATATACAAATTTATATATTTACATTTCTGAACCTAAATATGTACCAATGTCCTGTCATTACATGTGTATGTGTGAGAGTCTTTATGCGGCTTATTGTAGTGTTATGTATATCTGTTTTATGTATGTGAATTTTGATGACTATAGATTGAAATATTCATTGAGTAAGACACTTATTAAATGGCAATCTTTGTTATTGCTGACTTGTACTTTGGGAGGAGAACATACATTTGATAAACACATTACAGTTTTAAGATAGAAGGATGTACTTTTAATCGAAGTAAACATGCTGATGAAACGAGTTGAGGTCATGGAATTACCGTAGGAAAATCCAGCTGACATTATTCATTACTGGCTAGCTGCTAAATTTCTTGACCATGTTGACAATGAATTTGCATTTAAAATGATTTGGTCTTCAAACTGCGTGTCAGCTTTTTATATAAGGGATCTTTAATTGGGAATTATTTATTTCTATCCTAAACATCATTCGTAGAAGAGATGAGTAGCTGTGTTCAATACAGCTGAAAATATTTTATATATTTATTTAAATTATTCATTGGAATTAGAAAATGCTCATACTTTAGAACGTTTAGGTCTGATTGTTATTTTATTCACCATGCTGCAAGTTATTTTTGAAGTTATCACTTTCTATTTTGGAAAGGTAGATTATTTGTTCCATGTTTCAAAACGTGTTGCTTTTCGTTCTTTTTTTAAATCGGTTGAAGAGCAGAGTTGGAGAGTTTATTATCGCCAATATCCAGGACGTCCTCGATTACGAACACGAAATTGTACATATTAATTATATATTCGTATTTAGAAAGATTTATTATCACTAAATTTATTAATAAATTGAAATCAATAGAATATAAGGTATGATCGATAGTTTGTATAAAACATATGTTCTTAACACTGCTAATCAAGCCTGATCCATGAAATAGTCAACTTTAAATTTTGCAATGAGCTAGGGCATTTTTCCCTTATGTTGCTATATCCTCTAAAATCTGGTATTGCCGCTTCTTAGTTCAACCAAATAAAAAGCAAACTCAATACATTTAGTGCAACACGATATGATTCCTGTTGCGATCTGAGGTACTCCCGAAAAAGGGCTATAATGGATCAACATCTCTCGAAGTCGAATACCAGTGTAACGTAATAGGTTCAAGAATGGTATAATTTCCAAAATGTTTATTTAAATGGATATAGGGCGGAATTGTCCCGCTTCCATTAGACTGCAGAAACATAAGCCATCGTGGAACAGACAGAAGGCAATAGATAAAAGAAAATGATATTTTTAAAGGCAATATCAGAGTTATATTTGATTTAGTTGAATGAGATACAGCTGAACTATTCATAACAATCCACATTCAAAAAAGATGACCTGTTTCTGAAGAACGTTTGATTATATGTGTGATATTTAAATAAGTTGCATAAACTAAGAAAACACAACTATCTATCATCGTGGATCAGTTCTGAGACTTAACATAGATTGTCTAGTGATACATGTTTTTGTGATATATATATATATATATATATATATATATATATATATATATATATATATATATATATATGTATGTATGTATGTATGTATATATGTATGTATGTATGTATGTATGTATGTATGTATGTATGTATGTATGTATGTATGTATGTATGTATGTATGTATGTATGTATGTATGTATGTATGTATGTATGTATGTATGTATGTATGTATGTATGTATGTATGTATGTATGTATGTATGTATGTATGCATGCATGCATGCATGTATGCATGCATGCATGCATGCATGCATGTATGTATGTATGTATGTATGTATGCATGCATGCATGCATGCATGCATGTATGTATGTATCCAATTTTCTTTCTAAAGCATACATATTACTGTTTTTATTTTCCGTTTCTTTTGTTGTATATATTGTTATATGATAGCTAGCTTAACTGACATTTCCCATAAAATTTGGTATGTTTCTGAATAATATTATACGAGTTGCTGCATCTTTGAATTATTCATGTGCATATACAGTTCGTATTATATTCACATAGTTCTGTTTTTACAGTTCTGTGTTTTTCCTACCATTCTCATATATGTGTTGTCCACTTTTGCAGACATATTTTACATTATTTTTCTCCAAAGTAGTCCATAATATAACAACAGTATCGATCCATGTATTATACTGTATCGGATGGATTTGTATGAAGGTTATTTTGGATTAAATTACTGTTAACTGATCGATCAAGTGATGGACTCTTATAAATTTGTTTTGTTAAGAGAATTCACTAGGACCTCGTACTGGTATCGTTATCTGTTTAATCACAATAAGGTCTAAAGTCATTCTTTAATACACATTTTATTGCACATGAAAAAGATGCTGATTTTGAACCTCAGGACTAATGCTACTCTTCATTCGCTATCTGGAACATCTTCGTAATTCCATGCAATGACTTTCAACATTATTTTTCAGAGGTATTAGTGATTGTAACATTTGAGTTTAATTTCAGGCACTCAACTTCCATGCGTTCCATCTTGTCACCATTAGTGGCGGTTATTTTTTTCAGTCTTTTCATGTACATACCATGGACGTAGAATCATTAGAAATTAACAGTAGTTGTTTCATGCGTATTACGTAAGTGAATAGGATGTATTGGCACCATGGAAAAATATATTTACTCAAAACAAAATCAAGTACTTGATAAGAAATCAGTAGATTGCCAATTTTATTGTCAGTTGAATTGCTGATACTGACACTTTCATCGGTGAGCGTTCTAAGCATGACATAACCTTTTCTTTATAAAGGAAAGATTCAAACCTTTAAGCTTTATATTATATTTTTCTTCACAACGTATTATTTGTTCGAATCTTCAAGCGTATTCATGCCACAAGTGAATCGTTGTAATCTTCTCCAAAATTTGTTTGCCCTTTAGTTTCTTTGTTTTCCTAAAAAAAGAACTATTTTTTTTTTCGATTTTTATCTTCAAGGATTTCTCTATTGTTGATTGTTTTCTTTGTCTAATTATGTTGTGCCGACTGATGATCACAAAATGATTGTTTGAATTGTCAATGATCTCTTTGTTTATTTGTTATGGTTTTTCTTAAAAATGTCAGAAGCTTTTGCAATGCTGGTAATGTTACTCAAGACCCGATCAAAGCCAAAGGTGGTCCGATAAATCAGTTCCAAAAATGGAACTGACAGATGCTTGAAGGGTTTATCTCACCTATTCTTTGATGTGTCAAATTACATGTTATTTTTAGACACATACTTGTTTTTCTCGCAGTTCTTAAGTTACGATCGCACGAAGGGTACTTTCGGCAATGTGTACAGAATATTTATGGATCAAATCTTGTTTCACAAATTGGAAATAGACTTGTCATAATATAAACCATAAAAATTAAAGGACATGATAGTATGCTTATTTTTATTTTTATTAGATTTACTTGAATTTATAAATAGGTGAACAAACTGGTTTTCGAAAACATCACTTATCTATCTATCTATCTATCTATCTATCTATCTATCTATCTATCTATCTATCTATCTATCTATCTATCTATCTGTCTGTCTGTCTGTCTGTCTGTCTGTCTGTCTGTCTGTCTATCTATCTATCTATCTATCTATCTATCTATCTATCTATCTATCTATCTATCTATCTCTCTCTCTCTCTCTCTCTCTCTCTCTCTCTCTCTCTCTATATATATATATATATATATATATATATATATATATATATATATATATATATATATATATATATATATATATATATATATGTATGTATGTATGTGTGAGTGTGTGTGTGTGTGTGTGCGCGCGCAATAAGCTGACAATGAACAGTACACAATTATTATCTGACTAGCCTAATCGTACTGTACTGTTGTCAGTTTAACGCATTTATCTTAATCAGTCCCTAAAACACGTGATCCATTGCTGGATCCAGTACACTTGAAGGAACTCGTAACTCGACATCACCCACAAAATACAGATTTACAAATATAAATTGAGGCTGGGAATGTAATGAAGAGATATAGTCATGATTCGTATCATTTATTGACTATTACTGACTATTACCCACATTCACATACCCAATACTTAACCTTTACAATCCAAGGATTACTTACAATGTTTCATCCTGAAAGTATGGGTAGTTAATGCACACCACAAACTTTGTGGACTTGCCAACGACATTGTTATCATATATAAGCAGTGTATTACCTCCATTTTCCTAGCCAGTGTGACATTAAAAAAATACATATTTAACTTTTAAAAATTAATACAATTCTCTTCCTCAGATCTAACGAGATAAGATCATAACGATCATACCAACAAAGTTATTGCACAATTGTGTGCATCATCCTTAGCATTTTACCACTTATTATCATTGAACGGATATGATATATCTATAAACAGCCTTGTTTTGATTTTTAAATTTTTGCTCCGTCCAGGGTTTTAACAATCCACTTGTCCGGCGCGCGTGACAAGGTAAATTTGGCTCGGTCAAATTCAAATTCCAATGTAGTTCCACGCGGTCAAGTAATACAGTTTTGGAAAGAAGCAGAATACTGTTTTTGACATCTTTTTATCACTTGGTATTCATGCGCAGGAAAGAAAGAAACAAATCAGTTATCTTATTAGAGTCGAAACGTTTAAAACAAATATGGCATACTGAATTGTTGTCCCGGACAAGAATTATTATTTACTGATGTTGATTTCCTTGGTCTAATATTATGTTATGTCATCAGATCTAAAAAGCAACTGTTGTCTTATAAAATTCATTTTAAAGTTTTCTAATCAAATGGCGACGTTCAATTTATTATTTTATTGTCTCTAATATTATTTGTCACTTTTATATTTATGTTGCACTTTTCTTCTACATCATATATTTATTTACAACATGAAGAGGGTTACTTCGAGAGAAATATGAATTTGGTGATAAAAGGTTTGTTGCAATATCGTTTAGAAAAGTACTTTAAGTTTTCAAAATTAATGTTACATTTAACTGTTTTAAAAAAGCTGCAATCAAGGCATAATTTGTGTACGAAGAAGATAATGAGCAACTGAATGACTAACAAAACAATCAGTTGCTGTAAATATTGTCAAAATTTGTAAACAAAAGTACATAAAACAAAATTTTGTCTTTCATTATTTAAGGTGTTTTAGATACTGACTTCAATCAAAGCTAGTTAACTTCATTAAACATGAAGGTGTTGGTAAAATTTGCCAACATCACATTTATAAATTTATTTGTTCTTCATGCCACGAAGCTTTTTTCAACTTGCTGTTATATATGACTCTGCTTACTTCAATATCAGTATGACTGTTACATATGACTCTGCTTACTTCAATATCAGTATGACTTTTACATATGACTCTGCTTACTTCAATATCAGTATGACTGTTACATATGACTCTGCTTACTTCAAAATCAGTATGACTGTTACATATGACTCTGCGTACTTCAATATCAGTATGACTGTTACATATGACTCTGCTTACTTCAATATCAGTATGACTGTTACATATGACTCTGCTTACTTCAATATCAGTATGACTTTTACATATGACTCTGCTTACTTCAATATCAGTATGACTTTTACATATGACTCTGCGCACTTCAATATCAGTATGACTTTTACATATGACTCTGCGTACTTCAATATCAGTATGACTGTTATATACGACTCTGCTTACTTCAATATCAGTATGACTGTTACATATGACTCTGCTTACTTCAATATCAGTATGACTGTTACATATGACTCTGCGTACTTCAATATCAGTATGACTGTTACATATGACTCTGCTTACTTCAATATCAGTACGACTGTTACATATGACTCTGCTTACTTCAATATCAGTATGACTGTTACATATGACTCTGCGTACTTCAATATCAGTATGACTGTTACATATGACTATGCGTACTTCAATATCAGTATGACTCTTACGTATGCATGTGCTTACTTCAATATCAGTATGACTGTTACATATGACTCTGCTTACTTCAATATAAGTATAACTCTTACATATGACTATGCGTACTTTAATATCAGTATGACTCTTTCGTATGCATCTGCCTACT
This sequence comes from Potamilus streckersoni, assembly GCA_016746295.1. Lineage (NCBI taxonomy): Eukaryota > Metazoa > Mollusca > Bivalvia > Unionida > Unionidae > Potamilus > Potamilus streckersoni. The sequence continues at coordinate 3,248,112 of JAEAOA010001690.1, forward strand.
TCAATATCAGTATGACTGTTACGTATGACTCTGCGTACGTCAATATCAGTATGACTGTTACATATGACTATGCGTACTTCAATATCAGTATGACTCTTACGTATGCATGTGCTTACTTCAATATCAGTTTGACTGTTACATATGACTCTGCTTACTTCAATATCAGTATGACTGTTACATATGACTCTGCTTACTTCAATATCGGTATGACTGTTACATATGACTCTGCGTACTTCAATATCAGTAAAACTGTTATATATGACTATGCTACTTCAATATCAGTATGACTGTTACATATGACTATGCGTACTTCAATATCAGTATGACTCTTACGTATGCATGTGCTTACTTCAATATCAGTATGACTGTTACATATGACTCTGCTTACTTCAATATAGGTATGACTGTTACATATGACTCTGCTTACTTCAATATCGGTATGACTGTTACATATGACTCTGCGTACTTCAATATCAGTAAAACTGTTACATATGACTATGCTACTTCAATATCAGTATGACTGTTACATATGACTATGCGTACTTCAATATCAGTATGACTCTTACGTATGACTCTGCTTACTTCAATATCAGTATGACTGTTACATATGACTGCGTACTTCAATATCAGTATGACTGTTACATATGACTATGCGTACTTCAATATCAGTATGACTGTTACATATGACTATGCGTACTTCAATATCAGTATGACTGTTACATATGACTATGCGTACTTCAATATCAGTATGACTGCAACAATATCTAAATCTGCGTCTTCTTTCAGAAATATTCGAGCATGGTATTGGGATGTTTTAAATGGACAGATAAATCATTTTATTCTCTACAACGCTATTTTTTGATGAAACTTAGATGACAGCTTTTTTTGCGTCCAAACTTATACCATGTATTATCTAGGCATACCTACCGTGCTGCTTTCATGTGAAAATATTATCTGTCTAAAACCTTTTGAATTTAATACATTGAAGCTTTTCCATTATTTATGACGTGTAAAATTTAAAGTTACATTTTTTCATCCACCGCTTTCTCTGCGTTAATTCACTCAAGTTGACTGCTCTTGTATATTTAATTCTTGATCTAATGCTTCAGTTTTAACTGTTCTACTCCACTTTGCTTTTGTTAGATTATACATCTAGTTGTTTTAAGAGTAAGGTAATTTTTTAAAATTCTGATATTACCATTTCTCAAAGCATTCGTTCTTTATCTAGTGCCCAGAAGCGATAACATTGAACAGTGTCGTCTTAACAAAATTGTAGGATCTGGGAGAAACAATGCACTGCCCCACCACCACCACCACCAGCCCTACTATTCATTAACAATATGGACAGCATGATGACCCTAGAAGTGTGAGGTCTTGAGCAACTGGACAGTGTGTTCATGCCTTAAGACGGAACTGATATTGAAGTCATATCATCTGAACTATCATCCATAATCTCAAAATTCACACTAATTCTTCAATTACAATACCGGGTACAAATCAATATAAGAATGGTATTAAGAACCTTTTCCAATAGGGATAATCTCCAGTAACAACTTTTAGTTGATAAACCTGTGTCATTATTTTCTCCTATTATGTCTCTGAACTATTAATCACTGTTCCTCATTATCAATGATTCAATTAATAATATGTTAAATAACTATAAAGCTCAATTTCTGAAATATTAAATATATATATATATATATATATATATATATATATATATATATATATATATATATATATATATATATATATATATATATATATATATATATAAGCGTTTTATAAGGTATGCTGTCTTCGTACCAGAAGTTTGGATTAAAGCTGTTATTTTGCCAATTTATATAAATAATGGAGAAAAACCCGCCAAAATAAATCATAGACCTATTACTTTGGCTGCTTTGGTAAAGGTCATACAACAATATTAAATTTGAGATTGTCTAAATTCCTTGAAGATAATTAATTACTATCTGAGACATCTAGCTGTCTGTTCCACAATAGACAATGTCTTTCTTGCGTATATCCTTTGCAATTTTATTAGACATTGCAAAGCGAAACTTTTGTTTTACTCTTTTGTGGATTTTAAAAGAGTCTATGATACTGTATGGCTATTGCATCATACATTGTAATCTGCAAGCATTTATGAAAAGCGTTTTAATAAAATGACGAGTATATGTAATCAAATCATGTATCTGTGTAAATCATACATTTTCGGGGGGGGGGATCTTGTAAAACAAGGTGAAAATTGATCTCATTTATTATTCTCCTTTTACATAACTGGCATAGAATCCTTTTTACTAGTAAATGGTTGTAAAGATTGCTTCTACTTTGCCAATATGTTAAATATTAAGTTGCTTATATACAATGATGACATATACTTGCCAAAGATAATCCTGCTGAGATTCACTATAACCTATATATGTTTTGTGTGTATTGCGATAATTAACAAGTTTACAAACACTACAGGAAAACATATATTTATTCTATCTGGTCAAAACAAATATCACACATATAAATATATTGCTTTGAAAAATGATTAAAACTTCTTAGGCTTAATATCTGACACGAATGAAGAATTCTCGTATGGCTCGAAAAATCTTGTTTCCATAGCTAAAAAAGTGTGCCATTTAAAATAACAAATCATCGGTTTTCTGTTGCAACTGGTTGATTGGGTATTATTCTCTTTAACGAAAGACGTTGTACACTACATCATTCGCAATAAATAGGTAATAAATTATCATTATCTTTTGTACCTTACTTATTTTCATATCAAAGAAATTTGTATACCTGCTATTTAAAATTCTATTATATTTATAAATATAATATATTAATGTATACTCATTTTGTTTTTTCCGTTAACTTTACATTGTCAGAATCGTTCAGTATTTACCGATCTTGCAACCTTCATATTGCACTCCTCGCGCTCAATTCATACTTAATGAACGTGAATAAAGAAACTTTTTTCTAACATAAACAATTTTTATAAATGAACTAATGCAGATATTTCATGGACTGCCACATTCCGGCAAATATATAATAGACTGACACATACAAACTGCTTTGGCACATTCCCCGTTAACTTTTTTGATACAATGTTTCATATTTAGGCTAGCTATAGACGCCATACAGGGTCCTCACAATAATACCAAGTTATAACACATAAACTGTCTTCTTTAGCGGGTAATAAAAATGGAAAAATATACTTACAATTTTTTATCCTGAATTTCATTAAACATAAACTTTTGTAGTTATGCAAATTCGATTTACATGAGCTATGTCGTGGGTTCTCAAGGTTGATTACACATTTCGAAATTGTACTGTAATTTCGAGTTTTACATTCCAAGTGCAGTTACATCCTCTTTACTGCAGTTAAAATGAAATAAACATTTAATTCTACAGCATATTTTCGATAATTACAATTAAAAGACTTCATAATTTTCCCACATTATGATCTGAATCATTCAACGACAGAACATAAACACGCATGCCGATGTAAACTCACTTCAATATGTTTAAATTGGCAGTCACTATTTGAATCCGATGAAATTTACTTCATGTATTTAAATCCAGACCATAATCACAAAACTGCGTTGAATCGACAACAAATACTAAAACGTATTCATTCCAGATCAAATGGAAAAGTTGTTGCAATGCGTATTCACTAACAATATTACTCCAAATTTCAATTTTAAGTAGTCCAAACAGCATTTCATTTTAAAACTTTCGTTTAGCGCGCGACCATTTTCAAATTTGTCAGGGCGGAGTTACGCGCCCATTAATAATGTTGTGTAATGATGCATCAACGCTTATGTATTTAGTTTGAAATACTGTATATATTTAATTACTTTGTTTCTTGTTGTGTATTTTTGTTCATATATTTAAGCCCTTGGAAAGAATAGGAAAATTAGCATATAATAAAATGGTTACTACATTTGTATGGGAAAAAATGAACCCGTTTTGTCAGATGGATATACTGCACTCCCAAGTTTATCCATCCGAAAAATACGTTCATATTTTCGCATACAAATGAAGTAACGTTATAAATATAGTCAACGTTTATAAATACAGTCAGAATTTAGGAACCCCTGTTAAGCACAATCTAAGGACATTACATGCTATATTCATGTTCTTTTTCCATACGCCTCAAGTGTTGTGAACTTAACAAACTGAGTACAATAATGTATTTCGCCTGGCCGCAATCCACAAACTGAGCAATAATGGATCCTTTAATACGAAATTCTCATTATAGTAGTTCTCACTTCTATTATTGTCGTTTCAGTAATTATAATATCTGAGATAATAATAATAATAATAATAATAATAATAATAATAATAATAATAATAATAATAATAATAATAATAATAATAATAATAATAATAATAATAATAATAATAATAATAATAATAATAATAATAATAATAATAATAATAATGATAATAATAATTTCTAAAATAGGCCACTAGCCCATGATACATCTTTATACATCATGCGGTGCAAAAAAGATGTTATAGTGCGCAACGAAAGAACATCGTATTTATCCAAGGTAATATACATGAAAGTAATAATTATGGCTTTTTCGGATCTCGGTGAAATACAAGTATATACTGCACAGTAATCAAACAAACGGATTTAAGAAGAATCCTAAAGCTTGTGTGGAGCGAGATTTGGGATATTGATCTAAAGTCTTATGTAGCAGGAGTCGCTAGTAAAACGTTTCTCTAATCTTTATGGATTTGATAGTAAACATTGCTTAATTAGCCATCAGAATTTTAATAGTATCATTGTGTATAAAAGACCTAAACTTTTGTAAACTTAGATTTTTATTTACAAAGATGGGTAAGTATTTTCGTTTTATCCATATAACCTGCAATAATTAATAAGATCATATTCATTTTCGATGTTAATGTTTCAAATTTGACAATCTTTCCTCATAGCAGATACTTTCATCGCTTCTTTTATTACCTCTAGTATGCAAGTTGCCCATAGCGATTTTGTAAAAAATATTGTTATCTCCAAACAATTCTAGATATTTGTTGACATGGAAATCCCAATGAACTATAGTCTTGCCATCGAATCTATTTCATCCTGCAGTGTTTGCTAAAATATATTCACATCTCTGGCTGAATAATCTAAGAAATATATTTTTATTCATTATTATGAATAATAATAATAATAATAATAATAATAATAATAATAATAATAATAATAATAATAATAATAATAATTATACTACTACTACTACTACTACTACTACTACTACTAATAATAATATTAATAATAATACTAGTCATAATAATAATGATGATGATAATAATAATAATAATAATAATAATAATAATAATAATAATAATAATAATAATAATAATAATAATAATAATAATAATAATAATAATAATTATCATTTTATAAGATAGTAAATAAAAGAAAATATTGACAAGAATGGGTTTATAAATTATCGCTTATACATACATATGAAGACAAATGTATATCTTCTATCACCATTATATAATTTATGATGCTTGTTTAAAATTTGATCATGACTTATGAAACTATCATTAAACACCTTGTGTTTATTTTAAGATTCAAAATCCCGTATTATCTTTTGCATGTGCTCTGTTTCTCAATGCTCACATGGAACTATTACAATGTTAAGTTGCTGTTAGTAATAGAGTGTGATTTTTTATATGTACGCGTCGACTAGTACAACACACACACACACACACACACACACACACACACACACACACACACAAAATAAATTCAAACCCAAGCAGCAATCATCCGTACCTAAAGTCTTTATAGATCGCAGTATTCGAATTTAAATATGGCCAAAACTTCTCATTTCTGCAAAACCTCTAATATTGATAATGCCAACATGAATGAAATAAATTAAATGACCGCATTTTATACTCATGGGAACAAGCATAACCGAAATAACGGCATATTGTGCTCCTGTCTGTAATGCCAAATGAAATAAAGTTATGATAATGGCTTTAAGCGTAACCAAAATGATAGCATATTAGCGTAACCAAAATGATAGCATAGTTTACTCATGGCTTCAAGCGTAACCAAAATGATAGCATATTTTGCTCATGGCTTCAAGCGTAACCAAAATGATAGCATATTTTACTCATGGCTTCAAGCGTAACCAAAATGAGAGCATATTTTACTCATGGCTTCAAGCGTAACCAAAATGAGAGCATATTTTACTCGTGGCTTGAAGCGTAACCAAAATGATAGCTTATTTTACTCATGGCTTCCAGCATGATAGCATATTTTACTCACGGCTTCAAGAATAACTGAAATGACGGCAATGTTCTGTTATGTTCATGGCTGCAGGTGTAACCTAAACGACGACGCATTTTGCTCATTGCTCTAAGCATAACCGAAATGACGAAATGACATGTTCATGATTTAAAAATGTACATTATTTGTTACTAAAACTATAACAGTATAAACATAAAACCATACTTTTCCGCACATTCATATGTATTTATTCCTCATGTTTGTAAACCCAACTGTTCCACACTTTCTTTTCTCTGTTCACATTCACTATTTTTCATCTATATTTTACATTTTGTTTGTCTTACGGGTTGTTGTTTGTCTTACTAGTTGCTGCTTGTCTTATAGGTTGCTGCTTGTCGTATAGGTTGCTGCTTGTCTTATAGCTTGTTTATTGTCTTATAAATTGTTTTTTGTCGTATAGGGTTGTTGCTAATCTTGCAGGTTGTTGTTTGTCTTTTATCTGAACCAGTATATCTTCTAAGAAATAAACACATCTTGCCAGTCTCTCTCTCTCTCTCTCTCTCTCTCTCTCTCTCTCTCTCTCTCTCTCTCTCTCTCTCTCTCTCTCATATCATTTTAAATTCCACATCACTGATGTAGAATCATTTTATGCAGATTTTAATACTTAACTTACTCTATTCGCAGCGTATGGCAGAATACGCAACGCATTTACCAGTCTCATGTGCTTCAGTGGTCAATTAAATAATGCGAAAGTAAAGTTGTTCTTGCTAGGATTGTATGTATTAATCCATCAAAAGAAGAAGCATGAAAGATTAATATTTCACAGCAATGTATAGATGTATGTATGTATGTATATATATATATATATATATATATATATATATATATATATATATATATATATATCTTCACACGCATATACACTCGCTTATAAACTTATGAATCAATCCTAAAGGCAGACGATTATGACCTTGATCTGCCATAGCATAATGCGGAAGCAGATCATGGTATATGATGTTTGTTTAACTGATTGATAAAAGACACTAAATATACATAAATTCGAATAAATTTATATATACTATAGATTGGCAATAATCTGTCAAGGCCAAGTCAATAATTCAGTAGGTGCATTGCCCTTTTCTCGCAGTTTTTATTGCTACTATCAACCGATTTTCAGTATGATTTTTTGTCATCTGTTCAAACGTATCCTTGCAAGCTTCAATCTGAAGTTTCTTTCACTACTCGTCGTAACCATGGGGTTAACAGCACATATATTTGGAGTGATTGATTGCATCATAATTTGCAGTCATTGGAAGGATCGACAGCTTCACAAACATCAATCTTTCGCATATTATCTGGATGATAGTGATAGCCGGCGCTGTGGGAATGGATTTGACACGAACCAAGAGTGGTCTGATGAGACCCATATCCTAGGGGTAGAGGGTGACATTTTCTATCAGAAAATCAACATGAAGTTAAACACATTAATTTCCCTTTCTCCTAAGTACCCACTAGGCTTCTTTATCTGGTTTTGAAATAGATAAAATAGATACAAAGACGTTAGGGCAAATTATTTCAAAAGAATCTTATCGTAAATTGTAATTCTATCGTTCACATGCAACGAATACCAGGGGTATAACTGACACTTAAATTATAATTTTATCAGCACAAGCGTTGAATTTTGTATGATAATAACAAGAAATTCAATACACACAGGATAGGCAGGAGGACATGTACGTACGTATTACAGAATAAACCTATTACGGTTTATATATATATGTTTTGTTATATTTTTGTTGTGTATCCCTCAATAAAGCAATGCGCAACCCCTTCTACCAACTCATGTTAGAGTATCTAGGCTTCACCTATTTGTAATTTCACGGTAAGTGGAAAAGTGGAAAACTGATTATTCATTTTACAGCATTGCATTTTATTGACAGCCATAAACATTATAATTAACTGTTAACTGTAGCAACACCACACCGCTATATCCTCCCGATGTTATAGTAGTTTCCACCGATATACAGGACAAATCCAGAAAGATCGTTTAAAGGGAGGATAAATGTCCATCTAAGTTGGCCAAGCCACGGTAGCTGGTGTAGTTTACAAGAGGGGCGATGGGGGCCACTATAGGGACAATGAGGACATAGTATTAACAAGGAGTATAACGAACATAGGGACAATGGGAATTTAACATAGGGAATATTGGGCCACTCTAGAGACATTGGGAATTTAACATAGGTTGGGACTGTATAGGACCAATAGGAATTTTTAGCGTCACGGTACTGGACAATGGCAACAATGTTGCTAGTGGAAGACTTTAATTGGGCGAAACAGCGAAAGTGGTAAACAAGTTGTAACGCTTGGCAGGGCGGGACATATATCTTTATAGAAAAACAAAGATATACACAAATATGGCAGAAAAGCAAATGTTTTGTAGACATACGATTGACCCTTAAAGGGACCATTCGATTTCTTACTCTTCTAATTTATTTTCCTTCGTTTCCAGCAGCACCTCAATTTTGCATATTCCTCTTCTTCTTCTTCTACTTCTTCCTCTTCTTCTTCTTCTTTTCTTCTTCTTCTTCTTCTTCTTCTTCTTCTTCTTCTTCTTCTTCTTCTTCTTCTTCTTCTTCTTCTTCTTCTTCTTCTTCTTCTTTTAATTATATTCATGATTTTTTTTCCGTCTCCTCCTTCTCTTTCTTTCCCTTCTCATTCTCTTCTTCCTTTTCCATTTTTTATTCCATGTTCCCATTTATATTTTATCCTCTTCTTACTGCTTCTCCTCCCTTCCTCCTTTTTCAGTTCGTTTAAAATGCCTTTTCCATTCTTAAAATTATTGATCTCAATGCACAACCTATGCAGATTATAAGGCCAAAACTGCATTCCAACCAACATTTGCTCCATCAACAAAGCACAGAGACTATCTTATAAGTTAGTGAAACGAAGTGCTTATAGGCACACTTTTATCTTTTCTACATAAATAAAAAAAAACAATGCGTTAATAGATACACATCTATTTTTCTAACCAGCAAACACAAATACGTACAAATAGTTTGACAATTTGGCTAGTATCTCTTTTCTAGAAGGTTGGCGTAGCCTGGAAATGTATGTTTTGTTGACGTGATTATGACAATATTTAATCGTCGAAGATTGCGTCCCCGTCTGGCTGCAGGCTTTCTCGCAGGACGGGGTTTGCTTCGTCGGAAGGAGGAGATCTCTTTCGTGTCCACACGGCAGTTCACAAAGTCTCTGTTTAGCTCCTGTTGTTGTTGTCGCTGCTGCTGTTGTTTCTCTTTACTTTTTCTCAAGCATGCACTTTACAATCCAAACTTCTTGCTCCTTCTTAATTTCGTCTTTAAACACCTCTTCTATCAGTTCTTGGGCTATTTTTAACATCCTCATATTCTCTATTTCAGCAGGCCTGGGTATAAAGTTTTGCATGAAACGATGTAAATTTACGTAGGCTTAGTTCTGTTCAGCTAAATTAGAAGGCATCTTCATAGGTGAATCAGTCAACCATGGATGATCAGACTGGATACCGCCCCGATTACAAAGCTCAAGCGAGCGCCTTTGAAAACGTCTGTACAGGTTGTCAGTGTCGAAGCGCTATATAGCATATCTCTTGGTGAGGGTAAGAGAGAAAAAATAGCATGCATAGTGAAAAAAATTTAAAAAAAATCATCAAGACGTTTTACAAAACAACATGTTTACTTAACCAACAATTATCCAACAAATGACAATAAAACAATTCAAACAGTATCAAAGAATATATTTTTGACAAGGCTGATAACGTTGAGAAATCATGTTAGATTTCCACGGAAGAAAGTCATTCGACTCTTGATTCTACGTTTTCTAGCTAAAGACAAGTGCCGTAGCAGTCACAAAACCATCAATCTACTTTTTATCGTTTCTAAAATATTCACGATCAAAATAAGTCACTAAACACTAAATGTTCCAAGGAATATTCAAGATCGCTTTGATGAAGAAAATACACAAAATATTGTCCACACACAATGAAATTTGTGCCTTGCAATTTCACATTTTTGTGTGTCGTCTGGGCATTTATTCTCATAAAGTCAATGATGTTATCTTTCTAAGGTGGTAATAAATAGGAACAAGAATAATCCATACAGGCAATGTGGAAAAAGTAGACGCTACCCAGTGGGGTCCTGGGAGATGACTGTCGTCCGTGTTGATGACATAAGCTTGATAGTCCTCAGGTTTACGATGGAACTTCATCTTTAGGCACACGACCCTATTCAAAAAAGCGGTGTATGAACTGTTGTTCAAAAGCTAATAAAGATCCCAGGTATCCATTGGTTTTTTTTTCTTCTTATACACAGAGAATGATAAATCATCAATTCAGTATTGAAGTTTTGCTTAAAAATTAATGTCAAGTAATGATCTTTTCGATTTGTCTCTGTAGTCTGGGCAAAGAGAGACTAGATGCGATGGATCTCTAGAGCAGTAAATGGAGGTCAAGAATGATTACGCAATAATAATTTACCACTGATGCAACACAGCTTCTTTCGAGATGAGAACCCAAGCGTCCGCTAGATACGCATCTAATTGTGTCATGAGTCATCATCAAAAATGTGTGGTGTTGATTTTGCCTGAGATGATCATTTTAACATCCACAACAATCTTTTCTGGTCAACTCCACAGTTTTTTTAGCAGAAATGGAGACAAATTGACCATCTGTACATGATCACTATCTCCGTTTTGCATTTGTATTTTTGGAGGGTAGTTCTGCTTCCTAAATATATTTTCATATATTTACCAAGGAGTCTACTCCATTCAAAGATGGATAAGAGTTCTATATTTTCTGTCAGTCTAGAATGAATAATCTCAAGCTGCTGAATTATATGATATTATCAAATTCGGCATAAAGGATGACGGTCACTATTTCATCATAGAGTCATTTTGCAAACTGACATTCCACATGAATCTGGCCAGATATTTTGTGGTGGAAACGTCCATTATTGCTACCATGGAGTGGAGCGAAATCAAAACTCTCAACGCGTAGCCTCCTGCATACTCGTTGTACGTAATGCCGTGGCTGGTGATAGTCCATAACTGTCTGATGGCTTCATACATGGACAAATACGATATTAAGTTATTCTTCTTCTAAAGGTCAGGTTGGAAAGGGTTGGTACACATTGCAGTGTTGAAAGTTGAAAAGATTTTCCTTGAAATCTCCGTTAGAGACTTCATTTATGACAATGTCAATGGTTAATGTCCTCCGAACAGATGATCTTCGATCATGGATTGCTGTCCTCTGGGAATGATAAAGGTCTTAACTTCCACGCGTTGTGTGACTTATGTAGTTTCCATCATTGGGTAATACTTCCACGCGTCGCACGTAAAGTCAAGCTTCTTCAATTTAGGTTTTGTAATCGGTAGCACCAACCATCAAATTGAAAGCGGTACTGATAGGATTCAGTCTCAGGCATACATCCACCACGTTCAACAAAATCTTTTCTTGCAACGACATGTCCAAGTGCAAACGATCCATTACTTCTAAGCTTTTCCAATCTTTGATCTTGTCTCGACCGACTTTGAATTCCATACTGTCGATCGTGTCAAACACGTCCTTTTTGTCAGGATTCCACAGCAGGCAATCATCCAGATGGATGTTCTTGGCTTCTTTTCCGTACGTCAAGAGATTTTCCAGGTAAGCTCGGTACCAATCTACTCCGAAGAACAAGGAATAAATGAAATTATTGACGGGAGCTACTTTCTCTTCACCGTCGATATTTTCCCCATTCTTATATAAAACTTTGACTTTTATGTACAAGTAAATACTATTCAGATCGATGTAATATCTTTCTCTATGTCTCTGTCTGCCTGTCTGTCTGTCTTTCTGTCTGTCTCTCTGATTTTGAGTCTTAGTCCCGTACTTATCCTCTTTTTTGGTCTTTTTAGTGCTGGGGTAGTGAAGTCCTCTAGAGGGGTGTCGTTGTTGTTGTCTCCATGTCTTGTCCTTGATGTCGTATCAGGAAAGCAGGAATGTCTGACTAGTCAGCGTCCAGAGCATTTATGGATTTTCTCGTCGACTCCACAATGTTCTTGCTAGTTGGAAGCAAGACACTTTTTCCTGCTGTCAAGATAGCTTCTTTGGGGTTTTGTTTATCGATGAAGACATTTTAGAGAAATTCTTAGCACTGCGTGAAGGCGACATCTTTCTGGGTGTGCAATCCTCGTGTTACCATCGATTTAAAAACAGAGGCCACCGAACTTAAAGCCAATTTCAATAATCTCCTAATCCATGTCCTCTCTATTAAGCGAACCACTGTACACTAGGTACATGACGCTAGTCGTTAGAGAATCGTTTCGAAAAATGAAGTTTCACCTTAATTTTTCCTTTGGCTGAATGAAATATTTTGTCCAAGATCTATATTTATTGCAATTTTGACAGTGTCGAAATACGACATACTGACGGGCAGATAGTGAGGATATACAAATTCTCGGTGTACGTGATAGGTGTTTCCACCTCCTCTTCAGCATTCTTGGCAGAATCCACTTTGAAAAAAATAACACGCAGTAAAGGCACATAGTGGGTCCCACCACTTTGTACTCCACTACATCGGAGTACAAAAACATCAAGTTTAGTCCTATGTCCAGTTCTAACGGGAAATAATAATTCTTCCCAAATTTCAGGTTGTTATTAATGGTTAGTACGAGTCCACCCTGTAGCATCTTCACGTCCTCGCCCAAAAAGGAAATTCAGGACAAACTATAGCGCACAACACTTTGCTCTTTATGGTCTTCGATGTTGACAGATTTATTTTTCAAGGTTTTTTTAAACAAGGCATTGAACATGGTAACAATCGTTTTCACCAGATGTTGAACAATCGTGTTCACCAAATATTGACCACTAAAATAATAGCCTGCAGTGAATATGTTATATGCGTTAGTTTTTGATCAGAAGTAATATGTACAGTTTGTATATTCTGAATTAGCATTAAAGCACTTTTACATTTGCTCCTCATGAATTTCTAATTTAATGATGTTTTTTTTTCGACGATGTTTAGGAGTTGTGTAAGTGAATGATTTCAACCAAATCCACTTCACAATGAGCTTCGTGATCTCATTGTATGGCTTGAGGTAATCTGGCGATGAAACAGCACAACGTATTGTGGGGAAACACATCCATGGAACTGTTAATAAGTAACGTTAAGTAAAATTGGCTGTTCATAATTCCATAGTTGTACTGTCTGAGTGGTGTCTGGAGGTCCGAGGAGTGTCTAAAATAGAACTGATGCTATGGTGACTTCAAAGAGAGTGACTAACTTTGGGCACAATACTTTGTTGTTCCCGTTAGAATATTTTACGGAAGGATTGGGAAGAATATAACGGACGTAACTGCCCAGTACAATGGTCCAGAAATGTTTGTTTCCATGTTGCAACTAAAAGTGACAATGACAGCACCTATGACACAATAATCTGGCAGAAAAAGACAATTTGCGTTTGAGGCACAAATTATCTATACCCTACACACAAGGGTTGCTTTTTGTAGATCTTGTTCAGAAGAATTGGGTGAATGTGTAGTTACCGCTGTAGTGGTGGTTGAGGCTATGTTGAAGGGCATAATGGTCACTTCATTTTGTAATCGATTACTTGTGAAGCGGCGAATCAAAACTGGGAGGATATCCTTTCCAACGTAGTTTGACTTTTTTGACACGGCCTTTTCCAACCTTTATGGGTACTACGATCGATATTTGTTCGATATTGTACATTTCGTGTTCTTTTTCTGGTCACGAGTTATACCTTGGGCAAGTAAAACGTTCCTTGTAACACTTCCCCGTTCATGTCTTCCAATTTAAGGACGGCATGACGACAGCCACACATTCGTCTAGTGACATGAAACAATTCGGTGACCAATTGGCTATGTAACCGATGTCGAAAGTGCGTTTATCGTTGCCAACGTACACAACATATCCTGTCCTCAAAATTTCACCTTTCTTTGGGACAGCCACAGTCTGAGACGTACCAAACAGGCCCTCAAAGATGGTCACTGCGTTGTTCTGAGTCATTCCTTGAGGGAAACATTCGATGCGCCGATGGCAAGATTGGTTGTATGCTTGGAAAAGGTGCAGCAAGATGTCGATGTATTTAAGTGTGTTGATGTGCAAAATATTTCCACATGTATTCGTCTAAGATGTGTTGAAAATATTCCAAGATGCTGGCTTTGGTTTCTAGAATCTCAGCGGTGAAAAACTGAATGTTTTGTTTCTTTAACTCTTTTTGGAAAGCTTGGTTCAGAAACTTATTCTCTTTGTCGGTTTGCAATCAAAGATGGTGACAACCGCTCTGTTTCAACAGCAATTTGATGGCTCGCACTAATTCAATGCTCGATTTGGATGTCAATTGCACGAACCAGAAAAATTGGGAAAAAATGTCGATGACACGAACAAAACAGTTTCAACCACGATTGTACGTGGCTAAATGAGAGACATCGGCTAAATCGGCTTGCCATTTATGGTCGATACTCTCCACTCAGATGTGATTTCAGGAAAGTTTTCATTGAATGATATAGGCTTGTGTAAGGTGTACGCTACTTGTTCTTGTAACCATCGTTGTACTCAAGTTAGCAGATACTTTCCAGTTGGGTTTTGGCAGCTCGATACAAATTCTAAACTCTGCAGTAACCCACAGAATGGGCTGGATCGTAGAATATGCTGGCTAACAGATTCTCTTTCAGGACCATTTCCTTTTCTAGTATGTTACCCACTCTGTAATGAGACTACTCTGGATGGGGTGAAGTAGTGGTCTGAAAAAGGCTTTATATGTAAAACGGAAGAATAAGTCGATGGTAGTGATGGTGGGTATGGGGGTGGCAATGGGACGGCTTTTGTCTTTCTTTCATTTTCACTTTTAGTTTGTCTTCTTTCTTTATGACTTTTGTCGAAGGAAATATGTACATCATCTTTCCAACCAAAGCTTTTAGTTCTTTTTGGCGTGTGGGGGATGGGGTCAACAAAAACGCTGAATTCTTGCTAAGGATGTGTAACTGCTGACGGTGTTTGAAAGACTTTTCGCACCTTTTCTTCCTCACGTATCAGTGTGCTACGTTCTTATTCGTGACTTAGAGTGGTAATGGTGGTGATGGCCTTTAAATCAGGGCCTTAAAATCGTTCAGAGTTGGCGAAGCTGTTTCGCCTAAAGCTTTCTGGTGAAAGTGTTAATGTCGATAGAACAGTTGACAGTACCGTTCAGAAGTTTTTGTGTCTGACAAATCTCTGCGTTTAATCATCGATTGCAATTACTGTTGGAACTAGGACATGAGGATTTGGAGAAAATTATGGGGTCTATTGTTCTTGCCAACGATGGACTTCCATCCGAAGAACATGTCGATGTTTGGATTATTATTCTTTCTAATGGGCCGACAGCGGTATCCTGCCTTTCAAGACATTCAAACAACTTTTTCACACGGTATGTATGATATCTTTGGACGTAGATTAAATCATCTATTTTCGCATGGATGGCGTAGCTTTGGACAGGACAGACAACACGTCTCATTGTTTGACTAAACGAGAAGGTAGTCCTTCTCTTTTCTTTCCTTTGTGGGTAAAAAAAAGAATGATTTCTGGTGATAACATCTTTGTTTCTTTGTTCCGGGACGCCCACAAAATTACAATGACAATGAATACATTGGCACACGTTCATTTATCTTATTTTTAGGCTGCACTTTTGGAGCAGGTCAAAGTGCATATGTAACCAGTCTTCTCCACAAACTCTTTCGACTATCGCTTCGTCAAAAATGTGTCGAATATTTCTCCTATAGCACCAAACATTGGATGATGAGTATCTTTTTCTTTTTCATTTACAATTCATGATCTTGGAGTTTTCTAGGTCCCAATCATCAACTAAATACGTTCCAATAGTCTTTCCACCTCCTCATTTTCGGGTGTGTTTAACCCATTTATCTTTCTTGTCGCACAAGTAACGTAGCCAGCGTGGGGCTTTGACCAAGTATTGATATTTGACAAAGTTCGTTATTTGAGGACGGATGACAGCCATGGTGTATTCAGGCATGAAGCCTTGCTGGTACACTAAGGAACACGATTTGGCAATAGTGCAGGCTACTTTCAAATAATCGATCCTTCCGAGTTCCATGAACAGTTCTCGAAATTTTGCACACCAACGCTGTAAAATGTCTACGTCGGAACAACACTATTTTCACATTTCTTCCAGAAAATCAAATGGGTTTGCGCCATGTATTTGGTATCAAGTGTAGAAAGCTTCCTGTTGTTTGGTGTTCATGCTGTCGGGGTCGTAGTATCGAGCATCAGGCAAATGGGGTCGAACGTTATGTTGATTGGCTTCGGTATTAGCAAATGCTGCAAACACCTTTTGGCCATTTCCATCATTCCAAATTTTTTTGACATTTAAGTCAAAAGCGTGGCTAAAAACTTTGGGTCTATAAACTGCAATTGTCTGACTTGTACGTAAATGATTTTGGCTCAGTTCAAAGTGATTGTAGGACGTTCGGTGTTTTGTTCCGTATAGTATTTCAAAAGAAATTGCCCATCATATCCAGAGATATTATGATCCATGACCGTGGAATAGCTATAGCAATATCCGTAACGTTCAGTCTCCTCTTGGCTCCACGTCTCGTCGATGGGGTCTAACATATATTGGGCGAAATAGGCCTGTGTGTTCGGTCATCGAATTATTTTTTTCACGTCCTCCAAGAATCTTGTTACAATGGAGGCAACGATTCAAAATAGATTATTGGATGCACGTTTGACGAGTCAAGCAGAAATTGGGAATGTGAATGAAAGTCTCTTGAATGCATTCTAAATATAACGATATTAAATTGCCTTCTTTCTGGTAATCTTCCTCTTGATGTTTGGAATGGAAATTTTGAATGTAGCTTTCGTGTTCCATGTTTACGATTTGGCAACATATGTGACATCGTTGGTTTCCTCGACATACGTATAACTTGACACTATTGGTAGATTTGCCTTGTCCACATGTCGGGCACAATCTCAGGAGATGCCATGCAGTTTTCCTCTTTGAAACTTGCGTTTTCAAATGTTGGTGGCAACAGGCTGGGCTAATAATTGTGCGCTGACAAGCTGTGCAATGCAACCGCTGTTAAGATAGGGTTTAGAGGATAAACATCCCTCACATTTGGGTCCTTAATGCTTTTGATGTTTTCGATAGTTATAGTCATAGTCACATTTATCACCATCTTATCTGTATCTCCACGAAATGTTGAGATTGTTTCATTTTGCGTGATAAAAGTCAAATGAGTACATTTTAAATACGATGGCCCCTATATATCAATGTCAGTCTAATGTCTTGCCTATATCAAGGGTCAGTGTCTTCCTACCAAGTATTCATTTAACTCTCAATCCTACCAGAAAAATGGAAGAGCAAACACAGATCAAACTTCGGATCAGAGCTTTGCGAGGTATAAAAAAAATGTTCTTCAGAGAAGCCGACCGACTTCTCTCCCTTATTTCAAGATAAAAGTCAAGATGTTTGTATTTGTCAGAAGAAAGGGCATTGGTCTTCAGAGTGTCCAGACCGTCAAAAACGCACAACTGGGGTCAAAGGAGACAAAAGTCAAGATACATGTTATAATTGTCAAAAAAGACTACATAAGAAAACAACAAGAACAGAAGGCAGAGAGGGATTCCGAACAGAGCATAAAGAGGTAGCCTTCCAAAAGGAAGAAGCCAGACAGGTGCAGAAAGAGAAGAAAAAGAGAAGAGAAACAAGTGAGGAGGAAGAGGTGTAAAAACTTGTGAAAGTGAACAAAGACAAGTAAGAAGCTATTGAATTTTTAAAGTAATGTGTCGTGAATTGCATTGTACATTTGTACCAGAATATGCTAGAAAGAAAAACGTGTCTCATAGTTTTGATTTTTAAAACAAAGACATACACATACACGTATATCACGGGAAAAAATGATTTTGAGTATTAAGTGGTTTTGTTAAATGAATACTATCGGTTTTCGAGACAGTTGGGTGGCCCTTGAAACGACCATTGGTTGCTCGGTTTTCTGATCGGCAAGTAATGAGATTTTACTGCCTTGTCCCTTTTCCACGGGCAAGGCCTACTTCTGGACCTCCTACAATCGATGATTTTTTTTAAAAAAAAAGTTACCATGGCTGTTATCTCAGGCGTAGTAGGTGTGTGAACAGAGTTGGGCTGTTTGGCTCGGGCAGGTCTTGTTCTTTTGGGTCATAATAAAGAAGTCTGATATGCATTTGTTTCAGACTCCTTAACTCTGCCAAAATGTCTAAGAATACCGTCACCGTTTGACTTTAACCGTCTTCCTTTTTCCCTACACATGGTTTCTTCTCACCTTATTCTCCTTGTCGTTTTCTTCTTTCCGCTTCTTCCACTGTTGCTGTTGAAGGAGATGAGCATTTTCTGCTTTTTTCGGCTGTTGCAAAAATTTATCAAGTTCTTCTTTCTGTCTCTGCTTAAAAGAAGAATAAAGTAGCGAAGGCGCTAGTAACTGAACAAATTCTTGTGAAGAAGAGAGAATATCCACTAAATCCCAATTAAAATAGATCTCTTCTGGAAGTAAGCCCGTGTTTGCTTTGGTTGCTGCTGCTATGATATCACTTATAGTCTTCACAGTTGGAGTACCCCAATTCGTTGTGTTCTTAGTTTTCGTCGTGTTCTAGCCCTTTCACATTGAATCACTGCGCACAGACGCTAGCGCACTTATATAGAGAATGTAACGTGAGAGGTAGCTCTCTTCCAATTAGAAGATAGACTCCACACAGTGACTAAATTTCGTAACGCATACTATGATTGATGAAACAAGCTCAATCCGTTTTGATCCACTTTTCCATTATAAATACCTGGGGTTCACTTCATTTCCTTCACCTGTTATCGTCAGAAGATGTGGACTAGCGTAGAATCGTCCACCCTCCTATCGATGATGCTGTTTAACTCGGACTATCCCATGTAAGCCAAACAATCATCAGCTATCACCCAAATGACTGATACAGCTCTTTGAAAACGACAGATCTGTGTGGATGGATCAGGCGATGCCCTCTCTGTTAACTGAGTGGTGTTGACAAACAAATTAAAGACCCTTTCCAGAACAACTCATGTCTAGATAAGATTTTCTCTCTTGTCATATGTGTGTCTTTGTTTGTTTATTTGTTTATCTAAGTCTATAAATTTATATGTTCCGCCCCGCCAAGCTTTATAGCGTTTACCGCTGTTACTCTGTTTCGCCCGATTAAGGTCAGCCACTAGCAACATTGTTGACAATGTCCAGTACCCTGCCGTCACATCACCTGTCCCATTTATATTGTCCCTATACAGTCCCAACCTCTATAAAATTCACATTGTCCCTAGAATGGCCCAATATTCCCCATGTTAAATTCACATTGACCTTATATTCGTCATACCCAAATATCCCTATAGTGGCCGCTGTTTTTACTTACTAGTGTAGTAGTAGGGGGTACTTCTAACTGTAAAGAGAAATATTGAAAACGTTTAAGTGGTCTTGGAAACTTTACATTTGTTTCTCAATTTTGTGGGGTCTTGAGTGTTTTGGGCAAAGAGTGAGAGGAGCTATCCAGTACATTCAGACGGCTGCATGCCTTGGCTCCCAAACTTTGACACACCTGCAATTAAGCTTTTCTAGGAACTTGACACAAATTCATCCTCACTGATAGAGCGACCTTTTTTAGACAAGTAATCAACAATGTATAATGCTTAAATCGTCGAACGAAATATCATTCATTTTATCGCGAATTCATTCAACTATAATGAGGAAGAGGACAATCAGTTGTTGTCTAAATATTTATGTCTGTTTGTCCTGTACTTTGTCATTTTCTGTGTTGTTACTGTAAAATATTTGCTCATCATTGTCTTATATGGCACTGCTTAATTAGAAGTCATAAGATTCGATTCGGTAGTGAGCAAGAATATATATAAACAACTTAACAAAGCAGAGACATGAATTTCTACTATTACATGCATTGTAATGGAAATTAAACAAAGATGGGACATTAATTTATATTATTACATACATTGCAATGGAAATTAAATAAACAGAGATGGGAGATACATTTCTACTATTAAATCTTCTGCAATGGAGATTAACTAATCTGGGATAGGATATGAATTTTTATTAATACATATAATGCAACAAATGTTCATTAGGAAAACGACAAATGCAATTTCCTCAAAAGTTGAATATTGTTACGTGTCTGAAATATTCCTATGATGGAAAATGTAAAGTTTCCATTTCTCTTTGATTCGTTGTGTGTGTAAACAAGATCGAGAACTAAAGCGGTGCATACGTTGGATTAAATGAGCTTTCTAGGGTAATGATTCACTCTGAAATTTATGAAGGGAATAAAATTTACATATATCATATTAGTTGTTTGATTTATAAATGAAGATCCAATTAGTGTATAATAATAAACTGGGTATCAAAGTAAACAGAAAACAAAAAGCTCATTAATTACGTCAGCAATAAATCTCATAGCCAAATAATAAACAGACAATCTCTCTTAAAAGTTTTTAAAATGAAACTAAATAGGATAAGATAACAAAACAATAGATAACACAATTGACTTATTGACACGAATCAGAAATAAAATGAATTAAAAATTAATTGTATGTATCTATGGCCTGTTGTTTGAAAGGTTCGTGATATTAATGAATGCATACTCCTGTGCATATTGCAATACGCAAAGTCTATGCTAAGGATGATGGAGAAATATACATCCAACAATAAAAGTTATACTCCAAATGAACAATTGTTTAGTTCGCAATTTAATATGGACGTCTACATAAAACAACATACATTCAAAATGGACACTTGTATCGATCAGAAATTAATACAGACATCTAGATATAAAAAATTAGATTCATGATGGAAAATTATATTACACATAAGTTTTAAGGAGACTTGTTTTTACTTTTCAAATTGTAATCAATTTTGTACTTAGGCAATTAAAGTGTAACATATAGAAATAGGAAAATGTGAGAAAGAGTCACATAAAAAGATAAAAAAATAAACGTGAAAGACAGATCATATGGACAAAATGTCAAGTTGCATTTCGTTGTTCTTTGTATTTACTCTGCGGCTTTAACTCTCAACAAATACATCTCTAAATTGCATTAGCCCCTTTTTTTGCTTTGTCACGTTTATGATAGCTCCTGCTTGAATATCATAAGATGTGAAACCTTTGCCACTTTAACTGTACGAATGAATGTTTAATGTGAGCACAGTGTTTGCGGACAAGAAAATGAATCAACAGAAACTTGACCATATGCAATACTTGGTCTTAAATTGGTCTGATTGTACGTGTAGAATCGTATGAACAGCCAAGAAAACATTTAAAACACATAAACGCTGATCGAATAATGAAACAAACTTTCTATAAAAAAGTATTTTCCCTGGAAACCTCAAGATATATGTATGTGCAACACGCCAGACACCTGTAGATGTAGGCCTGTTCAACATCTCGGACAACTGCAGATGTGTGCACGTGACTCAACATAAGTAAATTCGATCAAGGATAACAACTCTGCTACTGTACAAAGAACACTGTAAATTCCTAATGCTCTAAAAGTACTCTCTCAGATATATTAAATCCTACGAGGATAAAGTGTAGCAATGTAATATCTTACAACGGGACATGATTTCAACGTTTGAAGGATGGATGTGAATCCGTAGAATATAATCCACGTTCTGGAAGACTATTGTCATAATGTTTGTAAGCAAACGTGGTTGCTGTGAAAGTGGCAATTAATGCAGATGATTGACTTACCGTTTAAGATATGTTTATTATCACGGGCATTAATTCATCAACATTATTTAATACTTTAAAGAATCAATAAAGGCTCAGAACTGTTTGTGCAAGGTGGGTCCAGCATTTATTGACGGCTGATCAAAAACAGATCAATCTGTTATGACCAAACAACTATACGCCAGAAATAAAATTTGATGCCAGAGACATCTGAATGAAATTGTAATTGATGTTGAAATATGTATTTACCTTTTTGTATCTCAGTAAAGAAGTCTTAATCAAGTTTTCATCAAAGACATCAAGCAGACCACAAATCATCAGACATATTTGGAATTTCAAGAAAGCTTTATTTGCATTATGTCTCAATCTAAATGGATACCCAGGTATTAATGTCTGGCTCTTTATGTGTTCCTGGACGTTTTCAAATCTCCAAAGAGCTACCAGAGGTTAAAGAATACTGCCTAACAGCTGTCTACACACTGCCTCTCGAGGTGTCCTTTTACTCCTCGATCAAGTACCATCGCATAATCAACCATCATGACAGAATTCATCCTGAAAGATAACAGAAGCTACACTTGCCTTATCTTCCAAACAAGACTTAGTTAGCTGAGAATCACTTTCGGCTGAATAGTTGTATGAACATTTCACTGAGGGGCAGGCGGCTTAAAAACCCCAATATGGTTGCCAGTATAATTTTGCATTATGAAATAGATTCCAAACAAGTGAATACAAAAGAGTATTTAATAATTGGATAATCAGACAGAAACAACTGATAGACTTTCATTAGGCAATCCTTGAATTGCGCTGGCATACTGTTTACGATTTTTAAAATAAAATCGCTTCTATTGCACAACACACTAATATTCAGGACTATATAAGTACCACGCATAAGATTTAGGAAGATTCGATTCTAACAACTTAAATGGGTAAAATGTATAAAATGCTCTAGTATTTCTATATGGGTTGGTTACAATATATATATATATATATATATATATATATATATATATATATATATATATATATATATATATATATATATATATATATAATGATGCATTTGTTTTCAACTGTTTATAAATTTAATTTAATTTGGTATTATGATACAGAATCAAAGATAATAATCTTAATCGGCCGTATTATACATGTTCACATAAACGGAAGCATACTGTAAATTCTGTTTTGTGGATTGTACTTTCGCATTAATATCGGCAAATGCTCTCTGTTCAAGAATTATATGAGAGAGCAGCATCCCATCCAAGATATTAAATTGATGTGAATGTGATTGCCATCTGGCAAACACGAACTATATAGCTGCATGGAGAGATGGGGATATAACATATAAATGAACATTATTTTAGCATTAATATATAAGCAACACAATAATTTTAAACATTAAAGATGCATTTGAAAGCAATCACATAATGCACAAGAGAGTTAATTTGTTCACAATTTCATTTTGCACCAATATGCACTAAGACATCGAAATCTTAATTACATATACTTCTTTATTAATTACATATTTATTATTTTAATAGAGTAAAAAAATAAGCTCTTTAAACTTCTAAAACAAAGCCACATTTGTCATTGATTAATATATTTCTATCAAAAATATGTTGCATAATATTGTCATGACTATATCGTCTTAACCTAAGTAACCAAACAAAGCGAATTGAACAAATTTAGTAAAACTTAAACAAAAGTGTACTTTCCCAGAATACAATCTTTATTAACCCGACATACAAACTTGTAAATTAGGAATGAATGCTCATTCAGTGAACAATAGGAGTCACAAATGAACGTAATTATAGCAATTATATATATATATATATATATATATATATATATATATAGATATAGATATATAAATATATATAGATATATATATATATATATATAATTATTTATTTATTTATTAGACAAAGGACATATATAAGTGTGTTTTTTTTATTTATGTAATACTTAGGAGTATTATAAATACACTTACTGCGTAGTTTCGATAAATATATTTACCACTATGAAGTAATTTGAAGTAAGATATACATATGTGTGCGGCAACATGGGTAAGATACGTACATTTAGAAGCACATTTTTACTAAAGCGGATTTGTTACTTTGTTTGCTTTTGTGTTTTGCTTAGTCTAATTGCTACAAATAGTTATTAGTATAGTGGACGTAGTACATAGTAGACAGTACAATAAAACGTGTATGTTCTCAACTTCAAATGATCAACAATATATATATATATATATATATATATATATATATATATATATATATATATATATATATATATATATATATATATATATATATATATATATATATATATATATATATATATCACCGTTTAAACTTGTAATTTCATGCTTGTCCTTCGGAAAATATAATAAATGTCTTTCTTGTAAACAAAGACAGAGATATATCTGTCTTAAAACGCGAAGAATCTCAGCTGCCTATCAGATGGCCTAAGATTATATCCGTCTTTCAAGCCGCTCCAGAGACTAAACGCACTTGTCACCTGTGCAGGTACCGTGCAGGACACACCTGACAGGTACCAAGTATAAATCTTTTTCATTGTGACTGCGATTGACAGGGGTTTACTTCTTTTAATGATTAAATGCAAGTATCTCCACGCCCATCATACCCTGTAGCTACATTAAATGCTGAATGGAGCAGTGAGTTTAATTAAATGTTTTTTTTTTATTTAAAAAAAATCAATAAAGAAGTCTGATACGACAAAAGAAGTTTTTCACGCAATGGATAATGGATGTAGATCGCTTACTGATATTATCTAGTCATCTTCTTCTGTATAAACTAACCATCGAAAGAATTGTTAGTAAATCAAGGTAATGTTCCGTGGCATTGTTCATTTATTTAAAAGTTGTGCTTCGTTAACCAGCGTGAAGAATATTCAATGCAAATTTTATTCATAATAAGTCAAATCAATGGCAGGTTTTATGTTTAGTTACGTTGCACTTTCGCTTGGTGCGTTACTAAACTTGCACTCCAAGAGTAAATGAGATCGCAGGAGAATTTGTTTAGTGTGGTAAAATTGCCGGTTTATATCTTTATTCGCCCATATATCGGTTGATTCCCAACATAATACTGTTTTAGAAATAGAGAAAATACGTGATGTATCTACCTTATAGAATTACAGATAATTAATAGGTATAAAAGTAATTCATCTAAAGGAATCAAGTAATGATAATGTTAAATATGTTAGGGTCAAATTGTACATGATGTTCATCCTATCTAATGATATTTTTTATCTGGCTGCATTGTTTGGAAGAAATTAAATAAAAGAAACCAAGAAAAATATTTTGTCTGCTAATAAGAGATCGAGAATATGAATATGGTCCTTCATATTGGTTCTTCGTGGAGTAATTGAAACAATTCAATTATATCGCCTTGTCTTTGTGGAGTGCAGGTATTTTTTTTGTGAAACACGCTTATAAATATGTTTTTTGTTATATCACGGTTGACATTTAGCCCTTCATCTCTATTTGGATTAGAATAAAACAAATGTTCATCTGTATTTGGAGTCGATTAAAATAATCTTCAATTAGTAATTGTGGAGTCACGATCTGTTGAAATCTTTTAAGCTTTGGCATGTCATTATTTTCATGCCTTTTTCGTCCATGAATGCTTTTATCATCGATTAAAATGATGCAAGGTAACATATATTTCAAAGACAAATATAGAGTTGCAGGTTTAATTTGTTTCAAATTAGTTTTAATTACATTGCAATAACACGCTTTGTTTTAATTACATTGTAATAACACTCGTTGTTTTTATTACATTGTAATAACACACAATGTTTTAATTACATTGCATTAACACACATTGTTTGTTTTAATTACATTGTAATAACAAACATTGTTTGTTTTAATTACATTGTAATAACACACATTCGCTGATAGTCAAGATCGTTCCCCGGTGCATTGTGGGCAATGTCTACATCATACTGAAATAAGAACGAATATGACATAATATGTTAGTTATATCTTCCAATATTATTTGGTATCACATAGTACATCTTATATTTACCAATCAGATTTGACATCACACAGCACGTATTTTATCTACCAATCCTATTTTAAATCAGATAGCACGTCTAATATGTACCAATCCGATGTGAAATCACTTAGCACATATTATATCTACCAATCCAATTTGACATCACATAGCACGTCTTGTATTTGCCAAAACCATGTGACATCACATAGAACGTCTTGTATTTACCAATCCAATGTGACATTACATATCACGTCTTTTATTTAACAATCATTTTTGACATCGCACAGCACGTCTTGTATCTATCAATCCCATTTAAGATCAGATAGCACGTCTTGTATTTACCAATCCCATTTGACGTCACATAAAACATCTTATATCTGTCAGGCCTAACTGACATCACAGAACACGTTTTCCATCAATCCCATTTGACGTCAGAGAGTGCATCTTACCCATTAGCGTTATGCATCATTTTAGCACACATCAGATATAGTATGAAATGTTATCACACTGTCATGATTGTAACTATTCAGTTGTAAGACAGCGATAAACATATGGACGGTTTTGATTTATTCATGTTTAAATAAATTTGGCGATAATGGTATTTCATTTCTTGAGCAGATGCCCATACGTCTCATTACATTTTACACCTGCATATGTCTTAACCAATACATACACGTACAGATGTAATCTTAAATATGTGAAACATCTCGTACATTTAATAAAACAAAATAATGTTGTTATTTTTATAAGCAGCTGAATATGCTGTTCATTTACTTTTCTCACTTCCTTTAGTTTACCATGGATATTTGAATCCGAACGTAGCCTTTGTTTTAGATTTAATTTTCTTGGTCAAATCGCGATAGCGTAATATATGCTGTCAATGGCTTTTAGCCATATAAAATAACATCTGCTGTATATTCTTATTATAATTTGTTATAGGCTTTCTAGCCATGTTATCTCTAATTTATCTAAAGCTTCTACGTTTTCTTACTAACTTTTTTCTTTTGTTATGTACATTATAAAGTCAGAATCTCTGTCAGACAAGCGATGGAGCCGAAGTTTCCACTTACTGCTCAATTTATGCTGAATATTGTCACCACTCGCTTATAGATGATTTGCAAGTAAGGCTCTTGAAGACCTTAGCATTTCCCTGTCTAGGTTTTCGAATGTTGGATTATATTTCAATATAACATAAACGTGCCATTTCAAATAAAACGATAATATATTTCCCTGACAATAATTCAGTGTTCGATGACATTTCGTTTAAATAAAATACACATAGTATACCCAATTAAAAATAAATTTTTGCTACTCGAAAGAGTATTAATTTATTAGTAATGTCTGTGTACTCTGAATCATAAATTCCTTTGCATCATAAAATGTTTGGATTATTTTGCTGACTTTGTTTTCGTTTTTGTCCGTTGTCTTTGACCTACATAATTCTCTGTTCAACGCATCTTTTTAAAGTCCATGATATAAGCAATACAAAACCATTGACTAGTGAACCTTGGTGACGAGCATTCTAAGAATTGCACAATGCTTAAGATCATTATATCGCACTCTTCTCGCAGACATATAACTAGCTTCGAGCACTTAGTCAACTTACCGAACGAAATTTCATCCAATAAGAATGCGGATGGTCGCTTGGCCAGCTTTCATAAACGCTCATTGTTCCTACCTGCTTTTTCTCAGAATGTCAGAGGAGCTAAGGGGCTGTTAAAGGAATTCATCACGAAATCTGAGTATATTCAAATCGCTCCCAGCTGTTCAAGTATTCGAACAGGTAGACGCACTTTTTGTTAAGAAGGGCTGCAGTTACAGGTTAAAATCAGTAAACCTCAACTGCCACTGTAACCAATTTTTTTTACTGGCTAGCATAATGAGGTGACCATCGTAGCCGTGCAGGTTATGGATCATAACTGGCACCTCCTTTTCTTTCCAGGTAATGCCGCTGCTTGAGATTATATGATTTATGGGCGACACCTTGGTACTTGCCAGGAATATGACGGCGGTCTCTCCCCTTGACAGCCCCTAACTCTCCCAAAAGAAGTGGCAGTTGAACAATTCCTGACAATTTGTTACCTTCGTCCCCGTCTATGATCATCTCTGCGGGGCTTCAAGTAAATTATATTTAGTGCATCAAATACAGCTGATTCTGGGCTGATTTGGGGCCAGTTCCATTGAATAGATTGGGGTAAGAGTTGGTGGCTTTGCAAAGGAAAGCGTTTTGGGATTAAGTTAGACAGGGAAAGCACTTGTGAGATACATTATTTTTAATAATTTTTAAAGCTTTCCTTAGAGTGGGCGCTAAATTATTAGAACCCGATTATAATGCCGTCTTGCCCCTATCCTTAGAGATAGCACAAACAAACGTTGGTCCCAATTCATGCTGCCATTTTACATCTGCTCCTGAAATTCTTATATACGTCGTTGTAAGTCATGCGAATTTTGACTACGAGGAAAGATGGATCATTGAAGACATTTGTTATTGAAAGAAGATATGAATGTTATCATCCTTTTCTTTAATTTTTCATTTGTAACTGTGAATAATTATATGTACGCTTAATTCACTTGTCCTTAGTTCAAACTACGAACAGAAACAATTCATATTATTTTGTATACGTAAACAAGTTGTCCGTTGTTCAAATTATTTATAGAAACCATTCAATATTTTCTTTAATCGCATTTAGGCAGCAACTAACAAAATTAATAACAACTCTTAAAATTACATAAGCCATTAATGAAGTTTCTATCCTAAATTTGGCATTGACGTGATAAAATGGTTTCCTACATCATTCCAATGGTCTGATCAAATATTATATTCATTTCAAATTGATTGATGATTTATTTCATTCAGAATTTTTGTATTGATTTTTGGTAAGTTTATAATTTATTTTTTTTAAATTATTGCAGTTCAATAAAACGTTACAAATATTGCATTTCCAAATGAAAAGAAAACTTGTCCGCCTTTAAGACAGAAAAATTAACCTTATAAGTCAAAATGGATTGCATAAAAACTTTTACTCTCTAAAACATATCACATGCTTGTCTACATATCAACGTTTGTTTATGTCATAGATGACTGCCGAACCCAGATGTCGTAATTGCCCTTTATCTGATTCGATACGATCTCATTTCTTTTTAATTAAGATCTTAAAAATCCTTATATGCCAAACATTTTATCGAAGGAATGTATATTAATCTTAGATTACAAGAATGCTTCAGAGGAAAAGTTCTAAACGTTTATATGGTTAAAGGTCGTAAAGCATACTTTCCGCGACTAGAGGTCTTCTGTTTTGTCAAATCTGGCAGATTTTGTTTTGTTTTATTGGTGGAAAAATCATATACGTTCATTTTACTGTATGGAATTAACACTGTCTTTAAGCGACTGTTGCAGGTTTGGACAGACCTTATTTCATTTCATGACATTTTCTCCACCCAAAAAAGTCGCTCAAAGTTAGGAAAATTATATCTGCTGTCAAACTGAATGTGATTTATGGGTCTATGGAAAATTTCAAATGACACAATCTGCTGTCAGATGGATGTTTTTCGAGTGAAGAATTGATACATTTTTAAGAGCTTGAACTTCAATAATTATCTGTTTCAAAGAAAGCATTTCAAATGTGATCACAATAAAGGTTAACAATCGGCTTTCATGTCATATAATATTGCTTTTCCATAGAAATAATGATTCATCTCGTGCTTTCCTAATATTAATATAATAATAATAATAATAATAATAATAATAATAATAATAATAATAATAATAATAATAATAATAATAACAATAACAATAATAATAATAATAATATCATCATCATCATCATCATCGTCGTCGTCGTCGTCTTTTTGTCATTAGAATCAGACACAAAAATGGCCAAAAAATCCTTACATGCCAATAAATACAATAGCCAAAACTAATTATATGTACAACTCCTGTACAATTCCTGTTGTTGGCCACCTGCAGTGAAATCAAGACATCAGTGTAAATACTTCATTAAGGAAACGATTTTCCTGGTTTTCTTCGTACGTTAGCAAATTATTACTAATATGTTCTAAATATGATATCTAAATTATGCTTATTAATTAATTACTCTCTCTCTCTCTCTCAGCCCCACATATTGTGCTAGATGTTTTTCTAAATGCTTTGATGTAGTTAAAATTATGTGCCTTAGCTGAAAAACACTTGTTGCTCAACACAGTTGCTTCATTTGCGTGTCGACAATTATAAAATATATTCAAGCTCAACCAAATATTGAAGAACTTATTGCTCTCTCCAATTGAGTCATTAAAAAGGCAAAGCAATCTGTTTCAACTGAAACAAAATGCCTGGGTTGTAAATTTATATCATTATTTGAAGTAAAGATCATTGTAAAGAAATTTTGGAGACTCGGTACCTGATCATATGCAATGAAAGATAAATAATGAATAAGATACTATATCTGTGATTCAAGGAATGTCTTCTTTACATCATGTCCTCATAAATATGGCGCCACCTTTTTCCCACAGTGTATCATAGCGTTATAAACTCGGAGAGACTACGAATAGTCCAGTTTCTTGGAAATATCTACTACCCACACAATATTATGCACGAATAGAGAAAGATTCCTGTTTGCGTTCATAGTTCATAAAAATTCTTTACATATGGGTAGTAACTTAATAGCAAATTGTTTCTGAAATCGGGTGTTTCGGAACGTTCTAAAAATACTACTACTACTACTACTACTAATACTACTACTACTACTACTACTACTACTACTACTACTAATGCAACTACTGCTACTACTAATACGAAGAAGAAGAAGAAGAAGAAGAAGAAGAAGAAGAAGAAGAAGAAGAAGAAGAAGAAGAAGAAGAAGAAGAAGAAGAAGAAGAAGAAGAAGAAGAAGAAGAAGAAGAACAACAACAACAAAAGGAACAATAAGCAAGATAATTATTCGTAAGCCAAAATGGCTGTACGCAAATTAAAAAGCCTCTTAAATTTAGCCACCTCTATTATGTGGATACCAAGACTGTAACTAACTTTACAAAATACAACATGGAAATGGTGTGCAGCTTAATAACTACATAATCTCAACCGTTTAGATTTTGTTCATGTCTTTGAATCTTCATATTTTGGAGAAACAATATTCGTCATTATTATTATTATTATTATTATTATTATTATTATTATTATTATTATTATTATTATTATTATTATTATTATTATTATTATTATTATTATTATTATTATTAATATTAGTATTATTATTATTTCTACCTATAGTATTATTAGCAAAAATGTGTATTGGAAGTAGTAGTTGTAGTAGTAGTAGTAGTAGTAGTAGTAGTAGTAGTAGTAGTAGTAGTAGTAGTAGTAGTAGTATATTTAATTTTTAATCCCACATATAAGGAATCAAAGACATGGAAAACAAATAAGAAGCTCTTGTGCGGTAAAGGACGTGAAGCTAGAAGGTACGTAAACTTGCGTGCATTTTGCCTGCGGTTGTTACACATTTTATCTTAGATACGAAACATATAGATACGGCATTTATATATACGATTCATGAATAGCTTCTCTACCAGTATATACTACATGCAGCAAAGTTATCACTTTTCAGGCAAAATAATTTACTCTAGATTCTTACTGTCTGTCCTTCTCTTTTACCTTTAAATTCTTTGAAGAAAACATATCTAGCTTTCGTTATCAAGTCCCATATATATATATATATATATATATATATATATATATATATATATATATATATATATATATATGAGAGAGAGAGAGACAGAGACAAAGACAGACAGACAAAGACAGATATAGAGAAAGACAAACAGACAGACAGACAGAAAATCCAAGATTTTTTTATATACAATGGTCCTTATACCTTGCTTGATTTAAGATCAATTTCTTCGGGTTTCTTTTTTGTCTCTTGCTCCATACATTATCCCTTTCTTGGTCCCTAATGCATGAGTGCGACTGAGAGATCAAAGGGTAGGCAGACAAGGATTTAAATGATATTGTTTAAAATGTTTACTTCATTTGAAAAAACAGACGTTATTAATATCGTTTGCTTGATATTTTCTTAAGTCGCTAATGACTGTAACTGTTATTGTTTTGGTGACGAAAATCTTAATTAACTGCAGGTGCTAATATTGATGTGCAGAATTGTCACTGCTTTATTTTGAATTTCAATCAATAGCTGAACATTGCCCTATATCTCAAAATGTTTAATAAAATTAGATGTGCATTCGTTGAATATTACTCGAAGTTTACAATTTTACCTAATCGCTCACAAAATTAAAAAGTCTACCCTATAGGTAATTATGTAACACTTACACTTCATTAAATAACTAGCCATGATGACTCGATGCTTTTAATTCGATATGTTTCTCTTTTATGCCTTGAATCAACAGAGTCAATCAACAAAGTATTTAAGTCACTCGTAGGTTTGTTTTATTAGACCATTAACGTTGCACCAGAATACTGGTGGCATTGCCGGTAGCAAAATGTCTTCCTCGTTCCGCATAGTTTTTCGTCGATATGGAACAAACCTGCATAAACTTTAGACATATGCTGGTAATTGGTAACAGCAATATCGAGCGCGAAATAATACAATAATGGTCACAGTACAGATGGTTGTTCTTTTCCAAGTGAATTTATAAATTACCAAACATAGGATTTGCTCCAGAAATATAATTTGCATGTCACCAAGAGAACTCAGACGGTACGAGAAATACCAGTAAGTGTATAAAATATCGATGTTTGCAGCCAAATTTGGTTCAAATTAATTGCATCTTTTAATAAAAAGGTGATATTAGCCCCTAACCCGACAATTAATAATCTCACGGCTGAGTGGTTGACTTATCGGTATAGGATGATACAGGCAACGATTGATAGAAATGCACCGAAAACCGATTTAGAATTGAAAGCAGGTCAAATAATTACCTGATGTACAAACAAATTCGAAAACTGTATCATGTAGCCGTGTGCAGCCAAAGACATAACATAATAAACAGTCACTTCACAACAATTCTTATTATTACAAATATAATAGTGATGAGCAATAACATGATTCTATCGTAATAATTAGCAATGACATGCTTACAGTTTATATCAAAGTGATTAGCAATGACATCATACGTACAGTTTATGACATAGTGATAAGCAATGACATGATATGTACAGTTTATATCAAAGTGATTAGCAATGACATCATACGTACAGTTTATGACATAGTGATTAGTAATGACATGATATGTACAGTTTATGACATAGTGATTAGCAATGACATATGTACAGTTTATGACATAGTGATTAGCAATGACATGATATGTACAGTTTATGACATAGTGATTAGCAATGACATTATATGTATAGTTTATGACATAGTTATTAGCAATGACACGTGTTTTTTTGTCAGGAAAGCCTGATATTCACATGTTTTGGAAATGCCCTCACAAATCTTCACCCTCATAATTCCTATTTTAGCCATCACAAATTATATCCTGACCATCACAAATCCTATATTGGTCATCACAAATCCTATATTGGCCATCACAAAACCGATCTTGGCCTTCAAAATTCTCATAATTGCCCTCACAAATCCCATCTCGACCCTCACAAATCCCATCTTTGTCCTCACAAATCCAATCCTATCTTGGCTCTCACAAGTTCCCTCTTGGCTCCAATAATTCTAATTATTTGACGTATATTCGTCGTTCCTAGCTTACTGTCAATAACGCAACCACTAACAAAAATTTGGTTAAGTCAGACAAATAAATTATCACGATAGATAAAACGTTTTCTCTATTCTTGTGCAAAGTAAATAATTGTTCGGGGATACAATGTCTTAGATAATATATCAAATGCTTATGAATGCATCTTAGATATCCTATTGAATGCTTATGAACGGGTATATATTCGTTTAGATAATGCTGGTATCGTAGTCATTATTGGTCGAGGTTAGACAACAGTGTTTGAGAACATTTGGTATCTGAATATGTAAGAACAATTTTAGAGGAGAAACGTGAATTGAAATATATTAAAAACCCAAAAATTGTACAACGTGATTTTTCCTTTGTAGATAGTTGAGGGAAGTTAATCCAATAATGGAAAAGAAAAATGTGTGGGCTTTGATAAGTTTTGATTTCATATTATTTCTAAATTATAAATACAATCTGATCTTAACTGTATGCCTTAAAATAAGTATCTAGCGATATATTTTCATTTGAAACAAATATTTTTGAAATAATTTTTAAGTACAAAATGAAAGACATTAAGAAGGCCATCTTGGGTCTGTCAAAAGATGAGAAGCATCATCTCCAGTTCTCAATTGGGAACTCTATTTGGCAATTGCATAAAAATAAAGTCATACGTAATTAAGTATTACTGAGGAGAACATTGTACAGATGGCAAAACGTTGCAGTTCCTAAATCCCACTTATGATTATGTGGCCACTTTAGGTGATCATCTCAGAAGATCTCAACGATTAAGGTATCAAGAGACTACCCAACGAACGTTGAAACACAATTATCCTTCGTTAAGCTAGTTAAAGATGGCAAATTAGCTAGACACTGTTCGTCTGAAAATAAAATCAGATCATCCGGATGCTCAAAGGTTTAGGTTTCAGTCAGTTTCTTTATCGCCCAATAAAATAAGATTTGGATAATCCACACACATTTATGAGCTTGATTGTAGTAATAAAATCCATAGTTAAGTGAGGTGCACCAAGGTATGTCCTTAGTATATCTTTTAAAAATTAAATTTCTAGTACAAACTGGACACACCCATATGAACGCAGATGCAAATGACCAGTAAGGAAAATGTATGTGCCGATATTGTTTACACTGTTTTTCGTATAGGTACCAAGATCCAATTTGCCTGTAGGAAGATTACATCATTACTATAATGCTTTGCTGGTGTTTCCTCATATCCTTGTCACGTTTTGTTCGTTATTTATTGTTTACCTATCTATTATGCGTTGATGGCTAATTCCTGATAACATTGCCATCCCTGTTTCTATATATCATATACATAATATTTTGTTGGCTATTTTCCTGATATTGCCATCACGCTTTGTTGGCTTCTTCCTGATATCATTGTCATCATGGTTTGTTAGTTATCTCCCCTTATGATTGCTATGAACATTTGGTCGCTATTTCCTGAGCATGTTAAACAACTGAGAAAGACCTTCATTCACAGTTTATTTATAAACATTTTCTAAATTCTTTTAAGACAACGACTTTGCTGTAAATGCTTATGAATGCATCTTAGATATCAATTAGCACAATTAATTTCTTTTCATCATCCTCAATTAAAATTACTATTACATTAATTTGGATTTCACGCATTCTGGTTTTAGCTTTTTAGTATACTTTACCAGAAGAGGGGAAATATACAGTTAGAATTTGATACGATGTTGCTTTTGATACAGTTAGGAAAATTACATCTATATATGACAATAGACTCTGAATGTGAGAAGTTTCAGATTTTAGGCTAAAATAAATCTGGAGTACAAGAACTTTCTTTAAAAAAGTCACGTTAACAGCCATAAACCTGCTGAATAACCATATATATATATATATATATATATATATATATATATATATATATATATATATATATATATATATATATATATGTATGTAATAGTGGTACATTCTGAGGTAAGCTCTAACGATCTTACTGTATAGGTCAATTGAAGTCCTGCAATATTCTAATATTATTTTAACCTGGTAGTTTATATCCTCAAGCGGTTGCATGTGTACGGTCTCAAACGGGAAATATACTTTATATCATAGATGTGAGGTCATATGATCGTCTCAATGCAAGTCTTTAGAGTCTAATTGTTTATGGCCCTTTTATAGCTTCTAGCAGGAACGTAATTGTGACCTACAATCCAACATGTAACATTACAATTCAACTATGCTATTCAAACACGCCACATATAAAATCATACACTAGCTCTTTTTCATAACTGTCCAATACACCACCACCATCAAATAACCGTTTTTTTAATTGTAATTCAATCCGGCACTTATAAAGGTCTTCTAGAACTTAGCATTGGAAAGTTTATAGATTACAAGAATTTGACATGGGAAATATTATGCGGTCGGTGAGAATTTGACGTGGGATTGAATATGGGGTTTAAAAGAATTTAACGTGAGGAAAGGGTATGGGGTCTACGTAAATTTAATATGGGAATATTATTCTGTTATCAAATTGTTACGTTATCTACAATCCAACGCCCCATATACTCTATCTAAAGAGTCTAGATCCTAACCTAACACCGAAAGAAAAGGCATGATGTGAACGGAGTGAAATCACACAAAATACGATCCGACGTCCACTTTGAGACTGCTATTCAATAAATGCCCCACTATCCAACACCCACCTCTGCGTACAATCCAACAGTTACTTTTATATTGATATATTACACTAGCTTTTTACTTTTATTCAACACACCATGCACATTATCAAACACGCATTGGGGAAAAATGAAATCTTGCAAGTAATATCAACTAAAAATGTGTGAAGTAAAACAATGGAATGAAATCACAACAACATGCTACTAAACACACCACCTATATTTTCCCACGCACAAATGTTTTATTGATAACAAACACGGTGTTGTTGTGATCAAGACCCCTTGCACTTAATAATCAATGAAAAGGTAATAGTACTATTAACGAGTTATGATAGTACTATTAACGAGTTATGAGTGGTAAGATGTAAACAAAGCGGATGAAATATATATATATATATATATATATATATATATATATATATATATATATATATATATATATATATATATATATATATATATATATAGTATCATACAAGCATGGATAGGTGGTAAATCTGGAGATGGCACAGCTTCATTTTAAACAGGGACGTGATGGCAAACATCCCTCCAAAAACAATACGGATGTGAAGAAATAACAGTATCAAACATGGTATAGAGAAATATGAAAGATCATGTCAATACCATTTTGTTTTATAAAATGCAAAACAAGACAACACAACTTTTTCACAATCAACGTGTTTACAAATAAGGTGAAGATTTTCTGGCCTTAAAAGGAATATAAACAAAAAATCAATATTAGTTTGAACGAAATTGAAGGTTTGGTACTGTTGTTGTGTTAAATGTCACTTCCAAATAATAACTTCCAATAATCTAAGACATTTTCATTTTTACCGTCGATGCAAGCTATGTTTTGTACCTAAAAATAAGGGATAGATATAATGTTTGAAAGAACAGTTTTTTAGTTTATCATCTTTACCAGAATACAATCTTTCAAACCAAGTCACTAAATGTTCTGAAGAAATCAAAGACAGCGTTAATAAATAAAATACAGATACTAATGTCCACTATACCAGGGGATTTAAAACATTCAAAACCTCCTTTATTGATTTGGTGTTAGTTAACTAGGGAATGATCTCCGACGGTGGTATTGCCCAGTGTGGACAGATAGCTGGAACGATAAAAGCTGAGCTAGCTATTGAAAGAAATAAACAGCTACATGCCCCAGTTTCCAAAAAATAAAAATAAATTTAATCAACTATTACATAACCAAATTTTCACTTTCATCTAATACAACAGATTTACTAAAAAATGTAATGAATTAATGCAAAACCAAAATCTCACGTTCAATAAAACTGATTCACATTGATAGAATGTAGTCTCAATGTTTGACTTACATTCTATTACGAGTGGGGAGTTCTGAGTTAAATACTATGCTTGACATCATCACCTGGCGCCTATCTTCTCTCGGCCTGTTCTAAGTTTAATGCGTGTGATTTGGTCCTCTTTCCGGCCCATGTTTAGTAGCGAACTTCCCTTGAATCATCGAGTTTCCTTTCCTTCTCTCCTTCCTTTAACCTCTCTCTCTCTCTCTCTCTCTCTCTCTCTCTCTCTCTCTCTCTCTCTCTCTCCTCTCTCTCCTCTCTCTCTCTCTCTCTCCTCTCTCTCTCTCTCTCTCTCTCTCTCTCTCTCTCTCTCTCTCTCTCTCTCTCTCTCTCTCTCTCTCTGAGGATGAAGCTATTTCCTTAGATAAGAGAGTATTACAAGAGCTAATTCGACAATTATTTGCTTAGAGATATATAACTCCGCTCATAATCAGATTAAGCGATTCTCACTTCATAAATTCTAAGATATTCTGATCTTACAAATAACTGTCTTTACAGATTCTGCGATTCGGTAAGGTACCGTTACATTAGTACAAATGTCTTTAGCTCGATGTTCATTGCACTCTGTGCGGGCAATTGATTATGAATTACCAGGTGCTTCTCAGACAAATGCAACCGTATTTATATATATATATATATATATATATATATATATATATATATATATATATATATATATATATATATATATATATATATATATATATATCAGTATACATTATTACGTGTCCTATTTACATTTAGCTAATCAATTCTATTCAATAAATATCCACTAAATCTAGCTATAATAATGAATAACATGTTAGATCATTTAAACATTGCGAAATCATATATGAATATACTCTTGTCATTAGCTCACGAAAACAATATCATCATACACAAAGAAAACAATTATATAAATAAGAACTATGACATATTTGTATATGATAGTTAATTCCTAAATCCGTATGAAATACTATATATTTGCATTCTTTGAGTTACAACATAAATCCCTATGAAATACTGCATATTGAATATTTGATTGCATGCAGTCCGTCAATTCTCTCAATAAACTAATAATTACTAAATTAATAATTAAATTGCATAACACTAGCATATAAATAAAAACCATACGAAACATTATACTCTTTTGTGTTCCAAAAATGAAATAAAATATAACCAGTGAACTTTCTGAAGACCTTTCTTGATTGACTATGTTAACTTCAAAGCACAATTTACGCAATCTTATATTTCAATAAGTCTTCAAAATTCGCCATATCACATCCACTCAGTATGGAATGTGATTCTTTTAATCTCATATTATTGAAATGAGTAGATACTGCATTCTTCACATAAAGTCAATGGTGTCGACGTCAAGAAGAAATAATCTATATGAATCAAACTATTAAACACAATGATTTTTCGGAAAGTGGACCACAATCCATTCTACTGTCCTCATGAGATAGGTTTCAACCTCTTATTAATTTTTCTTTCTATAGTGATGTTTTCACAGACAACTATGTTATGGATTGAAACCCAATTTTTTTACCTTGAAAAGGTCCATCAGATAAATTAATGAACCACGGATAGTCTCCTTACTCGGTTTCAGGTGCGATAAGATGCATTTGGTCTCCTGATGCCAATGAAGGCATTTAATGGTCACTCAGATATTTGTACCACTTTCTGAATATAGTCTTTCTGAAATGACGATCAATGCTTCTTTCAGATGCTCTTCCAGGTTTTTATTAAGAATCGTCAAATTTGTCGTGATTCTTTTGATTATGATAATCTATTGGGCATACATATCAATGTTTTTCAGAGAGATCTGATAGTTTTTGAGCCAAGTCTCCAGCAAAATGTTGTTCTTGTGAATGGAGTGGCAAATACACCGAGTTCTGACTTGAAACATTCACATATTCTAAATGCATTATTGTTAATTTGTACAGTTAACAATAACAAGGTCCAGTGTGCTACAATCTATGACTCTTATATACTATTTTTCTGAAGAGGTCTGAAAAATTTCAGTCTCTCTTTTGACTTGTTTTTCTCGTGGTGTAGAAGAGATGTAATGCCTCTGACAGAAACGAATCGAATTTATATGGATATCTCGGCGACCGAAAAGGACTTTTTATGGTTGAATGATACACATTGTCCATGACCTTGTTGATCAGTCCTTTTGCTTGAGAGAAGTCTTCGTCTTTTGCATCATGCAATCCTTGAGTGACCATAGGTTTCCTGGTTTGTACTACCGTAGAAAATGCTGCTACTAGCATAGCACGTTTACCACGTCCTCGTTCTCAAGTGACCCAAGATTACCTTCTATGTTTATATCGACACTGTCAAAATCAGATTTACTGGTAGGTAGAAAATGAAGATGTACAAAGTATTGGTGAACGTGATACATTCTTACATCTTTGCGGTAAGGAGCTATACCAAAATCTGTTTGAACGTCCAAGGAAGACAGCATCCTAAAATTCAAGAGATTTTATTCACATTGGTAAAACCTAGTTATAAGTTGGAAGATACGAATAAAAAAAGTGCTCAAATAAACTCTTAATTTGCCTCAGTTACAAGGAGTGAATAGGAAAGAAACCCACAAACAGATATCATTTATCCCACTGAAATGCAAATGAACAGGCAAATTGCATTGCCTACACACAATATACTATTGCATAAAAATGTATTTATAATGGGGGAATGTCGTTTAGTTTGATAGTTTACAAATTCATTGAGCAGCATCTCTTTTCCAAGTGATCTATTCAGCTGAACAAAATTCACGTGTATCTCTAGGTGGTTCATAAATTACTTAACTTGAAACCATATGTTGATAGATTTATGTGATGTGTAAGTACGAATATCTTTTTCAATACATATATACAAGAGGTTATTCTTAGATTACAAACACTTTAAGTACAATGTTTTGTCTCTTTCTTTTCCATTTTCTTTAATGTCGGTAGAAGACTATGCTGTTGAATTTTTACCGTGCCCAATAACGAACAAAAAAATTTAAATTCTCCTAGTCAATGTTTGATATGGCATAATCGAAATAGGGTATTTTGCTTTAATAACTTATTATACCCTAAGTGTGAGACATGGGGGTGGGGGGGTGGTGAGGGTGCAATCATACATAAGTGTCGATTTCAGATCAAAATAACTGATCTAGGTGTGTTGCACTGAGCAGACGTTCAGCAGCAACTTTATAGTTATCACCATGTTTTATCCAATTATTAAAATAATTGCATGATTAAGGTCTCACAGGACAGTTTATCTGGTGAATTTTCATATGACAATGACCGATTGCAGAAAAATGAGAATTATTTTACACTGCAGATACAAAAAAAAAACAAATTAATTATTTTTGTAGAAAGCATGCATGTGAGATATGGACTATGGCAATCTTGTTAATTCCTTATACAGCCGATGGCTTTAAGATTGAACAAACAATGCCACTAACCCCATTTATTTACATTCAGTTTTGACAGCATAGAATATTTTCTTGTGGCAAGGCAGCCAAAAGAATCAGAAAGTGCCTTATTGATGAATAAAGTTCAATAGTACTGTAACAAATAGGTATAC
Source organism: Potamilus streckersoni (assembly GCA_016746295.1). Classification (NCBI taxonomy): domain Eukaryota; kingdom Metazoa; phylum Mollusca; class Bivalvia; order Unionida; family Unionidae; genus Potamilus; species Potamilus streckersoni. The sequence continues at coordinate 3,289,359 of JAEAOA010001690.1, forward strand.
TTTTCAACGGTTCTAAACCATCTTGATTTTTAGGTATTTACCTCTATAGCGTACATACGTAAATATGTAAGCTATGTCAGCTGTTCATTTGCAGCCCAAGTTACACATTTGATCTACAAAGCTAGCTTAACTGCGACAGGCAGTTACTAAAAACAAGTCAACACAGTTCAAACCTAACTCAAAGTATATCTAAACTACATTACAAATTTATCTTCGCTGTGAATTTATAAACTAATTAGCATCATGACTTCTACCTTAAAAATTAGGGAAGTGTCAAAGTACGAATCTATCCAGTAAGACCTAAGAACTGACTACGGCTCTCTATACAGAAGTCAAATAACTTGTTACTGCATGAGTTCTTTTCCCAAATCTTTGGACGGCTTTGACGTGCCGCTTTATTCTACATTATTTCGCGCAATTCACCCGAACGCTCCCGCTGACAACGTCAAACTCAATAGCATTTATCCCAAACTCGTTTCCGACTGATATAAGTTCAAGCAAAAATTCAATCTTCCAATGTGATATTTTGTACTTTTTAGATCATATTTAGATTGCAGAGAAATGGCAGAAGTCAAATGTTGCAACTAAATTATCTTGCTAAATCAGATTTCTCGCTGAACACAGAATGATGTCTTTGTTGCCCCAAATGAGATGATAATATGAGAGAGAGAGAGAGAGAGACGGACAGAGAGAGATAGACAGAGAGAGACAGAGAGAGGGAGAGACAAAGACAGAGACAGAGAGACAGACAGACATACAGAGACAGACAGACAGACAGAGAGAGACAGACAGAGAGAAAGAGGGAGAGACAGAGACAGAGACACAGACAGAGAGAGAGAGAGAGAGAGAGAGAGAGAGACAGAGAGAGACAGAGACAGAGACAGAGAGGTTGGGGTGGGGTTGGAAAATGTTTCATTCATAATGTACGAATATTCAGAACTTGTGAAGCTTGTGCATATTCTAATCATCCTCGTTTTACACGTAAATTTAATTTAATACTCGACAAAAAATGGACTTTGCAAAGTATCATTGAATTTACGGCTAATTCTTGAAGATGGTAATAAAACATGAACAATTTCAATTCACACATAACAATTGTTAATCTTAGATTGGTGTAAAGCAATTTCTTTGTACTAGGGATTAATGACTGTTTGTATTAGAAACACTCTGTATTAGGGAGACTTTAGAGCTGCAAACCTATCAGAATTTACATAGGCTACTCAAATTCTTCTGTAAATTTCAAAAGGTTACCATACGAAGGATTAAGCCAGAAGAATGGCTGTCTTGGGACATATTAATATGCAAATGGTCAGTAGGTATAGATCTCAAATATTCATCAAATTCTTGTTAGAGCCAGTTTTATGGCATATTATCTAATATCCTTGTGCTCCTAAAGCAGTAAATTCATGTATCTTTATCCTCTGTCAAAAAGGCCTAAAATAATAATTCCACCATGTATTCCAAGCAATACATCTTAAATTACTATACAAACTGGTAATAATTGTGACTTAGAAAGATTAATAAAAACTGTTTAAGTTTAGAAATATTATAGATCCCAGTATGTGATAAAAAGTATCTATACTAATTTTAAACATAAATGCTAGCACCTATTCTAATCAAATATTATTATTATTATTATTATTATTATTATTATTATTATTATTATTATTATTATTATAATTATATTATTATTATTATTATTATTATTATTATTATTATTATTATTATTATTATTATTATTATTATTATTATTATTATCAATATTATTATTATTATTATTATTATTATTATTAGTATTAGTATTATTATTATTTTATTATTATTAAAAGAAGATAGTTCGTCATTAAAACTGTTAAAATTTATTAGTTTATTACAGGCTTATATGCGTAGATCTGTTTTAAACAAGAAGTATGTGCGACGCATACTTTCATGCTCTTAACAATTTTAATTGTCTATAATACTTTTACAATCTCTGTATAATATTTAACAGTTTCATACCGTTTAACACATGCATACTCTTTGATATATTTTCTGATACGTTTTCTACTTCCATTCCATACTCCCCGAAAGTAAGTTATGCAATTAAAATAGATGTTTCGAGGAAAGGTCTGAAAATTCAAACATGGGAGGTTGTTGATTATTTTCAATAAAAAGATAATAGCGAGACATCGTAAATTTAAATACTTAATGAGACATAAGACTTAAGAAAACAAGATAGACGAGCAGATAGAGATAGGGAAGACAATGTGAGTCCTTCCTACCTTTGAATGTGAAATTCTTAGAAAATGAATGTGTTGCAAGATTACATATATTTAATTTAACTTGTCAAAATGATGACAAAAGATAAATGTTTAGCTCAGAATCATTAGAATTGTCTGCTCTTTGCTGCTACTTAATATATAGTTTCTACCAATACAGGAAAGAGTGTATAGGTACTGTATGACTGTTGGATTTACTAATTAATTATTTGCTCATTTCATTTATCCTCTATCACATGTGTACATGTGAAGTATGTTCTCTCAATTATCGTTATTGTTTTCTTCAGTTAATGATTTAACCTACCTTTCTGATGTTCGAAATTTTGGACATCGGGTATGTCATGACTGCTAATCTAACATACATTGGACATCGAGTATATCATGATTGTCAATGTGATGTAATTAAGACAACGGATATATCGTAACTGTCAATGGTACGTAATGTGAACATCGGGTATTTCTTGATTGTCAATCGAACTTAATTTGGATATCCGATATAGCATGATTGTCAATAGAACGTAATTTGGATATCCGGTATAGCATGATTGTCAATAGAACGTAATTTGCACAACGAGTATATCATTAATCTCATTGAAAAGTAATTTGGACGACGGTTATATTATGACTGTAGGTAAGTAGATTGTTTGGTAGGCAGATGATAGATAGATATACATATAGATAGATAGAATCCAGCATACATACATACATACATACATACATACATACATACATACATACATACATACATACATACATACATACATACATACATACATACATACATACATACATGCATACATACACACATACATGCATACATGCATACATACATACATACATACATACATACATACATACATACATGCATACATACATACATACATACATACATACATACATACATACATACCTACATACCTACATACCTACATACATACATACATACATACATACATACATACATACATACATACATAGCATGGCATATACAACATGTACACATAATCTGATACTATATATGAACAAAATGAATCGAGTCTGTTAGAAATATCCAGGAAATTTAATGTAAAAAGAATACTAGCATGGTAAGGGAAGAAGAAACGTTTGTAAAATATTCTTTTAGTCGTGTTGCCAGTTTATTTATCACATAGTGTACATAGTATTTATTACATACAGTGCACAGAGTATTTATTACATACAGTGCACATAGTATTTATCACATAGTGTACATAGTATTTATTATATACAGTGTAAACGGTGTTCTGATATCACTTAATTTATATATATATATATATATATATATATATATATATATATATATATAGAGAGAGAGAGAGAGAGAGAGAGAGAGAGAGAGAGAGAGAGAGAGAGAGAGAGAAAGAGAGAGGGGGGGTTACAAGCTGCAAATGTGTAACATTTAAGTCACTACCTTGCTTACTTTTCTACACTGTTTTTCTTGCTTTAGTCATTGTCTACACTATAATCACTTCCTGGATTTCTTTTCTACTCTGTATTCACTGCCATTCTTAATTCTCTACTCTCTAATTGGATTCCTGCTTAATTATCTGCACTGTAATGGAGGCTCATTAGTTTTCACTAGGGTCACTACATCTTCAAACACAATTTATTATTTGCAGATAACCTGAAAATGTTGGCATCGTTTGGAAGAAACCAGCGACATATAATTTACATATGCATTACTTTAGAGCACCAGCAACGCCATTTCTGTCTTCTGTACCCGGTATGGATGGGTTCTCAAATTAATAAAAGACAAAATTAATTAATTTGCACGTATAATGTGCTTATTATTATAAAAGCTTTATTGCCGCTTGACGTTAATGACAAGCATATTATAACGTGACAAATGTTTCACAACATATGTACACACTGTTGGCTGGAAATCATCCATTAGCAAATTGACTTTATGCAATTGCTCTAAAACTATCAAGCTTCAATGTCCCTGTACGGATGTATTTGAAACAGCTAATAAAGTTATGGACGGTATAATTTAAAAGGTAGAGGAACCCGCAGTAAATCTACAGACAGATTAGAAAATAATAATTCCATAAAGGTTTATCAGATTTTTCACATGAATTGTATGTATTGTTAAATCGATAAATCAGAACATACAGTTACTATCCTTTCAGCTGCAGAACACGTGAGATAATAAATGTTTACATCTCATATAATACATAATATGTACTTAAGAACAACAAATGATTCGTTTTTCTCTAACGGTGCCATGTGTTCACATACCGTTGGATATATAGCTTGTACTTCCGAACAGCGAGTTGTTAGTTTTTGGTCTAGCGGTGTCACGTGTTCATGTCCCTTAGAATATATAGTCTGTACTCCAGAATAGGAAATGGTTAGTTTTTGTCTGATTGTGTCATGTGTTCACATCATATAGGGACTACCAATAATATATGGTCATATCTCATTGTGTATAGAATAGGTAGTTCAGAATGGAAACGGTTCGTTTCTGGTGTAACTTTGTCTTGTAATACTCTTCTCATAAAACGTTTGAAGTTTCAACTTCATGCAATCATTCAATATTAAAACACATACAAAAAGGAAGAGAAAAGAAGAGAAAAATAGTTTGTTGACTTTATGCCAATTAACTTTTGATTGACCAGAGTTGATTATAAATTTTGATACTAGAGAAGTAGATTCGAACGTGTTACAGCAAGAACATCTGATTTGTATGACCTCATTAGGTCTAAAATATTGCTTGAAATGATGCTCTACGTACATGTCAATGTAAAGAGAAAGCAGCAGATAATGTTTACGATCCCTTTACTTGACAATCAAAATAACGCCTGGATTGTTAGTTTATTTCAGTTTCTGCATGAATCTTTAAGGGAAATTTCATTTTATTTTAATCCAACAAATTCCGCCTTTCTATTCTAGTCCATCAGTTATTCTCACTTTGCCGCCATTCATCACCTCCGTTCCTTTTCAAAGATACTTTGTCTAACTATTATTATATTTTTCTCCTTTATTGTAGCTTAAGTTTGTATATTTCTTGAATCCAAATTATAATCAATGCGTCCTAAATCCATCTAAAATAAGTCGTCAAGACCTACCACAAGAACACGTTAATATCAAAGTGTGATGTGATGTGATTATGATTTTTAACGTAGCTTTAACAATTGTTCAGTCATATCGATAATATGTCTGCAGTGTGTCAGTTTAAAGTGATGTCTAGCACTGGGGCACCATGCCGCAGACATGCTATTTGTTTAAAAATAGCAGCCATTTTAAGCTGTCTTTTTAACAGTTTTGCAAGATGTTTACAAAGGCAGCCATTTGAGCAATATTTATAGAAAGGGTGGCAAGTATAAGCTGTTAATAAATTACCCTGACAGTGTGAATAGAAAGGTAGCAGTTTTAATCTGACTTTATAGGAGTCTTGCGATGTGCATAGAAAGTTTGCCCATTTTAAGCGGTCAGTAATTTATAGAAAAGGTAGTAATTGTAAGCTGTAAATAAAGTTGGCTTGCAACGTTTATATAAAAGGCAGCCATTTTAAGCTGCCTTTAACGTGACCTTGCAATGTTTATAAAACGAAAAGTCTTATCCTAGTCAGGGTTTTTTGGGAATGTTGGCAACAACATCTGCAATAGAGGTGCCAACATTGGTCAGTTTGGTACATAAGCAAAAGTTGTTATTCTTTCATTAAGAGAAAATACTTGTATAGAAACAAATATACATAAAAGTGTTAGACACGATAACGATATAAATGAGTTTGTATTTTAAAAACATGCTGAGGATACAGAAGTATGAGTGACCTTGAAATAGATATAGAATGTTGATATTAAAGTTTATAATTGTCACATATATTGACAACTTTTAAGACACTTCTATATCTCAAATGATTTATAACGTCACATATATTGACGACTTCTATGATATTTTTGTATCCAAAATGATATATGATGCCACATATATTGACGACTTCGAGGATACTTTTATATCCAAAATGATTTATGATATTTGATATTTTGTCCACCTTTAGGATAATTTTATATCCAAAATTATTTATGACGCTACATATATTGACGACTTTTTGGATACTTTTATATCCAAAATGATTTATTATGTTAATATATTGACCTCTTTGACGGTACTTTTATATTGAATATCTGTCGGAAACGTTTATATCCAAAATTATTTATATATTTAACAGGTTCTTTAAATGAAAAATACCTGAACGATTACAAGTTAGTGTGTTCTTTATACTGATATATGCATCTGCTAGGCTAATGTCGGAACCATGTCTTTTATCGGAATGATTATCAATGATAATGATATTTATGACGTCATTCGTCAGATATATAATATCAAATTTCACGTTTATGGGCAGTTTATAGCCTTTTTTCCACAACAAGAGACATTCATTCAGGATTTATTCCAGTCATCAATTACACTCAAGCACAGAATATGTATGCAAATTGATATTCGCTATCTTTAAATCTAATATCGGACTGAAAATGGTAATGACTGTGTCGGTTTCTGTCATTTAACTTTCCATTCATCATATTTTGCATATGGTCTGAAGGAGACGGTGACTGAGCAAACTTCATAACCCATGCATTTAAAATACCTGTACATTTATTTGACGTGTACTCTGTACAATACCTTGTCACACAGCAAACGTCCCATGCCAAATATTTAAAACACCCGTACATTTATTTTTTGCTGTATTATCTTAATATCGAGAAGATAAAATTCCTTCTTTAGAGAAACTTTAACTTCATGTTCGTTTAGTCTGTTTAATCTTATATCTTTCTGTAACAAATGTAGGATACTTTTATATCCATACTAATACAAAAAAATAAATCTTCTTTCTATCTTCGGCTCTAAAGAGAAAACATTTCAGACGGTTTGGTACAATAAAAAAAAATGATTTTTTTTTCGAGAACAGATTCTCTTATAAATGTTTATTAACAGCAATGGTCTGGGTTTACTAAAGCATTTTCACATTAAGCCATTTATAGTTCTTCTCTTTTTTATTTATTTTAGAATATCCATTACAAGGAAATATTGTAAGAAAAACATTCTCACTGATAGTTTATAACTCATGTTTCAGTATAATGAATACCCTGAAACAAAAATTATTTTCATTTACGAGATTGACGATTATAATATCCACTCTCGTCAGAGGTTAACCATCATGCAATTAATGTAGACATTGGCAAGTATGTTTAGGAACAAAGATGAAGGATTTAACCCACGGTGTGAAATACCACTGATATGTGTCTAGCAGTTATTAAAATGTTTATAGTGCAGTCCTAGTTGGAGTGATTGAGTTGTCTGCAGAAACTTCGACCCAATGCACCTGCCTTTAATGAAAACATGAGTTTCACGTTTTGATTGGGAATAGACTTAATGTATTTTACATCAAAAAGGGTACTTCACAATGCTTCGAAACAGAAGATGGCAACACCGTAATAAGATACATTTAATGTGTGCACGTTTATGTTTGTATTTTGTCTTCTCACAAATGGTGCCAGACATGAAAATATTTAATATAAGTATTGACTGATAACTCCAAAATGTAGTCTATGTGTTCGGACATTTGATCGATGTCCTTATAAGAGAACTTCGATCTACATGTCTAAACGTTGTTATTGTTAATACACATGACAAATGCATGCGTAGCTTTGATTTATCCTATAGCAGTGAAACCCCAATTTTCAGGTTGGAATGATAGATCATAAAACAATGTATCGAATAGACGTCTCTTGGGTTATTACTATTTCTCATCGACTTTTAAACGAATAGTCTTTCTTAGATATGGTTGTCCTTTATGTACTAGATCCCACTTTGAACAATTTACAGTGAATTAGTAGCATTCAGTTCATGTAGCATTCTAGCTCTCGTGCTATTTATTGGATCTCATTGATATAGAACATTTTAGACCTCATACTGTTTCTTGGTTATCACTGAGGTCGAATATTTTAGATCCTATACTATTTCTTGAATCTCATTGATATAGAACATTTTAGATCCTATACTATTTCTTGGATATCATTGTTATATAACATTTTAGATTCCACACTATTTCTTGGATATCATTGATATAGAACATTTTAGAGCCTATACTATTTCTTGAATCTCATTGATATAGAACATTTTAGATCCTATACTATTTCTTGTATATCATTGATATATATAAAATTTTAGATCCCTTACTATTTCTTGGATCACGAAGATAGAGCAAGGAAACTTCCATAATACTGTTTGATAACCTTGGGATATAACGTTTTGACAACCCCATTAGTCATAAGATAACCTTCAAATAACTTGACTATCTTCGTAGTCATTACAAGGATAGTTTAAGATTCAACAATATTTTCTGGGTTACAGACTTTGGCATAAACCCAGCATGGGCGCGCGCACACCCAAGATTTCACCTCGAAACAAGTTTTGGGCTACATCCTTAAAAGGTAAGAGCCGACCGTTATATGCTTGCCCCAACCCACCTCCCGAAAATAGTTCTTCGGGCGCTCTTGCCTCCCAGTCTTGATAGATAATATATTTGCTCCCTTTTCCAGATTCAATGAACCCTTCTATTGCAGCTTGATATATGTCTGGGAATGTTAGATTGTTATCCAAAGTCAGATACTATCGTTGGAAAATGTATCAGAGTTTTGCCGTTCCACAATGCAAACTGGCTACATACGAAGTGCGTTGGAGTGGGTAGTTCCAAATTTGCATTATTACGATTTCTACAGAGTTATTTATCTTATTATTTATCATCACGCTTTTAATGAATGTGTGTGTGTGTGTGTGTGATTTCAATTTTTAACGTAGCTTTAACAATTATTTTAGTCATATCATTAAAATGCCGTCAGTGTGGCAGTTTATAACGATGATTAACAGTGAGGCATCATGCCGCAGACATTTAGCATCATGTCCCACCCAGTCACATGAAACAAGGCTGACCAGTCCTAACACTAGCCTCTTTATACTGAGCGCAAAGCGAGGCAGCTGCTAGTATCATTTCTTAACTCTTTGGTATGACTTGCAGCCACCTCTATCCGAGGCGGATGCTCTATCCACTTATTCCACCGGAGCGGTTGCTTTTTATAATGCGGTTATATATGACATTTTATGATACGACAATGTGTAGCCTTTTAGGATACGACTACCTATAGCATTTTAGGATACGGTTATCTAGGACACTTTATGATACGTCTGTTGTATTTTATGAAACAGCTATCTAGTCCTTTTTCTGATACGGCTGGCTATGACTTTTTAGTGAGTAAAAATGATTGCGTAAGAAAATTATCAGGCTGATGTAACAGGCTGATGTTGCCATAATCAATTTGACGCTTATAAGTTTTCATCTGTATCACCGTAAAAGTTCCATATCGGCATGGGTAAAAGCCAAATTTGCGTAGAGCTGATATGCATCAAGTTTCAATGAATTTTAAGCTATCTTTGGCCGTATGGCTGAAAAGAAAAGAAAAGTTGTTAGAACTTGTATGGCTGAAAAGAAAACGTAAACAAGTTACCTAATATCTCGACCATTATGTAGTTAATGTGCGCAATGTTTGAACAAAGAAACTTTGACGAGGCATTCTTGAACCAAACAAGTTCTAACAACGTAAGTTATCGATATCCCTATAAAATGCACATATTAGAACATATTCAACATGACAACAATGGCTAATAATGAAAACTTGATGAGAGGCAGACGATATAGAGGGAGCGACAGACAGAGAAAGACAGAGACAGATAAACAGCAATGACAGTAATCACGATTTGTGTAAGCTATCGAAATCATCCGGTATCGTTGACTTATTTGCATGCATGTTGTAGACTTCTATATTTTTCATTTGCATCGCCCTTTCCCCAAATCATTCAGTCAATACTAAGAGTTGAACATGGCAATCAGAGAAATTCTCTTATCAGCTCAGTTTGTTGTCTAGAATACTTAGCGACACAAAAGGGTGTCAACAAGATTAATCTAGATTGGATAATGTCTAGGGTTCTATTGATGAAACTTTGCATTTCACGAGAGTCTACTGTGTTTTTTGAATTTATAGTTGAAATCAGTTATTGTTTCCTTATCGTAATTTCCATCATGTGAAGTAATGCAGCAATCTCATAGACAATATTACGTCTCATCGACAGTATTTTTTCTAGTAGAACATACTAATCGCATCATCCGTATTACATCTCAACCACCGTAGTACACTTTGTCGATCGTATTACGTCTCTCATCGACCGTATTACATCTCATCCACCGTATTGCATATCATCGACCGTATTATATTTCATCAACTGTATTACATTTCATCGACCACATTAAATCTCATTGACCATATAACATCTTATCGATCGTATTACATATCAGAAAAAAGAAACATGATAATAAGGATTGATTCTTTTGCTACGCACAAAAACTTCATCAGGTATTTTGATTTGATGTACCTGACTGGTTCTTCAAAGAGACTGCGTCAATGCTTCTGTATCGGTTCCAGGCAATATGAGCAATCCAACGAATCAAATTACTATACGGTTTAAATATCTATGCATAACTGCGACCCAGTCTAATATATACTTTTTAATCGTCTGCCTTGCAGAGAAACTTAAACGGGATTCAGCTAAAAATCATTTGGTGATAAATCATAGCTATGCTGAGGTTGTCACAAGATGGAATTATGAAATGTTACATGAAGTGTATCACGAGGGCTGGTGTTTGTACGGTACGTTGTCATTGAATATATATATATATATATATATATATATATATATATATATATATATATATATATATATATATATATATATATATACAGAGAGAGAGAGAGAGAGAGAGAGAGAGAGAGAGAGAGAGAGAGAGAGAGAGAGAGAGAGAGAGAGAGAGAGAGAGAGAGAGAGAGAGAGAGAGAGTAGGGTACTGGTGCTGACGGGTGGTTCGATAATGTTGCACATTTTTCTGGCCACACGCTTTTGAGGCTGTGAAGTTTAAAGTAACTACATGAACGACAGAATATGGAAAAATAATATATAAAATACTCTTTGAACAGTCCGTCTACGTCGAGCGATTTGTGGTTTCTGATCTAAACTTTATTATTATTTGTTCTTGAATTGGGTTATAAAAAAGTAAATTCATGCCTCATAACCTATGTCGACTTTATTCAAATGTTTCTGCTCATGATTTTAATATCTGGTGATTTCAACCCGAGTCTGAAGTTGACTATCCACCAGTAAATGAGGGATCATTTTTGTACATGTCATTCTAAGCAACATATATTAAAACAGCTGACGAATTAATATACATGATAATTTGAAATATAGTCTACTAGGTGTCGTGTATATTCATTACCTACCACGTACTCGTCCGCCAGGTATCCATGTCGGTCTTGACCTCAGTAGGAGAGTAACCTACGAGCAACAGGATTGTGCATTATAACTTTTTGCTTAGTAGCAAAATTGTGTTTTTTATCCAATATTTATATGTCAGTATCATTTATCTCTGCCCTGTCATATGTGTAAATCTGCATGTTTCGAATGTGCTGAGTGTGCAATTGCAGATCACGTTATATAGAGTTATTTTGCATATGAATCGATGTTCGTTGTATTGGCAGGTTTTACGGAAGACAAATATTTAAAATTAACTATTAAGAACATTTTTAATCACCCTTGTATGAGTGCTCCTATTTTAGCAGCTTTTTCCAACTTTGTATGCACCGCTATCACATTGGATTATAGACAAAAAATATACATGATCTTTTTTAGACAAAGAACCTTTAGATGAAACTGAAGTATTATATATGTACAGTGCTTTCTTTATTCTCGCATTTCCGTCATATTGCGTACCGGATTCTATACAGCGGCATAATCAAATATAACAGCATTGTCAGCACTTATCATGTATGTATCAAAAAGATATCATCATTGGTAAAATCATCAGGCGCCAACCATGAGATCGCCATGTCTCAATATCACCACTTCTTGTTGTTGTTGTTGTTGTTGGGCTTTACGCCATTTTTCAGCACATGATAGGCTATTCATGGCGGCCAGTATTAATGGTGGAGGAAGAAACCGGGAATTCACCGGAAAGAACCACCGACCCACGAGAAGCTACTGGCAAGCTTTCTCACATATCCACATTCACCGAATCCTAGACTCGAACACACGCAGACAGAGGTGAGATGGCAGTGATCCGTAACGGACAGCGCTTTAGACCACTCGGCCACTCGGGGCCCCATCACCACTTGTAAAACTTGCATCCGTAATGCCATCATTCGCGATATTCCCAAACCGATCTATAAACGCCGGTACTGCTAATATCCAAAATATTATCACGTTTAGTATAATTTATACCTTTACTAAATATACCGCCACTTAGAAATTTCATCACTGCTACTGCCTGTAGTTATAAACTAATCGCTATCATTTATATCACCACCTTTTATACCGCTTAACGGCATTATCCTGAGTGACATTCTAACCATCACACCGGACTGCTGCTGGTTGTATCCATAGTCTCATCGTGAGTAGCATTCTAACCGTCACATCAGACTGCTGCTGGTTGTACCCATAGCCTCATCGTGAGTAGCATTCTAACCGTCACACCGGACTGCCGCTGGTTGTACCCATAGCCTCATCGTGAGTAGCATTCTAACCATGACACCGGGCTGCTGATGGTTGTATCCTAGTCTCATCGTGAGTGGCATTCTAACCGTCACACCGGACTGCTGCTGGTTGCATCCATAGTTTCATCGTGAGTAGCATTCTAAACGTCACATCGGACTGCTTCTGGTTGTATCCTAGTCTCATCATGAGTAGCATTCTATTCGTCACACCGAACCGCTGCTTGTTGCATGCATAGTCTCATCTCATCGTGAGTAGCATTCTAAAAATCACACAGGACCGCTGCTGGTTGCATGCATAGTCTCATCTCATCATGAGTAGCATTCTAACCGTCACACCGGACCGCTGCTGGTTGCATGCATAGTCTCATCTCATCGTGAGTAGCATTCTAAGCATCACACAGGACTGCTGCTGGTTGCATCCATATTCTCATCTTGAGTAGCAATCTAGCCCTCACTCCGAACTGTTGCTGCTTGTATTATCAATGGCATTGTGTGCAACAGAAATAAGCGTCACACCGAACTATCAATAACTTCTGCTGCTTGTATACAAAATGTTATGATAAGAAACATACTAACAGTCATACCACAGTATCATCTCTGCTACTGTCAGCTTGCAGAATATCATCGCAAGTAACACATCTGTCAGAACGTAAATTCAGAACGTACATTACTGTTACTGCTAGTATACATAATTACATCGTATGTAACATTGTTAACCGTCATACCGTATCACCATCTCTGTTACTCCTTTAATCCAAAATATCATTTTGAGTTACTTTACTGTCACTTCGCACTTTCACCACTGATGTTACTTGTATTAAGAATGTAATCGTGTGTGACATATATAATCGTAATACTTTCACCACTGCCACTACTTGCGTCTAGACTAACATCGCATTTAGCATAACTAACGCCACACCGCAATGGAGCACAAATTAACGTCACACTGCAATGTAGCACAAATTATCGTCACTTTCAAAAGTTGCTAATTTTGCATCCAATATGTTCTCGTGAGAAACAGCTTGTATCATGATTTTCATCGCGTGTAACATTGACAGTGACGTTGAACTTACACAACTATTCCCGACTGTATCTAGAATTTCATAGTATGTAGCATAAATTATCGTCAAAGTGGGACAACGTGTTACTACTTGTATCCAAAATGCTGTCGTGTATTACATTGCTAAGCATGACACCGAACTTTTACCATCACTAGCTGTCACATCACACATTTACCACTGCTACTGATTGTTTCCAGGAGGTTATCCTGTATAAAACTGTTGGCTGTAATCACACTTTCATCACTGCCACTGCTTACACCTAGAATGCCATCACGAGGAACACCTTCAGTCGCTACGTTCTGTAACTCCAAGCCGCTCCACTGCTACAATGGGAACTCTTTCCATTTTTAAACCTGCTATTATTCTTTAGAGATCCAAAATGGTTACAGCAATAAGACGTGTACGTATTGCTAGCTTACTGTAATTTCTATTGTTTTACTGTTAATAATACCACCATCAGTGATATTAATACAACTAGTACTACTACAAATGTTTACTAGTAATAGTACTAATAGTAGTAGTAAGAATAGTAGTAGTAGTAACATAAACGTAAACAAAAATCTCTTGTTTATATTCTGCACCGTTGCAGATTTATTTTATTGCTTTTGAAATAAAGTTGAAAATAAGTACATATTTTACAAAATTGAATTACGTAATGAAAATACAGTAATCTAATAATGCAACAACATTATCAACATATGACAACAAATGTGTCTTCAGGTAAGAATACAATTATCTACACATGAACTTATACTATCTGCATATAACAATAACAGTATTTACTTATGACAGTAATATTATCTACGTATGACATTGTTATCTATTGGTGACAATAACAAACCTTGACGAGTCAAGAATATATATGCTATTTTTATAGAACGTATAAAGGAATAACCACATCATCAATTCTTGAAATCATGGTTGATGAAACTAACAAAGACAAAAAATCCCAAATGATATATTATGTACTCTAAAGTCCAAATAAAGCGTGTCACTATTCTAAAAATGATTGACAAGTAAATAATGAATAAAAAGCAGGCATGAATAAGTTTACGTATGTATGGTTTTAATTTCATAATTAAAACAAAGATTTAGCACATTAACTTCGGCTGGCTGAACAACAATGTCACTCCTCGACGTTGTTTTTTGACTGATCGCTGCAGTCCAAACAATGGAGGTAAATGGGGGGCAAGTAAAGGATGATAAATCCTGCCTCTCAATTTAGAAAGTACCATCAGGCGTCATACTGGTTTAACTGTACCGAGTAAAGCCTATCTCATAAACATGACGTGAGTGCACACTTGTATGTACACGTAACGAATATGTGTGTAAACGTGTCTATGAAAGTAATAACATTCTTAAGGATTAGAGTTTCTTTCTTAGTAAAATCAAGAATCGTGCATTTTAGCTACACCACATGAGGGTAAAGCTGAACTACGTTTAGTGCTGTATTTAATATTGTACTAGCAGGGGCGAACGGGACAGTTTCCCCTGACGCCATAGGTCTCGGGGCACCATAAACCCTTTAGAACCATCATCGTCACCCAAGCGCCATTTACCCTTAATACGCCACCGACTGTATTCAAATTTTAATCAAATATTAAAACTCTAAAACATTCGTTTACATGTTATTCCTATGTAATGCCTTATCAGAGAGAAATTAAAAGGCCTCGATGCTATAACTAAAGTTACGCACCACGTGATTAATATTCAATGCTATAATGAAAAATAATGCCCTCTGTGCAAATACATTACTGGAACAGTAAACATTAAAGCTCGCTATTTCGGCCAGTCTAAGACTCGAACAAACTGCTGTAAAACTTCAAATATGCAGACAAAACTACCATGAGATCCGATTTGAATTCAATCTGTGCAAGGAAGAAAGTCAACTCTGCTTGGACGGAATTTAATATTCAATATAATTATATTTTCTTTCTTCATTACGATTTACAACAATCTGATTTGCCATGTCCCTCTAAATTTATCTGGTTCTTGCACGTATGAACTCGATTGTTTTCAGTTACGTCCACCTGCCCTAATTTTCGTAACATATTCTCTATAAATAAAGACTATATTTTGAATAATAGATAGCTCCAAAATCAGATTTCGTAGTTAAGATTTTAATTACGAATAAAATAACAACACCCTTTCTAAATAATGAGATATCATAAGATGCACTTTAAATAAATAATACACATCTTTTGCTTATATATCTTGATGTGTGTATATGTATTAATGTCTATGAAATATGTATACCGTTACAATATGGAAATTACGAATCTGTGCTGTAGAACAAAATACATGAAAGGAGAATTGTAAACAATATGGATTGAAGTTGTGTCTTCTCTTACGGAGGGAAAAATGTGTGTAACGAGCGACTTTGTTCAGCTAGTAATTTATAGCCGACAGTGAAACGTAATAGTTATCGAAGAGGTCTAGTTATGTCATAGTTCCACTTTGGAATGCGAGTGAAGCTACGGAAAAGACATTAATCTTATAATGATATGGTGTTATTTTCAGGTTGAGAACGGCCCACATTTGATTACTTCTGTTGAATACGGTATGACGATATAAGACGTTTAAATCGTGGGAATATTGTTCGAGCTCAGGAAAAGAGAAACCTAACCAAATGTTCAGGTTGCCTATTGATCGGAAAATACTGTAGTTTATATGATTTTTTTCCAGAGAAATGAAAAAAAACTACCAATAACTATCAACAGAGATATCGCCTTTTAAGTTATTTTAAACGATCATTCTTTGTCTAATTGGCTTAAGCGTTTTGTCCGACAATTAAGAAGAACGCATTAAAGTTAAAGGAACAAACTTTCAACCTTAGAACGTAAGTTGAGAATGAGTGATTCACTATAGTTTTTGTAATTAATTTCATAACTCAACATATATTTATTGCAAATTATATTATATTGTCTAGTTGTAACATATTATAGTGCAATTTTGTCTGTCTTTGGAACAAGCCATTTTAGTAATTCCACCTTTCAAGATGACGATCTTCCTCTCGTATTTCTTTGTGCATGGAAAATGATATAAGACGGTTCGGAAGATGGAGGAAATGGGTGAATGCTAATTAACCTAAACTCATCTGCCATCGTTGTAGAAATGCACAAACTTAATTATTGAAATATTAATGAGGAACGATAACGATCAAGTGGTAATGGCGTGCGCTTCACACGTTAACGTTTCTATAATGTTAAATAATTTTCATCCAAATGAAAATTAATATCATTCACCAATAAAAAGCCGACCATTGCAAGGTCGTAAACTGAATAGTTTAGAAACAAAAATGAATTTCCTGTAAGTTTTTTTTCCTGTATGTGAATAAAGAATTTTAGTAATGATCCAGATCTGAACTCATGAAAAATCATAGTGACTTGTATAAACCCAATAACACAATTCTTAAAATTTCTCTAAAGATACATAAAGCTGCGATGATAGTTAAAGTAGATAAACTTGTTCTTTGCTGAATATATAGGCTATCAGAAGTCCTTTGCATATTGATTTCTCGATCGTTTGTAAATACTGAGAATCTAATGCTTTATTGAAAGTAAGACATTTATAAGAAACAAAAGATTCGTAGTATGCAAATGCAACTCCGACTCTAAATAAACTTTGTCTGAATACGAAATTTACACATTGCAAAGGCAAAACAATGCTTTCCGATTTCTTTTGTGAATTGGTTTAGACAGGTATCGGCAAGATTCCAATAACTTCCCGTGAATCCATGGTTCTTATAGGCATTTTCTTGGTTATTACTCCACCAGTCATTATTGACAACGAGGTGAACCTCCGAATTACCAGAGCCAGCGCAACTATTGTATGCGAAAGTCTGGAAATGAAGAATCATCAGCATCACGACTAAGCTAAATGTATACAGGGAAGTTCGGCTCCCCATATTACTCTACGCATGCGGAATGTGGACGGTATATCTACGCCATGCCATGAAGTTGAACCACTTTCACACCACAAGTCTCAGGAAAATATTCAACATCAAATGACAGGACTAGGTCCCAGACACCTAGGTGCTCTCCCAAACAAGGCTCTTAAGCATTTACACCTTCCTTATGCAGTTCCAACTAGGCTGGGTGGGACATGTTGTACGCATGCCAAACTACTGGCTTCCTAAGAGACTCTTTTATGGCAAGCTCCAGCAAGGACAGCGATCACACGGAGGTCAGAAGAAGCGCTTCAAAGACAATTTGAAAGCTGCATTGAAAGCGTTCAACATAAACCCTGACTCATGGTAGAAAACAGCAAGCGGTCGAGTCACTTGGCGATCTGCAAACAGGCTACAAGCTGTGGGAATCTAGCAAGACATCAGCTGCAGAGATGAAGAGCAAATTAGAAAAGCACGTGCCAGCAACCCTCTTGGAGATGTCTCACTCATCACGTGTCCCTTCTGCAACCGAACCTTCCGTGCAAGGATTGGCTGTATCAGCCACCTTCTCACACACAGAACAGAACCAGTCCCTCCAACTAACGGATGACTAGTGTGGTCTTCGTCAACTCGAGGGACGAAGAACGACATCTCCATCAGTTATACTTGTCGCCATGTATAGCCTATTTTGCGCAGAAAAATGGCATTAAACCAAAAACAGCAGCAACAAAGTGCTTTGCAACTGGTTTTGCAAGCGTTTATGTTCTCTTAAGGGCATGGTATGCGGTCATGCACGGATTGCACGAGTGAGAGTAGCTTAAATTGTGTATTTTAAAGGTTGCGATATTGGGCTAGGCATTTTTACTACAGATTCCATTATTTAGGATAGTATAACCTGATTTTTACAAATTCTACGAGGATGTTGTTGTGAAGAAATGTTATACCTTTGAGTAAACCTTCATATTTTTACAATTTTTGTTGCTTTCTTTTTTAGCAAGATCATATTATTAATGTGAATCCCAAAATTATGGCATCTTGAATTAACAGTGTGTCTTACATCATCTGGAATTTAAATGTTGAATCTGTGCTTATTAACAGTGTGTGGTGCATCTTCTGGCATTTTGAATTTTGATTGGATATAGCTTGTTTACGTTTCTTCATTAATGAAGCAAACTATCTAATACCAAATAGTGATTATATGATAATCCAATCCCCTACCGACATATAATTAATATGCACATGCCTTGTTCAAGTTTCAGTCACCAATAAACAAGCAACGCCACTTTATAACAGTATTCTGACATTTAATGTCTCAGTACGGATAGTGCGCCTGAAATCAATTCATACATTCACAGTTTACATAGCTGTCATCGAATCATACTCAATTGGTGGTCGGCCGCAATGGTACGTTACGGTAATTGGTAACGCGATATCTGAAAAGCGATGATTTTATCTTTGAATAAACTCAAATCATCTCCTTTGTTCAGGATACCCCAGTAGCTCACTAGGAAACACCAGGTAGGAAGAGGGCCAGCTTCTGTAAATAAAAGCTCCTACAACCCAACTTCGGTTGGGTTGTAAATTCTTCTGCACCTAACCACTTATGCACATCACCAGAGCTTCGTTTGTCCACACTTTCTGGGCTCATGGCAAACCTTTAGGCTACCGTACACTTACAAGGGTTTAGACCTACAGCGTACTTCTCCTTGTAAATTATATAGTACAGGTGATACATCCTGATAACTGCCTCACAAAATAGTGTTTTGAACAACTGACATAGTAATTGCAATCTTTCAATGATAGGTCTGAACAATTATTTTCGCAAGAACACTTCTACTAATGTTATTGTACAGCTTAATCAATGTATGATTATTATTATTATTATTATTATTATTATTATTATTATTATTATTATTATTATTATCATCATCATCATCATTATTATTATTATTATTATTATTATTATTATTATTATTATCATCATCATCATCATTATTATTATTATTATTATTATTATTATTATTATTATTATTATTATTATTATTATTATTATTATTATCATCATCATTATTATTATTATTATTATTATTATTATTATTATTATTATTATTATTATTATTATTATTCTATTCATTAAATAGTAAGTAAATATTAAACAAATAGACTCTTTTATTTGTCAAGAATAAATGTTATTTTCTTTTTCTTAAGTAATCCATGTGTAATTATTGAATATTGCTGCAAGTTCCAAAAGTTGATCAGTGTCTCATTTGAACTTTTTTTTGAAAACACATATAAATTGTTTCCCAGGCACAGAATCTCGTGTTTTCAGACTCAGTTCTATCGTCTGTATGTTGTTAGAACGGAAAATTTGACGTATTCAAGCATGCTTTGAAAATAAATATGTACCAGTATTGACTTCGCGATGATGTTCATGGATATCTTCCAAGCATTGGAGATATCCATGAAACTTACATAATACATTTTTTTAATAGGTAAGGCAACCGATCCGGAGGCCTATGTGGTTAGAGAGTTCGCCTCGGATGCGAAAATCATGGATTATACAACCGGCCGAGTCATACCAAAGACGATTAAAATGGTACTCGCAGCTGCCTCGCTAGGCGTTCTGCATTAAGATGTTAGTGTCAGGACTGGTCAGCCTGGTGTTAGGATTGACTGAAAAATTGGTAAAGCTACGTTAAAAATCCAAATCACACATACCACACACACACAATTTAGATAAGGCAGGTAAATGTCGTACAAGCTCAATTTACATGCAACATAATTTAAAATGAACATTCCGAATAAATTGGTGTGATTATACTAAAACATTTCTCAAAGTACACAAAGAAGATCACCTAGCCTGAAAAATGAATAAAGCTTGATATATATATATATATATATATATATATATATATATATATATATATATATATATATATATATCACACATACACACGCAAGTAAGTAAAAAAAAAGTTTGTAGCCTAGTATATTAATTTACACGTGTGTGGATTGGTAAGATCAGATCAAAGCCGACATATCTCCATGAACAAAGATGACGTCTGCTGCTGTGCAAAGTTACTTTCATCACATTCATATTTCCTTCTCATCTTAAATCAATGTAGGATCTAGTAGTGACATTTGTACTGTACAGACTGTTGATATCCCTCCAATAACCCCTTTATTTACGGCACTTGGATCATTTAAAATGTTTGGTTTTTTTTCATTAACGCGGCAGTCTTAACAGTTTACATAAAATCTATCTTATACGTTCTAATTCCTATCAATCATTAAAATTTCTGGGGTTTTACCAAACATTGTCATTTGAGAACATACATCATCTTGAAGTTCCCATAAATTATTTTCTTAGTGAAATGCTTAATTTTTTTGCGGGATACGGACCTTGGTCTAACGTGCTTTTACCACATATGTACAGCTCTAATTAACTGTTGCACCACAATGTAGCATTGTAATAAAACGTCTAGTTGATCATTTTCTTTTCCATTGCTTGAGAGTTTGATTGAGTTGCATAGGCATCAAAAGATGCCTCTACGGAACACATGTGTAAACAAAGGTAATCCATTATGTATTAAGTTTGACATAAAAATGTCATATCACGTCATGAAGTTTTCATATGAAGTAGGAAGCAATTTATTATGTAACTTGTAACGGCCAACATGCAAAATCCCAACCAGGAATCGATACATCAGCTATGTATCTTGATACAAGCTGTCACTGTCAATCGATAAAGGTAGAAAACCGTTGAAACTCTCTGAATGTTAAGACATCAAATGGAACGCTCCTATCCAAGAAGTCGTATTTAAATAGAGGACGTTGACTAGATATTAGTAGAGAATGAAAAGATTTGAAATTGTTGTCTTCCACAAATTTATATCAATCCTCAACAACTTGACAGAAGTCTTAAATATAGAAATCTTCCAAACTGAAGGCGTAAAAAATTTCATTTCAATTTGGATTTGCATGACATATTTATATTAAATAGAGTGGTTGGATACATTTAGGTCATTTGGGAGACTGGTTTATGTTCACATACTTCTGTGATCAGTGTGTTGTGAGTGTGTTTGTGTGTGTATGTGTGTGTGTAACGTAGCTTTAACAATTTGTAAGTCATATCGCTTCGATGTTTGCTGTGTGGCAGCTTCAAGTGATGTCTAGGACAGAATCAGCATGCCGCAGACATGTAGCATGATGTCTCAGCCAGTCACATAATCCTAGCACCAAGCCAAACATTCATAACACTAACATGTTAATGCTGAGCGCCTAGCTATGTAGCTATTTGTACCATTTTAATGACTTTGGTGTGACTCGGCTGGGGTTCGAACTAGTGACCTCACGCATCCAAGGCAGATGCACTAATCGCTAGGCCACCGGAGCGGTCTTCTGTTGACAGAGGTGATTTTATTTACTTCTGTAAGTTAACATTTAAACCACGTCTGCATATAGCTCACCATAAAATATACCTGCAGACTGATTTTAAAACACAGGACATCTGAAATAAAGAATGAATCAAGTCGCTTGTTCTATACATCTCCACGATTCTATGGCGATTCTGTGTCGCAATACCTCGTACAAAACCCACCTAACTTAATTATCAAATGGAAAATTATTCCAAACTTGTCAACAGTTTCAATATATAGAACACTAAAGCAAATAAATAATCTTTTCATTGTCATCTACAATCATGGACCAAAAGGTAAAGACACAAAATAGTTATACCACTATCATGTAAAAGATTATCAAGCGTACCTCTCAAGTTAAGTTTGATACAACAGATGCAGGTGAGAGATATAATACTTGACCAGGGCACTTCATATCTTATATTGGAGTTATGTGTTTATGATACGTCTACTTCTTCACAAGTTAATTTGGAACCCCGTTGGTGGCCTGTTGTTCTAAGATCATCTTCAGTGACATCTGGCTTGTAGGGGATCAAGTCCTGGCTCGGACTAACTTTGTATGCGAAAGCTTATCAGTAACTTATCGTGGGTCACTGGTTCTTCCAGGGGTATTCCCAGGTTCTTCCTACACCGAGTACACTCATGAAATATTGATTTGAAAACTCATCACAAATGCAATGAAAATAATGTTTTTATTCATTGAATGTTGGTAATAAATCATTCATATTATGTTGTCTTTTTTCCATCATTTATTAGATTTCCATAGCTAACAACATTATGAGGTTTATTATAAAAGACTGAAACCACCATCACTGTTCGAATACAGAATATTGTTTTCCCAAACTTAAGTTCAAATAGCCATATGTATTCGTCATTTTTCATTGCAGTTTCAATTTGTATCTGGCAGTTTTCACATTGTTCATTATCAGTTCCTTAGGATCTCAGACTTTTAATAGACAATTGCTCCCTATAAATATTATAACCATGGGCCATTGTTCATCTACTCAATGACGTAAATATTAAACGGTAATCTATTGTTTATCTACTGCTATTAGAATGTAAGGTATTTTTCATCCAGTCACTGCTGATTTTATTGCCTTGTATTTATTAGCAACGCATTTTGTTACTGTTTCTCGTTTTTCTTTACTTTTTAAGAAGTCTCTTGTTATCGTTTTGAGTCTAGTGATCACACCTTTTATTCTTCGAGATAGCCTACATGTTTATTTCAAACTCAGATTATATCTAATAGCTCCTTTGTGACGTCTAATAAGAAAGAAATATTCGCTAAAAGTATTCTCTTGTATTATTTGGATTTCATCACCCGAATTATAAATTCATTTTGCTTTCGACATCTAACCTTTTCCTAGTTCTGTCAGATCATGGTTGTCATGCTTCGCTGATAGTATATCTGTAACATTAACGATTATATCATTCAGCCCAGTATTCCACGTGAAAAAAATATTTGAGTTCGTTTTACTCCTTTCCTTGTTCTGTTAGATTCCTTCATTTAGATCTCTGCAAATGTTTAAGCTCTATTTCAGATTACCCCATTTTACTTTCCAAAACTCTGATCTTTATGTGCAAGGCTTATGTTAAATATTGCCTCAACTTTACTTACTTATTATTATTTCTGTACTGCGGTAGATACCGTATTGGATAGTTTTAAATCAATTTTGAGATTTTCTGATGAGAGATTTTCATATCTGCTTCATTGCAATTGTGGTCAACAGTATTTAGTATTTCCTTGTTCCCTCTGCGTATATTATGTGTTTCAGATTGTTAAAAATATTTAGTACATGGTTATAGATTCACCTCAATGCAAATAGTCATTTTGTTGCATCATTTAATCTGTCCGTGTCACGCAAATTGTCTGTGTAGTTACCTCTGAAGTCGAAGTCACTGTTAAACGTTTGTCCAAGCACAATGTATCTTGTCTCTGTGGAGAATGTTCACCTGGACCTTGTAGAGATATATTTCCAAATATAATATATCTGCTCTTACTTTACACCGAATAAACACGTTACATACATGCCATGAAAATCTTTTTGTTTTGACAACATTCTTCTCTTATGCTGATGCTCTGTCTGTAGGTTGTAATTATATGCGATTGTTTGCTATTTCCACCAAATATTGTTCCAAACAAAAAGCTCAATAAAATACATTGTCAGCTGGTAAAGACTCAAGCGCGATCAAACATAAATAACATCCACGAAAGTACTAGCTTGTGGTTTTGATTCTGTGTAGGAAAATGCTTCTTCGGGTTCATTGGAAGCATGCATAGTTCAATGGTTATTAAATCCTAGGAATTTTGAAATTTAGCTCGTGATGCATGATGGTTAATGGTTAATCAAAGTTGTTCTAACGTTTGAGTTCTTTTTAATATTTAGTCAGCATAAGTTCTTTCTTTCTTGTCACCATTTCCAATCATTCCTATTTTAATTTTGGTATGACCTATGTCATGTATGTTTCGAGCCTGTATTTACTATCGGCATATAAATCAGCCCTTGCGTTCTTCTTTTCACGGGCGTACAAAATATGACTGCGTTTTTTGTTCTTGAAACTGTTGCAATCCCTATTAACACAGCATGTTAAATGCAGCGAAATTGACGGTCTGGTATTTCTTGTTTTCAATGGTATTGACAAAATATTTTTGCTTTTCGATAGACAGTGTATTTTAATGTTACTGTATTGATCTGACCTGTACATTTATCTAACAGTTTTAATTTTAAGTGTCCAAAATTTCAATATCAGTGTTTGGGTTTTTATCGTGGACGATGAAAATCAAATCACCATCGCTGGTATTGCTATTAACGATTGCTTTCTTATCACTTTTCGAAGATACCCGACTGGCAAATGGTTATGATATAGTACGCGGAACATTATATTAGTTAGGTTGATTGTTTCGACAGATATGCAATGCCGGATTTAGACAAAGCGAGGCCCTAAGCTATGAGAAGCTATTGAGGCCATATGTGGTACAAAATAAATTTGAGGGGCTCCTTCAAATTGAGTTCAGACTTTGGGGCCCTGAGCTGTAGCTTGTTTAACTTATACCTAAATCTGGTACTGTAAATATGATATTAATTAACAGCGAAATTGTTAGCTGGATAACTTATTTAAGTTTCCACTTACAATGTATATTTGATTTAAAACCCGATATAAGAGTCTGAACAATAATCCCAATTGTTATGAAATAGTCAACATGATTTGGTTTAGTGAAAATTCAATGAATAGCTTTGCAATTGTTTTTATGTCCATTGTTGACCGTGGTCCATTTGTAATCTTCAATAGATTTTCAAACATCACGCAGTTTAAAACTGTAAGAACAGATATAAGTGTCGAGAGTTAAATTGTTCTTATGAACTTTTATTGTTGTTTTGTTTCGTTTTGCTAAATTTGTTCATTTTATCAAACGAAAACTTAACCAAATTCTTATACACCCAAAGGCTAATAACCAACTTCACGTTTTGACCAAATGAACAATAGTTCCGTAACAGCAACTCCAGCACCTATCAAATGAAATAGTGTCTTGCTTGAGAACGTATCGTTTCTTTCAAGATGTTTGAATTCAGGTAGCGATTTCATCATCTTGTGACATTTTAGGGAGAACGTGCACTTCATCGGTAATTTGTGCACTATTAATCTAGTACATAAATCGTGAAGATGAATATGTACCTGATAGATAGTTTAGTTGTTGTGATTCCATACGTTGCGTGGCTAGCAAAATGTTTGAGAAAGTGTACAAATGAGTTAAAAGTGGATGCTACTATGTACATATAATTATACATTATATATAATAGGAAACATAAAACACAAAGAAACATGATGGATTATTTTGTTCAAAACATTTTTCAATGCAAATGTAAATAAACTAGGTCCTGCAATAGATACGACACTGAGAATCTTACGAAATGTAATTTGTAAGATGAAACTGGTACCCCGTGTTATAGTCTGGCATAAATCTCTCTCTCTCTCTCTCTCTCTCTCTCTCTCTCTCTCTATATATATATATATATATATATATATATATATATATATATATATATATATATATATATATATATATATATATATATATATATATATATATATATATATATATACATATACATCTATTTATGTTTCTTCACAGACCGGGAAAGCTAGTCTAAATTATGTTTATTATTTACAAGAGCTTCTTTAAATGCTAAAGTGTGAAAAGAATTAACAGTTGCAAATGACTTTGGTACACAAATTCCATGACAAAATAATTCACTTTGTCATGTCTTCAACAACACAATCTCTTTTGCTTCCAGAACACATAATCTTTTACATACCGAAGTCTGACTCAATGATTGTTATAATAACCCTTAGATGAAACAATATGCAGATGAAAATATCTTCAGATGGAGAAGAACCTTAAACGTCAAAAACTCAATGACCTGAACTAAAACACCATCCAGCTTATCAACAAAACTTCTTGTACTCCTTCCAAGGTAAAACGATAACAGAAACATGTTCACTCAAACCAATTTACCTCAGCATAAACCCACAATTGACACAATTATTTATTTAATATTTTGTCTACTAAAGGACACAAATAATCAACAATCATGAATCATAAATGAGAGATATAATATAGAGATAAACAACCTTCTGGTATGAACAAAGTTTAGTGTACAATAATGTTGGTATCGCACGCCTAACATAATGGCAGCTGTACACAACAAGCAATATTTCATTTTTACCCTGATACAATACTCTTACTTACTTCCTTGAACGGAATTGGCTACAACTCTGTAGACAAAGCTCGTGGATGCAGCTTTTGTATTAATGCTTACCAGCATGGTCTTTCTTTTTGATTAAATATTCACAGAAAATGGAATCCGATGTTAAAGGATATGGAAGGAATCTAGTCATTATGTCACCGCTCATGACACGTCGTAACGGACTTTCGTCTTTAGGCGACATTTGTTATCATGTTGATTTTTTATTTAACTTTTCAACTTTTCGTGTCTTGAAATTCTTTGAATCTGCCGGATTTTAGTTAAAAGCCGCGTTATTCGAACTCCTACAGGAGGCATGTACGCGCTGGTCAATGTCGGAGCGTTGGAGTTTGTTTAGAATAATTAGCTTGTTTATAGTATTCGGGTTAAGAAGATGTGTGGATACTGTATTGAAAAATGGGAACCAGCCTAGAAATAGAGTATGTGCGGGTTTGGCTGAATATGATTGGTTAATAATGTAAGTTATGTTTTAAGCAAAAGAATCTTTTGAGAACTTATCCTAGTTGAAATTGAATAGAAAAAGAGACTATTTTGTTGACGGAATTTCAGTCTTTTAATAGTCTTGAGTTTGGAACACTTATCACTCAAAATAACACATGACTCTTTGGTTCTGAAGTGAAAGCACATGCTTCAAAACATATGCAGGTCCAGAAAATGCCGCGGCTCATATTATTTCCTCTGCACAAAAGTTGACTTCCAGGTTTCATCAATGCTATTAAATATATGTTTGATAATGAGCACTCAAACAATTTAAGTTATTAAATTTTTAATATCATGGTGTTTGCATAGGTTTACTATGGGAACTGAATTAGTACCGTGATTCTTAAAGACAGCTTTGACCATACAGTGACTCCATATATGCAGGTGCAATAAACTTTACTATAAATGCAATCGTATGGTTTTATTTTTGGACATCAAGCAAACTTAATACTTTTTGTAAACCAAAGAGTGACTTGCAATGGGATATTAAATTCATATTTAGAATACCGAATGTTGCCAAGAAGGATGAAGTGGAACAGGGTGCAAATTTGACTATGTTGGTTGGAATGTTTTGCACTTTCGTTCATATCTAAGCAATACATATATCAAATTTATACAATGTACCATTTATAGAGTAACTATAGTAAGCAATATGATATATTCTAGCTGTGTTTTGAAACAAAATGCATCATATATAATCACTTAGGTCTTTTCCACTATGCTCAATGGGATGACCTATCATGACTTTGCATCCCACTAATTTATTTCAGTTAATGTTTTGAAACGTTATATTTTGCATTTCAATAGACTTTTACTTACCATACTTTAGTTTCAAATTATATATCCGCTGGGAGGAATTTAAGGTAGTTTTTGTCATTTTAAATATATTGTTTTCTGTTTTAATACATTTACATATACATGGTCACCTTGACCTTTTACTCATTAGTTACATAATACTGACAAGGCAGGTAATATATTTCAGTATTAATTGAAAAGATATAAATGGTGATATTAGAAAAGATGACTCTTATTACATAGCTTTATTTTAGTATTTGTTTCTTATTTTCTTAAATAAGTCTCAAATATTTGAATGTTGCGTGAAATGCACCATTGCTTTTTAGATAAAAATGAACTTGCAACATAATATAACATTCACAAATGTAATCGTTGACAAGCAGAACTATGCACATTGCTTACTTTATGTTCTGAGCTAGGTCTTTCAATAAAATCAAGAATGAATATAGAACACACAGTACTAATTGTTTTGTAAAATGGAATCCAGCCTAGAAATGGGTGAACGTAAAATAGATAATGTATGGTTTGGCTGACCAGGATTGCTTAATAATGTAGGTTATGCTTTAGAAAAAAAATCTTTTGAGACCTTATCCTAGTTGAAAGAGAATAAAAATAGAGACATTGTTTTACTGATGTGAATTTAGTCCTTTAATAGTCTGGAAAACTCGTTACTAAAATTAGCATCTGACTGTTTGGTGCGAAATTGAAAGCACATGTTTCAAACATATGCAGGTCCAGAAAATGCCGCAGCTTATATCCTATCCTCTACACAGAAGCTGATTTCCAGGTTTCATCTAAACTGATAAATATATGTTTGGTCATGATCACTCACACATTTTTAGTTATTAAAATCTTAATATCATGGTTTTTGCATAGTTTTACTATGGGAACTGAACCGTGATTCCTAAAGGACTTCTTTGTTCTTACGAGCTTCCTGCAAATGCGTTCTCGTAGCTCTAAAGGTAAGCTACCAATAAAGGTTTTCGACACGATAAATATATTTTGGACCTAGCCAATGAAGGTAGTTACAGCATAGATACCATCTGTCATGTTCCAGGTAGGCTTTATAATCCAATTCCTGAAGTGTCACACAATAGTTAGAAGCACTGTACTTTATCTCCTTCTGCCAAGTAGTGACATCAGGCCTTGGCTAAAGATTCTTGATCAGGTCCCCCCAGTTGTTTAGCCTATGTCCATTTGAATGTCCCTTGGAATCAATTTTCAAAGTCACAATAGACTGAAAACCTATAGGAACGTCCATACAGCTAATGGTGTAATGTAACAATACGTGACCTCCAAAACGTTACAAGGCATCATACAAATAGAAACGAGTACTAATTATTACATGCTCTGTAATGATTACATTTCTAAAAAATTTGCAAGTGGTAATGGGGATGAGGTTGGGGTGAGAACACTGTCATTCCTTTATAAATAACCAAGATCAAATCGTCGCGGATATTTCCACGTTTCCTTACGTTTCTTTTTCGTCCGACAGTTAGCGACTTGGATTTGTCAACTTCTATCGATTGATTTATCTACACGATGACAGAAGCCTCCTTCAAAGGATCAGTAGCTTCATAATCGATAAATCATTTTGGAAATTGTCATTAAGTATGGCATTGTACCAAGGCCTTCGAATCTACCTACATTAAGAATAACGGTATCCACAGGCTTTCACGTCTTCTTAAATCAATAAGAACATCAGATGATGTCGTTAGCCAGGGTGTATAAAGCTGTCATAATACCATCATATTCATCATATCTTTTACACATATACTACACATTCCATATGCCACCATGACTTGTGTTTTATGAATGTACCCCAAGATCATCATATCCTTTTACACATATACTACACATTCCATATGTCAGCATGACTTGTGTTTTATGAATGTACCCCAAGATCATCATATCCTTTTACACATAGAACATACATTCCATAAGATGCCATGATTTGTGTTGTATGAATGTACCCCAAGACTATCATATCTTTTAAGATGTATAAGACATTTGTCATCATCTCATGGCGACTTGTAATTACACAGCATGTATGAACGTGTGTTCAGGTTATTGTGATATATCGATGTGTATGTCTGTATGCTTGAAATAAGTTCACACAAGAGAACATACAAAATAATATAAGACAAGACATTTTAGAAAGCGAATTTGTTATGTATATCTATATTTGTCCAGCCTTGGTATAAAACTTTATATCACGAGAAATTTATTTTCATGACTAAATTGTAATCTATAAATAAAAACATTTTTGGGACATCAAACTAAATAGTCAAATGTACTGAAATATGTTTCCTATGAACACTGATGTATTCTTTTAAATGAGTTGAATTTTAAGAGATTGCTGAGAATGATTAAGAAAATGTGTTTTTGAACGCTTGTTATTACTATTGTAAATGGTGTTTAGCACTGCTAGCATATTGTTAGGTATTCTTTTTCCACGCTAATATTCTGAAAGATGACAAATACCCAATGTCGTTTGTGAAGATTAGTGATAACACCTAAAGTAATGAAACACTTAGAACGATCTCAAATCTCATTTAAACTTTTTGCAAATATTTTGATTCATCAAGAGCAATTGTTATGAAATTGATTTTTACCATTGTCATTTTCAATGCGATTATTATTCTTCCAAAGAAATGTTTCCTGACTGTAGGTTTCTCCGCTAATCCCCGGGGGCAACCCGGTTTCCGGGTCATTTGAATAAAGTGCATGTTGCTGAAGCGACCGGCACTACAGATAAAACTGTTTAAATCTTTAGCATGTCCTATAAACAATTAGTGAATTTGAACGACATGGTCTTCACATTATAAGATAAATAACGACAGTGAATTTAGTCAGCTGTTATCCTTTGTATATTCACTCTTAATGAGAAGAAAAGTGATGGCATGCAACTAAGT
Source organism: Potamilus streckersoni (assembly GCA_016746295.1). Classification (NCBI taxonomy): domain Eukaryota; kingdom Metazoa; phylum Mollusca; class Bivalvia; order Unionida; family Unionidae; genus Potamilus; species Potamilus streckersoni. The sequence goes on from JAEAOA010001690.1 coordinate 3,320,557, forward strand.
CAATCTTTTATCACGAAAGACTTTATGAAGACTTAAATATGTGCTGCCGGATGAATGCGAAAAATGCCATTGATCCAGACGCAGAGGCGCATGCTGGTGCCTGTAATCTAAATATTAGTAGCTGTGGATGAAATATGATCTGACATAATATTTTTAAAACTCGTTAATTTTTATAATAATGATAAACATGCATTCTTTAAAATATTCGCTATAAAGGAAACAAATTCCAAGAACTTGGATCAAACATAAACACCTGCTAAATTGCATCTCATTTATTTTGTTTAATCATCGAACTTGATTTTCTCAAAAACATTAACAAATACGTCTTTAATGGCATTTATTGTGTTGCAGTTATTACTTGATGATAATCAAAAGCATTTGTGACCTTTAGTTTTACGAAGCTTTTAAAAGAAATAAATGTACTTTGTTCTAATGTGCATTTCAGACATCCTTGTAACTACGACTGTTTTAATTAGAACACTTTCTGCAAATCTAAAGTCCATGTAAGTAATAATATGCGCACTGTTGATTTTTTTCCAAGATAGTCAAGACAGTTTTGACGAGTTCCTAACCTCATTAAAAATAATTAGAGATGCCGGATTTAATTGTTTACATGCATGTTGAACAATATTTAATTGAATGACTTTAATGCTGAATATATTATAAAACCAAATATATGCATCGGTTAGAGTATTAATAAATTTGAATAAGCTATTGTTCTGTATCGTGTCAACGATATAGGTCCGTTTAAAATAAAAGCATGGAGAGATAACCATCCCATATAAGCTACTCTCTTTCCGTTTATAATTCGAGTGTCCAAGATACCAGTATCAATGGACAATTGATACGAGATTGAACTATACTCATAATCTGGTTACCCGACAAAATTATGTACTTTTTCATGGATCTGAATATTAAATGCTCTCAAATATTTTTAATGGATGATTATCACTCGGTGGTCGTGAAAGTTATATCTGCTTTTATTTCGAAATGAATTTGCAAAAATTTGTCCAAGACAATTGGATATATTTCCTTATTTCATATAGAAAACAAAATGTTGAAAATAAAATGATATGAATGATTTTAAATAAAATAAAATATGAATGAGTAAGAATGCGACTAAATAAAAAATATGCAAATCAGAGAACATGTCCCGTACACCAGATGAGCCATAAATCGTCTGTTTTACCAAACTAAAACACATCAATATACAAGCAATCAACAAGACTACAATTACATACTGCACTCTGGCAACATTATTAAACTCTACGAATGTTCTTAATTTCGATGAAGAATCCTATGTCCTTCTTTCTTAGTACATCATCCTCAACCTTCCTAAGATCAGTACAGCATCTTAAAAACTCCTCATTTCTGTTCAGCATTTTAAATATGTCTCAAAATGATGCTCTAATGTTGAGCTTTAAATAAATGTTGTTGGTCCTAACACTTTATTGGTTACAACATGCAGACCGAGGCAGTCGACCTAGGAGACCTCTAGGCAGATATAAAATCCTAGACACTTGGATTACGAGTACGACGGAGGCACCAAGTGACCGAGTGGTCCAAAGCGCTCTCCGTGTCTAAGACACGGTTAATGTGGATATGTGAGAAAGCTTGCCAGTAGCTTCTCGTGGGTTGGTGGTCCTTTCCGTTGATTTCCCGGTTTCTTCCTCCACCATTAATACTGGTTGTCATGTATAGCCTATCGTGTGCTGAAAAATGGAGTCAAGCCCCACAACAACAAAGAGTACTTCACTCTAACAACTGAGCTAACTCGGCTTCCTACACCTTAGCTATACAGTTAAAGGCCATTGGTCAAATTTAGGTCTTACACGAGTAAATTAATAACAGTTTGTATTGCGATGTTTAATTACACAGTTTGATTCATTGAACAACTTTGCCAGTGCTTTAATTGATTTTACAAAAAATTTAATTGCGTTGTGTTAGAAACTTCGTGGTTCAAATTAACAAAATTTGGTTTGCACGAGAAAATGTTTGCATACGAAAAGATTAATGTAATCCTCATCTGCATGAGAATCTAATCAGATTAGTAATGGTTATATAGATTGTTACTACTCTATATCTTACAATACGTTAACAGAAAGAAAGTTAAACCAAAAATTTGTTTAAAATCAAAAAGGGTCATTTATTTCCTTTTTTAAGGTACAAACTAAATTTCAGAAATACTTAACAGTCTTGCGATTTAAATTCCAAAATAATCCTAAATGTTTTTTTAAAAGATCCAAAAGTATAGAATGTTCCGAATGAGTTTCAATAGTCCTCAACGTCCTGATGTGCCAAATTGATGTAATCCAGAATACAATTTAGTAGTGTATATAAGTCCAAGTAGTGAATTAGTATTTTATGGTATCCAATAAATATGTCCACACAAATCATATCTGAACATAAGTGCAAACACTGATCATAGAATGCCAAAGACATATACGAAACAGGGATGACACGGAAATGAAGATGTATTTAGAAACCTCTGTTATACATGCGCAATATAATGTTCTGGAATTCCCTAGATTCGTGTCATTCATAATCACACAATTTCATCGAATTGCTTGTAGAATATTTTGAAGTAAAACAATATAATTAAGGCAATATACAATGTATAATCATGTACATACTTTAGCTACGTAACAAATTGTTTGCAAATGGAAAGCATTATAAAGTACAATATACAATTACAGACAAAAGTTACATACAAAACAATATAAGTTTGGTGCTAGACAAGGTGTATGTATGTCTCAAAAGTTTGTTTTTGTTTATAAACAGAAACATATGTGGATTAGATGGATTCATTCATATATGCGGAAAGTTGTGGGTTCGATCTCCGGTCGAGTCATGCCAAAGACTTACAAAAATGGTACTAACAGCTGTCTCGCTTGGCGCTCAGCATTAAGATGTTGGTGTTAAGACTGGTTGGCCTGGTGTCAGGATAATGCGAATGGGTGGGACATCATGCTACATGTCTGCGGCATGATGCCCCAGTGCTAGACATCACTATAAACTGCCACACTTCAGACATCGTAGCGATATGACTGAAAATTGTTAAAGCTACGTTAAAAATCCTAATCACATAATCACATCACTATATATAGCTGATAATGCTATTTTTATATGATTTTCCTAGTAATCTAAAATTGGTTTAAATATTCTATCTACTTAATGAATTACTTGAGAACCACGATGCATATGACTAGGACACAAAATATTATCTTTAGGAAGGTATATATTGTAGTAAATATTCTAGTTTTTAGAATCACTTTTACATATGATGGATCTTTTCCTATAACTCATTTGACAAACTTTAAACACTATTTTAAAACTTAATAAGTAACTTACAAATTTATTTGTATTGCATCTTAGCATAAAATAGGCATGTTTGACAAACTGGTAATTCCTATTCTGGTTTCTCCTACCAAATTGTAAGCTTGTTTGGAAAGACAACACAAAATAACTTAGAATATGTTGATTGGACAAACCTGCAATGATAACAATGCGTAACCTTCAAACTGGGAAATACTGGATAAAATTATTACAGGTAAATAAACCTTGATACATAAAATATATTTTAAATAATTGTTATATAATTATTATCAAATAAAGCTAGTTTGGTATATTTACAAATGGGATCGTTTAGCTTCTCTTGCGTTCTATGGCAAGAACAGAATTTAATTCAACCGGATGCTTATATCAGTTTTCAAGTGGTTAATGACCAATTTATTTCACATTAGCACAGTGGACTTGCAGATTCCAGTAGAGAATTATTTTATAAACGCATTTTTTTTAAACTGCAACCCTTTTTATAATATATTACTATCTAATAATTTTGTCGTTGTCAAATGGACGTCTTCATAGAAATTATAAACTGAAGCTGTAAGAGAAGAATAATTGTCTAATATTATAGAGGAATATTAAAACTAATAATGCATGTTTTAATTTGTTTTAAATTTTTTATTAATAATGGTATTGTTAAAGACCAAACACATATACATTTCTAGAGCTGATTAATTTTGCAAATGTTATCAGCATTACTAAAATCTATATTTTACATGCCAGTGATATTCACAATTATAAATAGAAATAAATATGTGTGTATTTACGTGAGTGTGTACGTGTGCTTTATAACATATTCAATTGAGTGTCTTACAGGACTGATCCTACCATTTAAACACTTTCTCCATGACCGAAAAAGCCGATGTTTGTATACATTTTATATTGCAATAACTGTCTTTCTTGAAACCAAGGTATAATACAGTGCTATAAATATATTGCTTGATTTCTGTGTAAACTATGTCAGTAACATGGTTTAAGCTGGTTTTTTTCTGCTTTGTTTGAAGCAGTTTTGTATCATCACGGGTGTTAGATCCAAGTGAAAAAAAACAACATAACTAAACCATTTGTTCCAAATATTCATAGCCAACATTAGCAATTGTAAAATGGGTGCCAAAAAGCTTCTTTTGTTTAATTTCAGAGCAATTGAAAGATTGGTAGTAAGTTTTGTGAGTGGCAATAATAATAATAATAAGATAAGACAAGATAAGAAGATAAGAATTCTTTATTTCACACTGCATAATCCATACAATCAAAATTAAAATACTGATATAGAGTAAAACATTGTAAACATAAAAAACACACATAGATATATATATATATATATATATATATATATATATATATATATATATATATATATATATATATATATATATATATATATATATATATATATATATATATATATATATATATATATATATATATACATATATATATATATATATATATATATATATATATATATATATATATATATATACATATATACCCATAAACATATATATATATATATATATATATATATATATATATATATATATATATATATATATATATATATATATATATATATATATATATATATATATGCACAAACATATACACATACACACATACATACATATATATATATATACATACATACACACATAGACATACATACATATATACATACACATATACATATATATATACATATACACACACATACAAATATACATACGCATATACATATATATACATATACACACATACATATATACATACGCATATACATATATATATACATATACACACACATACACATATACACACACACACATATATATATATATATATATATATATATATATATATATATATATATATATATATATATATATATATATATATATATATATATATGTATATGTTTATGGGTATATATGTATATATATATATATATATATGTATATATATATATATGTATGTATATATATATGTATATATATATATATATATATATATATATATATATACATAAATATATATATATATAAATATATATATAGATATATATATATATATATATATATATATATGTATGTATATATATATATATATATATATATATATATATATATATTTATATATATATATATATATATATATATATATATATATATACATATATATATACATACATATATATATATATACATATATATATACATATATACCCATAAACATATACATACATATATATATATATAGACACACATACACATACACATACACACATACATATACACTAAAACATATATACATATCATATGTACAAGTATTCAGATACATTTACAACAATTATTTGCGCCATGCATTGTTAAAAAAAAATTTGACACATTTAAATAGCAATTGGTTCCATCTGCTAACAATGTGAGAATTTAAATTAATGTCATATTTCCAAAGTGATTTCAATATACAGTTCTCACTATTAGAAAGTCTTGTTATCATTGAATATACATACTTTCTCATTACTTCCTCAAAACTTAATACATTATAATTAACAAACATGTTGGCACTGTTCCATCTAGGAAGACCTAATAGAAAGCGAAGACTATTATTATAACCAATTACTAGTTTTCTTTTCACATTTTGACTAAAGTTTGTCCACAGTGGAGCACAATACATAGTGCAGCAATAAGATTTGAATAATCTAAGTTTGATACTCAATGAACAACGCTTAAATTTGCGTAGAAGCATGTTTGTTCGAGTACACAAATATCGATAATGTCTCATCTTATCTTCATTATCTGACTGATTGGTTTTCAAAATATGGCCCAAATACATACAACTGTCGACATACGTAAGAGCGTTGCCGTTAAGATGTACAGAGGGAGGTGATGATAATTTAAAAGAAGTAATAATAATAATAATAATAATAATAATAATAATAATAATAATAATAATAATAATAATAATAATAATAATAATAATAATAATAATAATAATAATAATAATAATAATAATTAATAATAATAAAAATAATAATAATAATAATAATAATAATAATAATAATACGAAGAAGAAGAAGAAGAAGAAGAAGAAAAAGAAGAAGAAGAAGAAGAAGAAGAAGAAGAAGAAGAAGAAGAAGAAGAAGAAGAAGAAGAAGAAGAAGAAGAAGAAGACGAAGAAGAAGATAATGATGATGAACAACAGTACAGTGATAGTATTGATACATAAAATGCCCCCTCTATCCATCCCATGTTCTTGAGAGCAATCATGATGTTATTGATAGTGCAGACAATTATTTTCTTAACAAAACTAATTTTCGTTCCTATGATTGCTCTTGGGACGTCCTATATGTAGGATCTCTTGAAACTAATCGTGGAAGAAAAGTTTTTTAAACTAAGTGTTTCTAGACTTATTTATGGGAGAAAAATCTTTAAATTTATTGATTCTGGACTTGCATATGGGAAAAGGTTTTTGAATTAACTGGTTTTCTAGGTCTTATTTTTAGCAGTTGTAACAGGTTAATATAGATGTTTAACGTGTTTACCTTCAAACCAAGACCACGTGAAGATATGTTATTTCTTGCATACATATACATACATACATAGACAAATATATATATTATATATATATATATATATATATATATATATATATATATATATATATATATATATATATATATATACATTATACATTATATCTATATATATATATATATATATTATATATATATATATATATATATATATATATATATATATATATATATATATATATATATATATATATATATATATATATATATATATATATATATGACTTTTATTATGGATAAAGTACATGCTTTCTTAAAATATTTAAGTTTATGTTTGGTGTAAACTTTATTTTAGATATCAACATTGTTAATGATTCCTCAGTCTGGGTGAATTCTGAAGAAAAAAATTCTTTATTGCAACTTGACCAAGTAATACAGACCTTAAACGTAATGAGTAATAAATTTCGATAATAATTACATGAAACATGATACGCCCCTGCATTGTGAGTCCATTTGTGTTACTTCTTGTGTCGGATGGCGATACAGTGCCTCTGCACTCACGTTCTTTATGTCTGCCAAGTTTTTAAGGCCCATTTTGTAGTTTTTGTAATAGCCAAGCAAGCAGTTTAGATAAAGTTATCTAGATATTATCGCTTTCAATGACCATTAAATTTATCTTCAGGATGGAATGCATGTGTTTACAGGAAACAGTGCCTATTTTTTAGGCAAAGACTTACCCAATCAAATTATAAACTAAGTGAAAAATATATGAACGCTAAAGATGCAAACTTTTTTTAAAAAAATAGTAAAGAATGTGGGGGCAATTGATTTGTTGCAAATTATTTGTTTTCAGATTAACAAATACAACTTTATTCAGTTTGAATGCTTTTATTCATTGAGCAAATACGTTGTAAACTGAACATTAGTTTCATTTTATTAAGTCCAAAGTTATAATGGCTGCATTTCTCTTGAGACACATTCATTCTTTTTGTTCGTATTTGAGGGGTAAATATTTTAATACTATGCCATTTTAACTCATCTTCTTGAGACAGCATCCAAATTTAAATCACTGGTGTAGCTCCATCTGCTTTGACACAGATCTAACAGAATGACGTATATCTATATCTCGTTTTTCTATAGTGTCTTTTTGGAAAGTCTCTTATAAAACGCGTTTATCCTTGCGTCGCTTTTCTATGGTTTTCTTTCTAAACGGCTGTACAATGTACAAAATGGACAGAAATTGTATTTTAAAAGAGTCAATATACATTGCACCAGTTATAATTTCCCCTTATAAGCGATAAAAACGCCCACCTGTTGCAAAGGGAAACATCAATAAAATGTTAGATGAGATATCAAGTACGTCAAGAGAGGTCAGTTAACTACGCTAGTCCTAGATATTATTCCATATTATTAGCAATGAATACATCGAATACTTGCCGATTCTTTAGTATTTCTATTAAAGATGATGTTGTAAGTTTTATATGATTAATTGTCAAAACTCCACGATAAAATCATCTGAATGAATCACGAAATTCAATTGTCCTTTGTTCGGCCACATAAAGTTTCAAATCTACTTATAATTTTATGCATACCAAGAAGATATGAAGGCCGTTTATGGACTAGCAGTCCACAAAAATCTTCAATCCTTCAACAGCTCCCATATCAACGATTCATTACTTTGATCGACTGGATACAAGGCAATAAGTTCCCCCTTTTATTGGTACTTCACTGATAACAAAAATTGTTGTTACTGATACTCATAGAACTTTAAATATAGAAAAACGCATAAACGCACAAATATGTAAAATTTCTTGCTGGATTTGGCAAATACATACGTCTACTGTGTTTTGCTAAATTTGCACAGAACATGGTCCTAAATATGCAACATGGTCCAGTAAGTACGGTAACATAGTACGTAAATATTCAGCTATAAAGTGTATCAAACCTACACATTCGCCAACACAAATATACATGAACAAGGTTCTTGCAATAAGATAAATATCGGTATTAAGTCTACTGCATGTAGCATAATTAAGTCAATACAATTTAGACATATATTCATTGGCAGTTCCTCAAAACACAAAACCTTTGATGGACTTGAACATTAAAAGAACCCCACAGTACATGACGCGTATTTCGTTGGCCCGCGTGTCAAGAGTGCAAATAAAATTACAAATGCTACATTATTTAATTTTTAAATCAACACCTTCAAATATGCCGATATTTAGTGTGATTAAGTTGTTATTGTGCTTAGAACAAATCCATACAGCACAAAATACATTATCGGGTTCTATTCTATTTTTCAAACCTACAAATTATATTGTTTTGTCCACCGATGATATATTTGGATTCTCGAAACAAACAAAAACAAACAAAAAGTTTTCTCTCTCTAGCCTTTGGAGTAGTTTTAATGCGAAAATTGATAGCAATAAAATTAATACTATCAAGGCTATTCCCTGGCTTGTTTCTCATTTCGGAATGATTTGTGTCGATTTGGTAGTCGCTGCAAGTAATTATACCCCTGGGAAATGAGTTAGTTTCATCGTTGAGCATTTAGAAAAGCTATTATTTTTTGCCTATTCAACCTACGCGTCGTATGAGCAATGACCCTACTTTCTACCTCTTTTGCATGTTGAATAATCACGTGCACATTCTTTTCAATCGTTTCGTGTTCAAAATAATTGACAAACAATGAGGTGTGCAAGAAAGCCTATTCCTGTCTGGAAAGAACGGAAAGCGCAGGTAATAGCTGCATACAACTCATCAGCACAGTACAATTTATTAATTCATTCAGCACATTAAAACAATGATGTACTTTGTCTTAATTTATTTATAGATTCATTTCGTTGATACAGTTTTGTTAATGTTACCACATACTAGATTAGCGTGATGGGAAATGACAACATTAAGTATAAATATTGTAGACAAAATTTGATTTAATGTTGAATGTTTTCTTCAGTAAAAAATTGAAGAGCTTGTACATTGAAGGTATTTGCTTGCATTAAAAAATTATCTATATTACGTAAGACTCATCTTTTGTTAACCTAAAGGTGTTTGCTTACATTTTACATCTATTTCGTATAGCACCTGTCTAATGTATAACCAAAACAAATATAATGTATCTATCCATGGGATACGGAGTCGAAGAAAAGGACATGCATCTTCGGGACACTTGAGAAGAACTACCGTCCATATTCTTCAAAGAAATAGATTAATTTCAAATATACAAAACAGGAAGTTAAAAAAATTATTTTTTAGCTCCAGCATAATGCCTCCCAAGGTAAAATATATCAACGCCATGTTCTATGGTTTTGAACACTCTTTGTTTTGTATTGTTCTGCTGAAATCAGCCGACAGCCTTCGCTGACAACATGATATTTAAGAAGACTTCTCTATGTCATAAATGGACGACTGACACCAATTGAAGCACGAAATCAAACTCATGAGCTTTTTATCGATAACACTTGAGATCTTTCTGATGGCCAAACTGAAGTCTAATTCTCGAATTCAATTAGCTTCTTCAATGATCTTGCAGCTTCTCATTCAAGAATAGGCCAAACTGATGTATCCATTTTAAATAAATGCGAAATTAAGTATTTGTACTTTAAATAAATCTTCAGATCGAATTATAATTAACGCTTATGTAGACCGTACTTTATTTTCGTGTACTTTTTTTAATATCGCACAATTTCAGATTCTGCTTGCCTCTATTCATGTCCTAGCCCAGAGTCTTTTGTGCAACGAGGGAAACACCCTTACATGTTTTATATTCCTATTTAAGGAGTGTTTGCAATGACAGTATATTTCGCTTATTCTAAAATAAATGCAAGTAATAAAATATTTGATTGATACTTTCTTGGTTCAAGTTCTAGAATGCACAAGGAAAACACGAACAATTTTTTTTCTAGGCAGCATGACAGAAAGTAATATTAAATTTACACAAAGCGATTTCAACCATTTGTATTTCTTTGCTTCTAGCAACGACAGCCAGCAGGAAAAATTCTGTCTGTCTACCATTAGAGACCATCTGTTGTAGCATCAACAGAAAGCAGGATTCCAGCTGCCCGTAGGCCTACGCCCGTTTTCATAATTTTCACCTGAGATGTTTAACTCGTATAAATAGCCACCTAGGGAAAATTAATTTATTTACCGGCCATTTGGCTTTGAGTTAGCATCCTATATATATATATATATATAGATAGATAGATAGATAGATATATATATAGATAGATAGATATATATAGATATATATATATATATATATATATATATATATATATATAGATAGATAGATAGATAGATATATATATAGATAGATAGATATATATAGATATATATATATAGAGATATATATAGATATATATATATATATAGATATATATAGATATATATATATAGAGATATATATAGATATATACATACATACATACATACATACATACATACATACATACATACATACATACATACATACATACATACATACATACATACATACATACATACATACATACATACATACATACATACATACATACATACATACATACATACATACATACATACAAACATACATACATACATACATACATACATACATACATACATACATACATACATACATACATACATACATACATACATACATACATACATACATACATACATACATACATACATACATACATAGATAGATAGATAGATAGATAGATAGATAGATAGATAGATAGATAGATAGATAGATAGATAGATAGATAGATAGATAGATAGATAGATAGATAGATAGATAGATAGATACATACATACATACATACATACATACATAGATACATACATACATACATAAATAGATAGATAGATAGATAGATAGATAGATAGATAGATAGATAGATAGATAGATAGATAGATAGATAGATAGATAGATAGATAGATAGATAGATAGATTGATACATACATACATACATACATACATACATACATACATACATACATACATACATACATACATACATACATACATACATACATACATACATACATACATACATACATACATACATACATACATACATACATACATACATACATACATACATACATACATACATACATACATACATACATACATACATACATACATACATAGATAGATAGATAGATAGATAGATAGATAGATAGATAGATAGATAGATAGATAGATAGATAGATAGATAGATAGATTCTCGGCACGCTACATGTTTTACCTGTGTTTCGTAACCTTATGGTAACTTACCTGATATTCCAAGAAAATAGAGTGGGTATTTCTCTAACAAAATATTGCTAATATTCTCCCTGAAATATTCATACGTAAAACTACATTTTCCTTAGTTGATTGACTCCCAAAATATGAGCAAGGGTGACTATAAATCACAACTTTACTAAAATTCAAGAAACACGGCAGCAAAAAAGAACATTTATATACGGTATGTCAAGGTTATGTTGTGCTGAAAGTCAGATAGGCAGTCCACCAGTGTAGAGTATATCTTGTTACAAGTATTATTTTTTAAAAAAAATAATAAGTATTTCGTGCACACTCTGTGGTGACTGAAAACAAGAGAGTAATATAAAAGGGACATTTGACCGTGAGGGGTTGAGGTTTGAGAGTCGTTTAGTTATCCCTAGCAACTTCTACGAGGTCACTTTATGATCTTTTTCGGGCTGCTGATATTTTCAATAATTTAAGTCACCTCAATGTAACGGGTTAAATTCTTCACAAAACTAAAAATAGGAAGAGAGGGAGTAGAGATGCTGGCAATTGATTTTTATAGCAAGGTAGAGGCGCCGTTAAATTTCATGCCCACCGAACGCCTAGCTATTTTCACTGGTTTTTTATGAATCGACATTGAGAGTATTAACATATTCTCACTTGTTTTTTTTTTCAATCTCCCTGAGACATTTTCCACAATAATCTAAGCTGCTAACATTGTTGAAAACTTTTAGACCTATTATGAAAGCAAATATTTAGCTGTTTGCGTATTTATCAGGCAAACTTTGACCATATGGTGAAACAAACTTCGATTATAACAAATTAAATCGAACATTAAAAAACAGCCCCCAGGTACCTGTTCACTGGAACACACATGGTATCACGGTATTGTCTGAACACTACAAATCCAAATTAATGTTCCAAGGATATTATTACGCACTTTGTAAATGCCAGTGAATAATAATTTAAATAAGTTAATCCACCCAAATAAAAACTGTACACAACAAAAGAATGTCTGCTTCAACTGTTAAGGCAAGAATGAATAAGTACACGAAATTATATTAAAGCTAAGATAAAACAATAGTGCTTTGATGTATGCCAGTCTCCTTTACAAAACATTCAAAGTTGACAAGTGTCGGAATTTCCAAGTTCAAAACTATATCCATGACTCAAATAAACCTGCTTACTTCCAAATGTAATGTTCTGAATATTTATCCCACATTTATAGAAAAATGCCAGCTTTTTATTATTTTCTTTAAAAACAAATGTTACTGGTCAGGTGCACTATGACCTTAATTCTGGGCAAAGTCGAGTATATTATGTAGATGTGCTATAACATAAAAATATTAAGAAAAACCAAAACTATTTAAAATTAAATAGACATAAGATTTTATAGTTATAACATCATTCAGACTGGCTTTCTATTTCATAGAGCCTTACTATAGTGTTTGATCCTAATATTCATTTTGTTCTTCATGTTTTGCCGGTTTACAGAGATATTAATTGCAACAAATAGAACGAAAGAACAGAAAAGAAGCTTAATAAATAGAATGAAAATTGTACCTTTTATAAGTCTGACTTCAGAGACTAGTCAGCGACATGAATGTGTATAGTTTGGAGTAAATGCCATTCAAGTTAGGGAATTGAGTCGATTTTCATTTCCACAGAAGTAGATGCCTCGAGAGGTTATATATTTATTTATTTTATTTATTTATTTATTTATTTATTTATTATTTTGTTTATTTATTGTTTTTGCTTTTCGCCCTGTTGTTGTAGGAATGAGAAATATATTCGAACAGCATTCCCATACCGGGAACGAAAATGAATACAGTAGTGGACAAAAAAAAAAAGCGGAACGCCAAAGCCAAAGAAGGAGAGATAAAGTATTCTATTAAACCAATATCTATCAATGTTTTTCCTCAGAGGCTTGGAGTTAAGAGATGGTACAAAAGACAAACCCGTAATTCTATTTAGTTTTCATCTACTATCTCTTGTTTCCTAGGAGAACGGAGTTCTTAGAAACTAAAGAGTGTATTAAATTCAAATAAAATTCAAGCTTATTCAAAGCTTTTTCTAACCTATTATTTCTTTTCAAATTGCAAGATAGATATATAACGCAGACGCTCTGATACTGTCCTTAAAGGTAGGCAAATTTCAATTTAGATTCCACACGAAGGGAAAGAGTGATATAGGATTGGAGTCTGCAATTTGCTCCACGGAGAACATACAAAATGACTTTCTGTGTGCAAACTAGATTAAAGAGTAAAACTATTACTTTTGAAAGAATTTGAATAAAAACATAATTTATGATTTATTACATTATTTATACCCATACAATTTTATTGCCGAAAGAAAAACGAATATGACGTTTTGTGCGAATGAATAATTTGAATTGACCTGTATTGATAAACCTATTTACTCATGTTATTTGGTCCAAATGTTACATTACTTTAAATGAAGTAATGGATACTGACGTTTATTTCAATAAGGAAACGGCACTCTACCTTTCATGCTCTGTGGAAAATTAGGCAGAATGTATCATACCTAATGTTACTAAATGATTTGTGTGCAAGCTTCATGTCACGTTTCGATGCCAAAAGGGTATTTTTAACTAGAAAATCCATGAAAAGACTAATTTCATAACTGAATTGCGAGTGATATAAATCGAGTGAAAGTACTAAATTATTGCGTACTTTTCATAAGAACTGGGTTATTTTTCCTCAGGTAAGAATTCAGTTGAGGCCAGTTTATCTTGCGAATTAAATTCCTATTAATGTGTACATGCATTAAAACAGACATGAGTTTAGAAAACAGCTGCTTAAAGGAAAAACTTGCATGACGGATTTGAGACCTAAGCGACTCGATTTCGAATCTTACTGTTCGATCAGACAGAATGAGTCACGATAACGTATTGTTGGTAACGCGCTTTATTCCCATTTCATGGGCATCAAATAACCAACGTCTGTTGATGTGGATTAAAACATCGAGCCCAAAATACACTGTCTATATTTCTTTCTTCTTTAATTACATATGTGTTTTTCTTACCTGTGTCTTGCTTTTTTCGTCCGTCCGCCTGCCTGTCAGTCCATAAGACACAACCACACCACAGATTATTTTATATTGGTATTTTTAACCTACCATCCTGTCAGCGTAGAACCATTTTAATATTTCACCTACACACATATAAACCTAAAGGACGAATCAATTATTCTGAACTTCAACAAAAATGAATATGGATGAGGATCAAAGAATCCGCATTGAATCAATTTTAAAAAAGAAAACTGGAATAGGTTCAATGCATAAATCGCTGGGAATGTTTCACCAATTCATTTAAAGCTAGTTTGTTGACGGCCAAGTCAAAACGTAGAAGCTGACTGATCTAGAAAGTGTTTAAGAGACAAACAACAATGGGGTGAATATTCCTTTAGATAATAAAGTTTGTAATTTAAAGGCAGTTTTCAAATCACCGATTACTTTTAGTGGATTCTGAAATGTTAGATTGATATAATGTTATCCTACAGGAAATGAAACTGAAAATACAATGTAATTAGGCGCTATACCTGTATACAATTTTTCGTTAAGAAATCATTATAAACCGAGCTGAAAGGCCTCTTCTGACAAATGCAGTTGTCAGCTGGGGGTCTTGCTTTCATCTGTCAATTTATCTAACAAAAAAGAGCAAGAAACGATAGCTTTAATTTCCAATTAACACTGACTACGGAACGCGTACAATATTTTTAAATTCAACCCTCCTCGAACAATATCTATTTCATTGAAAGCACGAATCCTTGAAAATTATAGGTTCCAGGTTTACAGAAGTAGATTAAATCTGTTTTATTCCAATACAATATATTTATTATACATACAATATATTTATTATACACCAGTTATATATTTAATCCTTGGTGTAACATTCCATATAAATGCTCAATTGGCAAATTAAGGAATCAAACGTTCCTTATCCCACATCTAAGCATTATAATTACATATTCACAGCGTAATGATACACATGAATGAATATTAATGAAATTTAAGGTCAAGTGTAACTGACACTTTATTTTAAAATAAACGTATTTTCGTTCCTGTTTGTTGACTGGTCTTTACGTGGTTGTCATTACTCACTTCAGCTAGAAATTTTGTGTATCGTTGCGATTTTTAACACAGGTGATTGTTAATGAATCAAGTCACAAAAGCAGGCATTGAGTCTAGTCATTGCCAGTTACTTTCATAATCGTTTGGTGGATTTTGTTCGAGCTTTGTTTTTATTTATTTTTTCCAAATTCTTAACGCTGTCATTGTGTCATAAAAGCGCGACTATCAGTCCGATTAAGACTTGTCCAATCATCTTTTTTAGAATTCCACTAGTACGAATAATAGATGTTTCTGGTTCAGAAACCAATTTCTCTAGTTAGCTCTAACATAGAGACCCTACCCAAGATGGCCACATCACATCATCTCCAAGAAATATGTTTAAAGCAGGAGGTTTCTGGCGCTGGACCAAGGACCCTACCTCTTATGTCCAGAATGACCACAATCAGGTTGACGTCAAAGATAATTTTATTTCTAGAATTTAGATAAAATTTATTTTGAAGTGCTTTGCACTTTCAGGATATTGTATGAAATTAAATAGTAAAAAAATGCATTGGATTAATTTCTAAATTTACGGTAAAATGATATGTATGAGAGTATATTTTATCTCATCACCAATTTTCAGCGTTTCAACTGTTGTAATTAAAATATTTCATCATTACTGTAATAAAGACTGAACATTACCACTAACGCAACGATGAGACTCGATCAAATCTTTATTATGTGCTGCTTTAGAGGATATATATATATATATATATATATATATATATATATATATATATATATATATATATATATATATATATATATATATATATATATATATATATATATGTATATATATATATATATATATATATATATATATATATATATATATATATATACATACATATATATATATATATATATATATATATATATATATATATCAATAAAATACACTTTTGATCGATCAAGATCGATGGTTATTTTAGTATATTTCTGTTGACTGATCGGATAATGAAAAGCATTCAATTCTTCTTAAAATTCCCTTATTAGCTTTTCAAAATAATATAATTCTTGTCACATGATCTGATCAGTGAAAATTTTAGTTTCTTTTGAGAACATACGTTTCCGCTTGAACATATTCCAGATTTTTCATTTTTATATCCGAATGCAAGTTGTTTACCATTTTTGTATCAGATATTGAACCTTAATATTGTTGCTGTATTCGATTGTTAGATTATCAAGCATAATTTATATAATTTAACACAAAATTTCATACCCTACTCACAATGACGTAGTCATACAATATAGTGTCAAGTACATATCTTTTATCATGACAGTATCCAAGAACAAAGGTGTCTACACCATTTTCTCAGTAACATTTGTCATCAAAATTACTTAATCTGTGTTTTATGATAACCTCTGTTGCAAGTATAATTTGCCCAAATAGTCATTACTTTTATAAAACTAATACCACCATCGAGCACATTGTTGTTGCCATTCAACTCAATAAGCTTCATAACAAAATCACGTGGCAAACCTTTCACTTCTTTAGTTAATTTGTTATTATACAACAAGACGGCGTAAATTTTACATCGCATTCCGATTAAATATTTGACAATAAGAGAGTTCATTTCATCTTTAAAATGTCCAAAAATTTCCATTGGAGACGTAATATAATTTACTATCACTAGGATAATCGGAAAGATCAAACAAATGTAAATATCGTTTTTAGTAAAATCAACTCCATCTATTTCATGAACAAGTGAGTCTGTAAAAAAAATCAATCTAATTGCGGTCCACGTTGCCTTAACAGAAAAAGTGTAATGAAAATCGTACATAAATTACTTTGATAAATGTAGCACAGAAGAACCAGCATAAATGGACTTGTTTAGTATTAAATTTGTTTTACGTCTTTGTATCGCCACAACATTTTCATTAAAAAGATTCATACTAACAAAACTATCATCTGAAACTAGCTTATTTCGACAGTCAACGTCATTAACTAGTTCAGTGTTTACTTGTTTTCTTAAATTTTCCATCTTTTTTTAAAGACTTAGTCTTTTATGATCTTGAAGAAATATTTTAAAAATTGGTTTCAGCTACAGTTCTTTTTTAAGTATTTTAGCTGATATAACCTTTCATCCATGGAGACTGATTAAACTTTAGTACTCGATGAACCTTTCTTATCTCAAGACAAGCATATGCCGCTTGTTTTAAAACTGTGTAAGGAAAACTTAATTTCAATTTGTTAAGTTTGGAACTAACTAGTTTATCATCCGCTAGCATTACCACATCGGCTTTTAAGTACAAGTCATGGTTATCACACTTTTTTTCCAACTGAATTTATTTCAAAATGTCCTATCAATAATTATACTCGTCATTTAATATATTTTGATTTTTTAGTTGTGAAAAACATTTTTATCTTTGTCCGGTAATGAAGTTTCATCAAATTCGCTGCAATTGACGATAAACTATATTTTCGTCGTGAGCCAGTTTGATTTATCCTTAAAGCAATCCTTTAGATTATAAAAAAATCACTAATATCTTTTACTAGTTCATCCAATGATGCTGTCATAAAGTGTAAGGTGTCGATGACATGCAATTTACCTAAAGTAGCGACATATACTTTTCAAAATTATTTGGGATACACTTGAGAATGTTGTCTGTTGTAAAAGAGACTTTATCTCAGGATCACCAAAAGCTGCTACTACAACATGACTATCACATCCTCTGAAATTGTGAAGAACAACTGGAATAAAATCTGGTGCATGAAACTTTACGTTACACTTTTCGCGAGTAGCTCTACATTATTTACCAGTTAAATGACAATGTTCGTATATTATATTATTACCAAATTCTGTTTCGAAGGTTTTTTTTCCGCAAATATGACAAAATTCTCCTTTTCCTAATCAATGTATTGTTGTTATACCGTCAACTTTATCATTGAAACAATTCTTTTTTAGGTGAATAAATTTGTTTTCAACACCGCAAATCGATTCTTGAGAAGCCAAACAGTCGTATCTTTGCTACGGTATAATTGTATTAGCTTCGATAAACTTTGATCAATACAACAAGCTAAATTATATGCTCCTCCGCATGGAACGTGATCTTGAATTATTCTTGTACTTGATTGGTTAAGATTATTTTCAGCGCCAAGTACAGGCTGTGGTAATCACTGAGTAAATACCATAGTATCATTACCTTATGATTATGATTAACAAACTTGAGGATTTTATCTTTTATCTTTGGCATTGTTATTCAATATACTTCCGAGCAGTAAGCAGTATTGTAGATACGTCTTCAATATTTCATTCCGTGTAAACAGCGTTACAAACGTACTTTTATATTTTTGTTTACTATATAGTCTTTACCAACAAGCCTGTTAGAGATTTTAATCAAAGCGTAGGTGTTTTTATAAAACAATATTTTTTTGTGAAATAGAGCCACTTCAGACATTTTCTTTATTATCTAAACCAAATACCTGAACTGAAATATTATTTTGTTTTTCAAATTTTGGTATTTGATTTTCGGTAACTGGAAAGTCTGTTCCTGTGAAATCTAATTTTGACACGTGATCAAAATAACAGCTAAACATGATCAGCATTTTTTTCAGCTATAAGCATCGCAATTGCCCATTGGAAACATTTGTTATCAAAGTTGTCCACGTTAATACAACATATTTATATATTTTTTGTGGTAGGTCAATCAGCGTTATCAGCGCTGCTACCTTGTAGTACGATCTAATTCAATACAATTTAGGGAATCATTTCAAACTATTAACTAATCCTAGTTGAGTAAATTCTTCTATCTTTTTCCAAATTTCATGGTGTATTTTATTGGCTAACCATTAAAGATTAATACCAACTAAAAAACACTTATAGATTTTGCTGCTATATAAGGTTGAGCAAGTTACTCGTTGATCGACTCTTCCATTACATGTAATTTAGAAAGTATTACAGGACACTGCATTAAACATTTGATGCTATTTTATTTTTATGTTCACTTTTTACAGTTGGTTCTAACAAATAATAAAAATTTGTTATTGAAAAATTTGTTTATCAAATATGTAGCTGTTATTAAATCCCCAAATAGCCGTGTCTATTTTTACAGTTTTTCCGATAAGGATTTCTTTAACAATATCTTTCAATTTCAGCATTGTATAAATTGAGTAAATTCTTCTATCTTTTTCCAAATTTCATGGTGTATTTTATTGGCTAACCATGAAAGATCAATACCAACTAAAACACTCATAGATGTTGCTGCTATATAAAGTTCAGCAAGTTGCTCGATGATCGACTCTTCCATTACATGTAATTTAGAAAGTATTAGAAAATTAATTTATTATATAATTCTTTTTTAGGCGATTAATTTTGTTTTCAAATTGCTAATCGATTCTTGAGAAGCCAAACAGTCGTAACTTTACTACGGTTTAATTTTATTAGCTTCGATAAAATTTGATCAATACAAGCTAATTTATATGCTACTCCGCATTGCACGCGATAAACTTCGATAAACTAATAATAGTATTAGCTTCGATAAACTTATAATTTTTAATCTGTAACTAAAAATGACAATTAAACTGACGGATTTTCTTATAATATAACGACACAAATACTTAATGTTGACGAACGCAAGCAAACAGGTGTATAACTAAATTCACCCAAAGTCCAATTTCTAAGCGGGAAATATGGTAGGGTCGGTGAATCGCGTCAAGTACGAAAAACTATTTGGTAAAGCATCAGCAATTGGTTATAAAATCGTTAAGTTGTCGATATTTCTCCGACTCGGTTAACAATATCTTATCACTTCCAACACGAACTAAAAATATCTTGACTGATTTTTTCTCCCGCAAAAACTTTGTGCAGTTTTTTGAGAGCACTAAGGTTATATTACCTGGAATGTTCGATAGATTTTATGTATTCCATGCTGTTTATTATTTAAAACCATACACAATTATATAATAAGTCTTTTAGAACAGTAAAGTAGATTTACGATACATAATTCACTCCACCAAGTGCAATACAAAAAACTACTATTGTTGAAGAAAACACAAACGTTCAACAACAAGGTTGTGAATGTTGACGATAAAATTATGGGAAACCGACAACTGGTCGAAATAACGTAAAATATAACATCAGGAAGAAAAGTTTAAAATTTAATTTTACAGCATATGCAAATCAATCGTTTCTGGTGGATTATAAAGCCATTTTAAATCATTAATGTAACAGACCGACATAAAAATATAAATTTCGATTTTATTTTAGTTAAAATATTTGATCTAATGCCGATCTCTGACGATAGCCGACAATATTTTATATCATTGTGCAAGCCTGTGAAATGTAAATCTGTCTTATGCAAATACTAGGATATTAAAAAGAACATTATTTCACATCCAGGTTTATCTTGATCGTTATCACAATAACTAATGTCGTTACACATTGCTATCGCATCAACTGGGTTGTAAGGCTCTTGTCCAGGTAATTGTGCAGGTATCATTTTTATCCAGTTGCTCGTTTATCGCATTATACGGTCCAGTATCTGTGCCCGGATAATGTCCAACCACCTGTTGTTTTCGGTAACTTACCAGTAAGTTTATGCATACACATTCCAGAGCTAATTAATTTTGGCGATTGCATGACTGACAATAGATAACAATTTTATCTTGTTTGATATAAACATCCCTATAGCAACCACAATTGCAACTTCGATTGATTATTATTCTAAAAGAACTTTATCAATGCCAGACTAAATCGTTGTCGTGGAGTCGTTATCGGTGATGTAATCGTCTGGGTCGATGGTGAATCTGTCAACAACTTCGTCGTCGGAATGTACACACTCTTTCTTCTACCGCAAACAGTATAAATACTTTTAAGCATCGTTCTGTTGTTTATTTTTTTCTATTTTCACGTCTTTTTAAGACATTTTAGTTTTACATCTGAGGCAATACGTTATCATTTGCGACAAAATATACCTGATTGTCACACAACATTTATTGCTATATTGTAGTTTTTCTTGCTGAGATGACTGTCAAATTGCAAAGCAAAGTTTAAAAATCTAGGATATTTTGACATCTGCTTGACAGAAATATCCCAATAATAAGCACAAGTTGATGTTGCAATAGGCGAAATTTATTAGACGAATAATATTTTTTAATAAAATTTTAAAAATATACTTTTAAAAGAATACATGGAGGATTTCTGGTCAAATGAAAATAATTGTCGTAAACAGCAACCCAATGAGTACCATAACTATCTTTAAAGTCTTATATGTTTATGATTCACAAGCCACCTGCTGTTACGTTATCAAGTTTATGTTTGGAAAAAACTCTGTGAGATCGGTTTTTGAGAAATTTTGTCATCGGATTTTTTTTATTATATAAAATTTACTGAAGAGCGTCTATTTCCCGGTAATGTCATTCTGAGCCCGATCAGTAGCAGATTCGAAATGAGAATGCCTGCTAACCTTGTTAATATTGATCTTGTTTTTTTCTAGCAGACCTTATGTTATCTACCGTTACATAAAACTACATCAGCAACGTCAGAGAAACAGGTGTCAACGATGGATTTGTTTTATACCATTTCAGGATGATGCCAATTTAGCTTTACGAGATACTGCTCCTGACGTTGCTTCTGTCCTAGTGTTCCTACAAGAAAAAGTTACTATCATAGTTCTTGCGATCGTTGAAAGTGCCGGTTAAAGAAAACCACCGTCAACCGCAAAGCGCTTGGACATAGCTGTTATTTGTGCAACGATAGCTTAAGAACAAATGACTTTGCTATGGTAGGTTTTTGATCAAGTTTATTAATTTGCTGTTAGGTTTACATTACTTTAACCACTGTTTTTAACCACTTCGACGACTCTATTGTTGTCGTTCTAGTCGACGACGTTCTCGCTGGATATATCATTAAAACAAACTAGCATGACAATTAGCCACTGATAATTTTTCAAGTTATTCTTGCTTTAGGTATATTTCTCTGGTTGTTCGATCTGTTTTCATTATCATACTATATCATTTATTTTAAACTTTTTCCGTCATTTGTCCCTTGATTCCGTCGATTGTTATAAATCGATCACTAAGTTCAAGTGAAAATACGTTGATATTAGCTCCAGTAACATGTCCAAGAGTGCAAGTTAACTTCTGTGTCTGCTTTTGAATTATCATATCGATCGGAGTATTTTGACATATCAAATGAAAATATAGGATAAAACGTAGGAAAATTCCCCGTTACTAATATGTGTCCGATATTTTTGCATTGTCTTCATAAGTTGCATATACAACCTAGTAACAGTTTTATGATCGTCGTCTGCAAAACTACATTCGATTGAACGTTCTGGATATTGTTAAGAATTTATTCTGCCAAATATTGTTCTAACATTGACGATGTAAGGAGCGGCATCAAAACAACGTTATTTTGCAGTTGCCTATTAATACTTGCTTGTTGTGTCTTGAAACTTGTTCGGATGGAGTTACTAAAAGGCGCCGAGTATAATCGGTTGTAGCAGAATCAGATGTTTGATAAATTTTAAGATTGCACAAAGTCAACCTTCTCTGTATAGGTTTCGAACATAACGTTAAGTCCCAACCACTTCTCCAACGATGGAACAATTCGAGGCATCCACAACGCCAATTTTGTCATGACAAATTTTACATATGCTCCAACAGTTTGATAAGACATGATCCACTTCATCTAAACTATAGCATGTTTTAATCTTCAAATCATTTTATGATAATCATGACAAAATCCAAATATTGCACTTAACGGCAACATCGTTATTTGTCGTGATTCCGCCTTTTTCCTTGACATATCCCTCATTATAATTTATTTATCTAGAATTTCTGACTGCGCTTCTTTTTTCTGCTGCTATTGTAGAACCACCAGTTGCAACTGCGGTTAGTGCTGCAATAGTATGTTGTTCAGCCGCATCAGCTCCACCTGGTGTTAAAATAAATCCCAAATCCATTTCTAACATCAGCTACAGCTGCACTCCCAGTTTTAATATCATTTCCGATAGCCTTTCCTTATCCAGTATATATAAACCACATATCTGTTGCAATTGATCTCGAATTATAATCGCTGAAAGAAAGAATATTTTACTTGCAATCGGTAACCAATTATCGTTTTCTTTGAAGGTTTGGTTTGCTTTTGATATCGTGCACATCTAAACAAGCTCCAGCCATTATTTACCAGACAAATTTCTGTTTCAGATTCAATATTAAAGAACACGTCCTCATCACCAGTATTAAAAATACTCCTGCCGGCCTTATTCGGCTCGTATCAGTTTTCATCGAGGTTTTCGCTGTATTCAAATTCCGTCGTTGATTCATCAACATCATAATCTTCACCAAGATCAAGATAATTTTGGCATATATTTTTATTTTATAATCTGCACATAAAACTTTTAAATTTTAGGTACAATTAATCTTCGTCCTGTTTTATTCACAAGATGGTGTACTACATCTTGATCGCATGGTGATAACAATTTCTTCGTAGTACTCACCATAGCTTGTTCTGTTTCCTTCATTGGAGCAATATCTGACATAGCTGGTTTTACTACAGATTCGGTTGCCACCGACTGTGGAATTCCTTTGATTTTATCATCTATTTTTGCCCAACTGTAGTTTCAGCTGCTGATGCAACTTTGGTCGCAAAAGCTTTGTCAGTATCTATTGCAATTGGCAAAATTGTACGCGCTATCCCAGCTATACTTGAGTCAGTTATTGAAAATATATTTATGAGAAATCCATAGCTATTCGATAAATTTTTCTTTGTCTCATACTACTATCAATACAAATAATACAATATAATACAAAATAATACAAAATAAGATTATAAAATTAATTTCATCCCTACACAGCGCGTAAGTATAAATAATAAGTACAAACTTCATTTTTGAGATCTTATTGTCGTCCAGATTGATCTGCTAGTTCCATTGTTATGTTTGTTAACTGGTTTTCCGGTATATTCAGAAAATCTATTTTTTGACGAAGAGTGATTTGCATTTGCGATCAATGAGAAATATCTGTTGAAAAAGTATAGATCATTTGACCTTGGCTTGCTAAAGCTGAATAAGATCCAGATGGAATAGAACAATTAATTAAAATAGTATTCACTTATCTTATGTTAACAGGTATATCTCCGTCATATGATATGTTTTGTTCTACAGTACCGCCATATTGTCGATAATTATGTCCTAGCAATGATACAATACTAGTTGCCGGTGAAAAATCGATTAACAAATTATTTCTTAAGGTTATTCTAGCTCGTAGCGTCTTATAGTTCAGAGGTAACTTAAAATTGTCAATTGTCTGCGAAGTCGCTCGTTGTTTGCGATGAATGTAGCAACGTCGTCAATTTTAGTGGCATCATCCTTGGTTATATCAATTGTTTTTTTTTATTCATACGCGAGAAGATCGGTGTGCAAAATTTTGTACTCAGACAATGTTAGTAATCCATTTGATCAAGGATAATCTAGTTGGTCTTCTATTTCGTTGTCGATTCCAGCATGCAAGAATATGGTTCGTAGTAATGATACGTGTACACTTTCCTTGGGAATTTTCTACATCTTTTATCAATGATAGAAAGTTGAAAATCAGGTTTCCAATATTCACCAAATACCTCGGTTTCATTGTACACTAAATACCTCGGTTAACTAGTACAATTACTGTGATGTATTTAATGATATGTATGTGGTTGTTTCTTAAGCATACTCTAATGTTCTAAAATTGATTATTACTAATTAGATAAGAAAATCTCCAGAATCTCTCTCTCTATCCCACAATATCTTTGGATGTATGTTATGAATGACGGTAAATGTTAAGTCAAACCGATCAAAGAATGTGTTTGTGCGTGAGTGTGTGTGTATGTGTGTTTGAGAGAGAAAAAGTAGGGTAGGAGAGAGATAGAAAGGGAGAGAGAGAGTGTGTATTGTTGATGGTTACTAGAGCAGAATAATGATTCAGCTCAACTGTCAATATATTAAAATATTTTACTTAGCTCATGGAGTTTCCTCATTTCGCTTACTTATATTCTACATTAATTTCTATTCGCTGGTACGTGAATGACAGAATTTATTTGAATTCTGATGGTTGAGTTTTGAAAACTCTTAGAAGCTTTGGTTAAAGGAATTGTATCAAAGTCAACTTGATTAAAGTAGAAAGGGCTAGAGATAGATGATTATTTTCATTTCATCTCTGAACGTCAAAAGGGAATTCGTTCCACCTGACGTAACATGACCGAGTCAGATGCTATTGTACAAGAGAATGACATAAGACCCTTACCCAAAATCAACCGGGTAAAGGGCGGGAGCTGGCTATAGATGATTGTTCAAAGGAATGTTAATTTCGGCATGATTAGTTGTTTAGTTGTCTTGTCAATCCAAACATTCTACGGAACAGGTTTAGGAAACAGTCTATTCCGATTGGTTAATATGGATTTATGGGCGTAACTCTGTAAGAAATTAAAGGTTTTACTTTAGGAAAATTCAGCAGTCCTAAATCTTTTTTTGGGAAAGAGTGGTCGACTCCGTGTAAGACGTTATCTCGTGATTTGGCAGTCAAGCGTGAGATTTGTCCCAGCGAAGTAGACAAACTCTACATTTGAATTCGTAACAAATACGTTTTCGTTATAGAGTAAGGGGCCAGATAGTTGTCTCAGTTGGGAGACGGACTATACGTGAGGTTCGTAGAAACGAATAAAGAAAACGGCAAAAGGTACGCAATCTTAGTTTCCCGATTTTAATATGTTATTTCAATTGCTGATATATTTGCAAATGTATTCTTGATATGATGTTTGTATGTATGATTTCATTTCGCAGGATTTTAGTGAAATGCTAGTCATGACATTTTATTCTTTGATTTTTTAATTATCAATTCGTTTGGAGAATTGGCAAGATTGAATGTAATTAAAATTTCGTTAGATTAGTTGACAAAATTGTATGTAATTGAATCTTTAATACATAGGAGTGATTAGGAATTTAGATGAATTAAGCTTAAGAAATGATGGGTAATGTTTCATAGTTTATGGATTAACTCTGTTTAAAATGAGTATGACCTAACATTACATTTATAACCATATACTAGTTTGTAATATTTAATTGATCTCTTAAGTGTATATCTATGTGCTAGTTTGTAATATTTAATTGGTCTAGTAAACTATTTTAGAATAGTTAGATCTGAGGGTCTAAACCATATGTAACTTAACACTGCTAGATTGGTAGAGTAAGAAGTCAAGGGGGGTACATACGGGTTCATAAGGCTGAGTTGAATTTACTTGACCACCCCTAGCGTGATCCGAATTTAGGTCAGGACAAGCCTTGACCATCTATGTAAACATAAGAGTTAGGGAGAAATGAGTTACTGCGACAGAATTTATGCCTTTTATTTTCTGAGCCGAATTAATGTAAAAATATAAATATACCTGGGAATGTGACCTATGTTCTATTGCGAGACATTTTATTTATTGAAGGGAACAGCTTTCCTGGATTCACCCGAGAAATCCCTAAATCAATCACAGGACCCGAGCAAATTCTAAGCTGAAATCTAAGTCAGAGACGATTGTTAAATCGGAGTTCGACGGACAAGAGGCCAAGACAAAACAGCTAGACAAAGATCGGCAGAGCAGGGACGAACAGAAGTCTTGATGTCCGCATAAAATAGGTGATGAAGTCTCTCATCGTTGCACTCAAAGGACACATCTCATTGGTAATGAAGATAGTATATTAACGTTGAAAGTAATTTTACATTTAAAGAGATTTGTATTGTCTTTTTATTTGAGTACATGTTAGTACCATTTTCCTTCTTTTGTAACCAAGTCATTGATTTCTTTTCATTTTAAATTCTGTTGATAAACTGATTAAGTTTTATATTTGTTCATTGAAAGGGGGCTCGTTGTGTTATTTCTTGAATATACCTGTTCAGTGATCTGCATTCTTTTTTCTATCTATCCACACTGAGTAAATTACACCGCGAAGGTCATTCCCTAGCAACGAACCGTAGTGAAAGCGGTTGGTGTGTTTTGAACGCCGCCAATTTCCCCACATAAGTGGAAGCATCGTTCGGGATATATGAGCAGTGAATAATTGCAGATCTGAACGTATATTGAAAGAAATACAACACCGTATCATTGATAGATTTCTACTTTTTTAAAAACAAAATAAGAAACCACGAGTGTGAATTGAGTCAACACCTATTCTTATATGTTTGAAATTATGCATGATTTGTGAATTTCTTAAATGTTGAATGACATTGTAAGAAATTAAGATTCCGTACCTGAAATTGCTGAAGCGTGGTTGGTTGTCCGTATCTAAGAAACCCATAGATATTTCGTCTTAGTACTCTTGCGAGAAGGGATCATTAAGGAAGTATCCCCAGGGTAATTTGCACATGTGTTGCAGACGATACGAATTTTCGGATACTTTATAGTTTGGTACTGCCCGAAAGCCGGTTAAATTGCTTGTGTGATTTTTAAGTAAGTCTGTAGGTACGACTTTACTGGGTTAGAATATTCGCTGATATTCATAGGGAAGTTGTTTCCTTGAAGGCAGAAAACAGGTTAGTGATACTAATCTAGGTGCGTTAGCGACAAGACAGATAGATAAGAATGGCAACATTACGGCAACTTACGCGAGAATTCAAAGTTATTGAATCCGAAGAATTAGGATATGAAGGGACACAGGTGTCTGAATTTGTAGAGCGTAGTCTCAAAGAGTACAAAGAACAGCAAACAGCCGAGAGAGAGAAGGAAAGAGAGGCGACCGAGAGGGAAAAAGAACTTGAGGTAGCCAGACTGCAGGCTGAAAGAGAAAAAGAATTTGAGTTAGCTAGACTGCAAGCCGAGGAAAGGAATAAAGAGAGAGAAGATGCATTAGCAATGGAAAGACTAAGGATCGAAGCGGAGTCCAGGAGGGGCGAAGAACGTACAGTTAGGACCCTCGAGCAGAAGAACTGAGGATAGATGTACCGTCCAGATAACCATGCCTATGTTTACCGACAAGGATGAAATTATTGATAACTTTTTAACCCAGTTTGGAAAGTTAGCTTTAATACATCAAATACCCAAAGAACAGTGTTCTATTAATATTTCGGCATTTTTGCAAGGCACTGCCAAGGAGGTTTATCATAATTTGGCACCCGCTGAAATAGATGATTATGAAGCTCTCAAGAAAGCGTTGCTACGGCACAATGAGCTGACAGCTGAAAGTGAAGGTAAACTTTTCAGAGAGTCGTCTAAAAAAATCACTGAGACTCACGCGCAATTCCATTATTATGTACGCGTACTTTTCGATAAGTGGATAAAAATGTCCGTAGCCGAACTTACATGCGAAGGCATACGGGAATAATTTCTAAAGGAACGTGTCCAGCACATACCGTAATGACCTAATAGTATTTTTGGCGGTGCGTGATTTCGTGACCTTAGAAGAGAGTAGTGTAATGGCCGAGCGATATGAAACTGCACACTCTCGTCCAACCACATGGAGTGGCAGGGATCGAACCAGGGTCCCAGATTTTAGGAGAGGTAATGGTTTAACACCTATCAGGCGGAATGATCAAAATGGTGGGAAGCCAGGGGCTGACAATCCCAGCCGTGATCAGTCCCGGAGCTCAGGTAAGTCCCAAGGAATGGACAAGATAACTTCTGGTAAGAAAGAGGAAGTTGTGTGTTATGGCTGCAACAAACCCGGCCATATTTTTAAAAACTGTGGAAGATACCGTCCCACTGTAAATGTAGTGACCCTAGATACTAGTAGAAAGAGTAATCTATTGGAGTTGTCCAATACAGCAACAGCTACGGTAAATGGCGTAGAGGTTGCTGTGTTGTATGACCCCGGTTGTAGTTATCCAGCTTTGGTGGACAGCAAGTTTGTTAAACCTGCTGATTATACAGGTGAGACAGTAGAGGTACAATTTGCAAATAAGAGTAGAGATTCCCTTCCAGTTGTTTAGATCAATCTTGATTCGCTCTATGTGAAAGGAGGAATTCAAGCAGCGTGCTTGTCAGGGTTGTCGCATGATGTTATTTTAGGATGTAGGTATGTATTGCCACAACCTAATCATATGACGTGTACACCTGTACACGTGGGGTCTGTAGAGACTAGGTCTATGAGACGAAGGTCATGGCTGAAACCACTGAAACGCTCTACTTCGCCCATAGATAATTTGCTACCTGGCGAATTAAGGAGACTTCAAGAGGAAGATTCTACTCTTAATAAGGTACGCAGGTATGCAAAGGACAAGTCAGTGCGGAACTTACCCGACGGTGAGGTGGAGTTCTCACTGAAGCGAGGTATCTTGTACCGATACGCTCGAAAGGGGACCGAGAAGTAAAAGCAGATAATTGTACTACGGTCTAAGCGGGATGAGGTACTTAGGCTTGCACATGAAGGTTTCTAT
Source organism: Potamilus streckersoni (assembly GCA_016746295.1). Taxonomy (NCBI): domain Eukaryota; kingdom Metazoa; phylum Mollusca; class Bivalvia; order Unionida; family Unionidae; genus Potamilus; species Potamilus streckersoni. The sequence goes on from JAEAOA010001690.1 coordinate 3,351,148, forward strand.
TGGCCAGATGTGTATGGTGATGTAAGGAGGTTTTGTCTGTCGTGAGACAAGTGTCATCGAGTGAAACCTAAGACCTCACATCGCCCAGTGCCGCTAGGAACTACCCCTCCGATTGACGAACCTTTCTCACGGGGGGCTATGGATTTGATAGTTCCGTTAAAGCCTGCAGCGGAAAGTGGCAATCGTTATGTGCTAACGATTGTCGATTATGCTACCCGATACCCGGAGGCCGTTGCTTTAAGGAACATCGATTCAGTTACGGTAGCTGAAGCGTTGTTAGGGGTCTGATCTAGAATTGCTGTACCAGACGAAATACTAACTGACCGATGGACGCAGTTTGTTAGCAGGTGATGGAGGAAGTAAACCGGTTACTTTCTATCAGGCACCTGACTACTTCCCCTAATCACCCACAGTGTAACGGTCTTGTGGAGCGTTTCAATGGGACATTGAAACAAGCTCTAAACAAGTTATGCGAGAATCGACCTAGGGAATGGGATCCATACCTTCCCGCGTTACTTTTTGCGCACCGCGAAGTACCCTAAGCTAGTCTTGGATTTTCGCCGTTCGAGCAAGTTTATGGGAGGACAGTGAGAGGACCCATGGCTGTATTGAAGCAGTTGTGGACGGATGAGAAAGCATCTGAAGAGGTAACAACGACATATCAGTACTTTGTTGACCTCCGTAATAAACTGGAGGGAGTTTTTAACTAAGCCCAGAAAAGTCACTGTGATGCAAGGGGACGTCAGGTCAAGTACTACAACAAGAAGTCGAAACGACGTAAGTTTGAGGTAGGCGACAAGGTGTTGTTGTTGTTGCCATTAGAACATAACAAACTCCAAGTGTCTTGGAGAGGACCGTTCGTTGTAACGGAGAAGAAGGGTGGACAAAATTATCGCATCAGGGTGGGCAATAAAGAGAAGCTGTACCACGTTAACCTACTTAAACGCTACCGAGAAAGAGTCACCTACCGAGTTCGTGGTTGCCACAGTTGTGACGGAAGAACCCGACGACAACGGAGGAGTGGCGGAAGTACTTCCTAGTTGTCCGTTGACGGGGAAGGAAACTTACGTCGACGTCGTCCTTGACGTAATGTTAACGTCAAACCAACGTGGCGAGGTGGAGGAGATACTTCACGATTACGAAGGTATTCTGCCAGAGAAACCAGGTGTGAAGGATTTGGAGGAGTTTAGTATGAAGCTACTGGAGGAAATGTTGAAAGATAGACTGACGACAGACGCCATTGTTAAGCTACCAGACGTGAAAAAGGACTTTGTGTTACGTACAGACGCATCTGACAGGGGTTTTGGTGCAGTTTTACTGCAAGAACATGATTGGAACTTATTTCCTGTTGCATACGCGAGTAGGAAATTTAATACCACTGAGCGTAATTATTCTGTCACTGAGAAGGAATGTCTAACGATTGTCTTTGGGATTCATAAATTTCAGCGTTATCTTTATGGGCGAAAGTTTATTCTAGAAACCGATCATCAACCTTTAGCGTATCTTGCACAAGCTAAATTGACTAATGGGCGTTTAATGAGGTAGTCATTGTTTCTACAACAATATCAAGTCCAGCTACGTTACATTCGTGGAAACTCAAATGTGGGGGCAGATTGCATGAGTCGATTACATGAGTATGAGGTGAAGGGGTCACTTCAGGACATACAAACAACAACTTAAACTGTAACTTCAAAATTCGATGAGCAAAATGCCAGATATTACTCTTAAAGGAGGGCCTATGTGATGGTCGAATTTTGAAAACTCTTAGAAGCTTTGGCTAAAGGAATTGCGTATCAAAGTCAACTTGATTAAAGTAGAAAGGACTAGATATAGATGATCATTTTCATTTCATCTCTGAACGTCAAAAGGGAATTCGTTCCACCTGACGTAACATGACCGAGTCCGATGCTTTTGTACAAGAGAATGACATAAGACCCTTACCCAAAATCAACCAGGTAAAGGGCGGGAGCTGGCTATAGATGATTGTTCAAAGGAATGTTAATTTCGGCATGATTAGTTGTTTAGTTGTCTTGTCAATCCAAAAATTCTAATAAACAGGTTTAGAAAACAGTCTATTCCGATTAGTTAATACGGATTTATGGGCGTAACTCAGTAAGAAATTAAAGGTTTTACTTTAGGAAAATCCAGCAGTCTTCAATCTTATTTTGGGAAAGAGTGGTCGACTCCGGGAGAAACGTGTAAGATGTTATCTCGTGATTTGGCAGTATAGCGTGAGTTTTGTCTCAGCGAAGTAGACAAACTCTACATTTGAATTCGTAACAAATACGTTTTCGTTATAGAATAAGGGGCCAGATAGTTGTCTCAGTTGGGAGACGGACTATACGTGAGGTTCGTAGAAACGAATAAAGAAAACGGCAAAAGGTACGCAATCTTAGTTTCCCGATTTTAATATGTTATTTCAATTGCTGATATATTTGCAAATGTATTCTTGATATGATGTTTGTATGTATGATTTCATTTCGCAGGATTTTAGTGAAATGCTAGTCATGACATTTTATTCTTTGACTTTTTAATTATCAATTCGTTTGGAGAATTGGCAAGATTGAATGTAATTAAAATTTCGTTAGATTAGTTGACAAGATTGCATGTAATTGAATCTTTCATACATAGGAGTGATTAGGAATTTAGATGAATTAAGCTTAAGGAATGATGGGTAATGTTTCATAGTTTATGGATTAACTCTGTTTAAAATGAGTATGACCTAACATTTCATGTATATCCATATACTAGTTTGTAATATTTAATTGATCACTTAAGTGTATATCTATATGCTAGTTTGTAATATTTAATTGGTCGTGTAAACTATTTTAGAATAGTTAGATCTGAGGGTCTAAGCCATATGTATCTTAACACTGCTAGATTGGTAGAGTAAGAAGTCAATGCGGGTTACATACGGGTTTATACAGCTGAGTTGAATTTACTTGACCACCCCTAGCGTGATCCGAATTAAGGTCAGGACAAGCCTTGGCCATCTATGTAAACATAAGAGTTAGGGAGCAACGAGTTACTGCGGCAGAATTTATGCCTTTTTTTCTGAGCCAAATTAATATAAAAATATAAATATACCTGAAAATGTGACCTATGTTCTATTGTGAGACATTTTATTTATTGAAGGAAACAGCTTTCCTGGATTCACCCGAGAAATCCCTAAACCAATCACAGGACCCGAGCAAATTCTCAGCTGAAATAAAAGTCCAGAGTCGATTTTTAAGTCGGAGTTCGACGGACAAGAGGCCAAGACCAAACAGCTAGACAAAGATCGGCAGAGCAGGGACGAATGGTAATCTTGATGTCCGCATACAATAGGTGATGAAGTCTCTCATCGTTGCACTCAAAGGTTACATCTCATTGGCAATGAAGATAATATATTAACGTTGAAAGTAATTTTACATTTAAAGAAATTTGTATTGTCTTTTTATTTGAGTACATGTTAGTACCATTTTCCTTCTTTTGTAACCAAGTCATTGATTTCTTTTCATTTTAAATTCTGTTGATAAACTGATTAAGTTTTATATTTGTTAATTGAAAGGAAGCACGTTGTGTTATTTCTTGAATACACTTGTTCAGTGATCTGCATTCTTCTTTCTATCTATCCACACTGGGCAAATTACACCGCGGAGGTCATTCCCTAGCAACGAACCGTAGTGAAAGCGGTTGGTGTGTTTTGAACGCCGCCAATTTGTCACATGAATGGATATGTAAACACGTGTTTTTTGGTGTTCTACTTTTATCATTAAAACCATAGGGTGTTTAGTTATATTAATTAAGTATGTATTATACTGATTTAAGCAATGTAACAAATAATAGAAACTAAGCAAGAAAACAATCTACTTTTAAACATGTCAAGGTGATTGTGAATAGCCACATGAGGAATATAACTACAGTTTGTAGCGGACAAACTCGGATATGCGAAAAGTTAATTCACTGCTGTTAGTAGTAAATCCAAACTCCGCTCAAATCACAAATATATGTATTTGTAAGTGATATACATAAGATATTTGTACAGTATTACGCTAATTCGATGATACATCACTCGTTATATATTATTTTCATTAAAAATAAACTCAGAAAACTTTCTTTCTTTTAATGAAAAATTTATGCATCTCGTGATAGAGAGTACATACTATTCATTTATATATATATATATATATATATATATATATATATATATATATATATATATATATACATACATAGATATAGATATATATATAGATATACATACATACATACATACATACATACATACATACATACATACATACATACATACATACATACATACATACATACATACATACATACATACATACATACATACATACATACATACATACATACATACATACATACATACATACATACATACATACATACATACATACATACATTTCAACATACATACATACATACATACATACATGCATACATACATACATACATACATACATACATACATACATACATACATACATACATACATACATACATACATACATACATACATACATACATACATACATACATACATACATACATACATACATACATACATACATACATACATACATACATACATACATACATACATATACAGTCATACCTATACATATATATACACACTCACACACACACACACACACATATATATATATATATATATATATATATATATATATATATATATATATATATATATATATATATATATATATATATATATATATATATATATACTAAAATGTGCATCATTGTCATTTGTTATGAAGCTGTGTACATAAGTTTCATTTATACTTATATAAGATAACATAACTGACTCTAGCTCTCAAAAGACGATGATGTGCATGCTCTACTTCTAAAATGAATATTATGTAAACTGTGTACTTCCTAAATGAAAATGATGTACTTCACAAATGACAAATATGCACACAGCCTATTTCCTATATCTATTTACAGTGTGTCTAGCTCTTTATTTGTTTGTCCTACCGCGTTTTATTCCACTTACAGTAACATTCCTACCATCTTAGTTTATTTGTTTATATGGGTGTATATGATTATAAGAACGCTTCGTGACGTACAATCCAGCGTTACCTAGCATAACATACCAACTACCACATGACATATTCCTTTCTAAGAGTGGCTGTTGATTTTGATATTATAGGTTTGAGTCTCTAAAGAAATAGTATTAATTTTTGTAAGAGTGTTTGTTTTAATCGTGGCAAACCAGATTTGTATATATATGTGTGTGTATGTGTGTATGTGTGGGTGGGTGGGTGTTTATGTGTGAGAAAGATATATATTTGTGTCCACTGTTGTATGCTTATAATATTGTGTCATTTGTCATGTTTAACTCTCATCTGTCCCACATTGCTATCCTGTTCCTTTTCCTTTTCTCTCACAATATTATCCGTAACGTTAAATCCTCTTAGAGGCTACAGTGTCGTATGCAATGTTGAATTCCGTTAGGACCCCATACCGTCCTGAGGTTCAGATAATGTTACTTTCACTGAGCGCCATTGACCCATCTGTTCAATTGCTATAGAGCTTTGTATCTTCTCATAACTGCTGATGTTAGAATCCATACACTCTTAGATTTGCCGTAATGTTAATTCCCAAAGGGAATCATGGTCTGCTAGTCTTGGTTATTTCTTTAGAGCAATAGATTGTTCAAAAAGCACCAATTTTAAATATTATACTACCACATAGTGCCAAGTTAATGTTCCGGGTTCTGTATTGGTCAATCGATCCTACTTCCTACAGAATTGTTTCCACATAGGCTCATATATATCAAAAGCCGTTAATGTTAAATTACCATGAGACCCAATATCCGTCCTAAGTTTGCCGTAATGTTTATTCTATCTGGGACCAATATCATCTCCTTAAACTGCTTACGATGTTCATTTCTTTGTTCTCTATATTTTCTCATGTTAGTATATTTCTAGCTTTCTGTAAGCGTATTATAAGGTAGCAGATAAAAGATGTTTACTTCTGACACTTTTTCGTTCAATTAATTACACACGACGATGGAGCTGGATTTGGTTTCCAAACCTAGTTCCTATGCTGAAAAATCACAATGAGCAAATTGTTAACCGGTGAGCCACGTAAGTTCATGTTCTTTTAAAAGGGATCATTTCGGAGGTTTTGGCTTTGTTTATTCATTCTTAACATGATATTGGAAATTGTCAGACTGGAAAGCTTACTTCTTACAAAGAAATTGACCCAGCATGACACACGCAATGTCTATTTATGGTGTATTAGAAAGTTATATGTTTTCATTAAAATCAATGAAATTAAAGTGAAATGGATGAAGTTATTTTTGTCTCTATCTTAGATTAAATAGATTCAATAAATCTTGAGATCATTTTAAACGTTTGACTTGTATCATTTTTATTGTTTGAGTGACGTTTTTGAACAATAATTAGATCTTACCTCAAAAAGTACAGCTTTCAGTCTATAATTTCCACTGCGAAGTTACATCCATAAGACAAAGGACTATTTCCAGTAAAGAATCTCAACAACTAATTAATCCAAAAAGTACTTTACAGAATATATATCCTATATATGCCCGCACTCGGTTACTGCCATACAATAACTGACAAAGTGTATGAAAAAACATGGATTTATTCAAGAGAATTAGATTCAATTACTATGACGGTGTTAAAATTCAGCAGGCGCTAGATTAGCAGGCATTTAATCGCTAGATCCTGGTGTTCATTTTCTGTATGGATAACACGAGCGAGACATTCATGAATAATATAAATATATTTAAATGCGATTTCCCTTAGAATTGGATAGAAAATCGAAATATTGTTGGCTGACCTTAATTTACATTATTTGCCTGGCTTGAAATGAGATTAAAAGTTTGCAATTCTCTGGAATGTGATGGCGAGAAAAGAATTCCGAATGTACAATGTCAGGCTGAATTAACATCTGCTGCTGAATTTCTGAGAGTGGAATTTTGTTTAAAACAAAATGTGTTTTAGACTTTACTTAGTTTATTTGAACCTATTTATTTCATAGAGGTTATTGTGGAAGAATTTGTTGAACTATAATAATAAATATTTTTGTGTACCATTAACCTAATGCCAGATATGCTGTCCAATTCTCTGGCCAGTATTTTATAGTAATTCCTGCCTTTATGCTAAATATTTTCGTTCTTGAGAGAGAGAGAGAGAGAGAGAGAGAGAGAGAGAGAGAGAGAGAGAGAGAGAGAGAGAGAGAGAGAGAGAGAGAGAGAGAGAGAGAGAGAGAGAGAGAGAGAGAGAGAGAGTATAATGCTGTTGCATTTCCTATGGGGGGGAGAGAGAGTATAATGCTGTTGCATTTCCTATGCTAATATGCTTTATCTAGCAACTATGTTCCTTCCTTTATGAGGTGTGTGCGTGGCCGAGAGTCATATGGTTTATTGGGAAATGCGATTATTACCGTAACCTGCAGACCTTGATTCGAGCCTCCTTATGGAAAGAAATGAAAAGATATTCCACAATATGGATGATACTGTTAATTATCAGTATATATGGATATTTTTAGAAAAGATGTAACTTCGAATAAGGTTTAGTGAAATTCAATAACCCTTTATTTATTCTTCGTCTTTTTATGTTTAGATTAATAAAATTTATTTCAGTAATATAAAGATTATTATGAGACGGGGAAAGTTAGATTCTTCGCCAGCAGGCTATTGAAGGTTGTATATAAAACAAGGAATTATACGTGCCAATTGAAGACTGCTGTACATAAAGCTGTAGATAAATACATGCCTATTGTAGCCTATTGGTTGTATGTAAAACATGCCAATTAGGGACCGGTACCTTACTTTCATTTTTAAAATTTTATGCGTATCTGATAGTAGACATGCTCAAATTTCTTTTAAAATGTTTTAATAATTTATCTCTTCTTGACATTTTCTTTCAAAGGTGTACAATGAGTTTTGGAAAACTTCATTACTATGTCACCATGCTGCCTACACATATAAGGATTGCCAGTAAACAGAAAATTGCTCAATGTACAAAGAACTAAATTTGGTAAACACACTATTGTACAATTTACATAGTTCAACAAATAACGATATTCAGTAAATATAATATTGTGGAATACAAAGAATACAACAATTAAAATATTCAGTAAACATGAAATAATGAAATACACAGAGTGCGACACGTATCACAGCGCAATAAATATGAAATTATACGATACACTGAGTACGACACAAAATCAATGTTCAGTAGTTATGCAATTATTCAATGCACAGAGTACAGCACTTATCAATGTGAACTAAAAAGAAAATTATCCAATAGACAGAATATGACACACACACACACACACATATATATATATATATATATATATATATATATATGTGTGTGTGTATGTATATATATATATATATATATATAGATATATCTATATATATATATATATATATATATATATATATATATATATATATATATACACATATATATAAACATATACATATACATACACATACACATACATTTATATACATATATATATATACACACACATACACATACACACATACATATACACTAAAACATATATACATATCATATGTACAAGTATTCAGATACATTTACAACAATCAAAACTTAATACATTATAATTTACAAATATGTTGGAGGCACTGTTCTATCTAGGAAGACCTAATAGAAAGCGAAGACTATTATTATAAACAATTACTAGTTTTCTTTTCACATTTTGACTAAAGTTTGTCCACAGTGGAGCACAATACATAGTACAGCAATAAGATTTGAATAACCTAATTTTGATACTCAATGAAAAAGGCTTAAATTTGCGTAGAAGCATGTTCGAGTACACAAATATCGATAATGTCTCATCATATCTTCATTATCTGACTGATTGGATTTCAAAATATGGCCCAAATACATATAACTGTCGACATACGTAAGAGCATTTCCGTTAAGATGTATAGAGGGAGGTAATGATAATTTAAAAGAAGTTGGCTGAAAGACCACGCATACTGATTTTTGTGTATTATAGATGATATCATTCTCTAATGCATATTGTTCACATATCTTCAATAATTTTCTTAAACCTGCGACAGACGGACTTATCAGTGACATATCATCAGCAAAGCTAAAATTGTTAAGAAACAGCCCATTTGGTGGCAGACGTAACCCTCCAATATACGATTTAAGTCGTCATTGTAAATATTAAATAACATGGGGGAAAGTATACCTCCCTGCCTCACCCCATTGGTTACATGGAAAGTGCTGGATATTACACTTCCCCATCGCACGTAATACAACTGTTTGCCATACCAGTTGACTAAAGTATGAACAGTGTATACAGGAATTTTAATTTCCAGCAACTTTTTAAAGAATGTCCAATGATTGACTCTATCAAATGCCTTACTAGCGTCTAAAAAACATGAAAATACTGGGCTGCCATGTTCCACATAATAGCTAACGGTTTCCTTAAAGGCATAAAGACATAAATCTGTAGAACGCTGCTTTTTAAATCCAAACTGATTATCGGAGAATAAGACTTCGCATCTTTGTAGTATGATGCAATCGAATAGTTTTGAGATAATAGTCGTAAGAGCTATAGGTATGTAGTTATTTTTGTCTGCTAGATTACCAATTTTGCTTTCTAGTAGCTATATAATGGTAACTTTTGTGAAATCATCTGGTACAAAGTTATGCACAAACATATAATTAAATAAAACCATTAATAGCCCATGAAGTCTAGTATCTGAATATTTAAAATGTTCCATATATAAAAAATCTGATCCTGGACATTTACCACCTTTTTGTCTTCTTATTGCATTTTGGATCTCAGATAATGTGATTACCTCAATATGATCAGAAGGGGTATTCAATGCTGAAGTAACACGCTTCTTATTCGATTCGTTTTTAACACTATTGAGTAAATCTTCAAGATAATTTTTCCACGTGTTGCATATATTATTTTGACCATAGTACCCATCAATGCAGATTGGTAGTTTATTGGAAGTTGTCGTAATACTTTGTTTAACTTGCTTCCAGAATTCATGTTGGTCAACATTTGCAAATTTTTGTGCTAGTGAGTCTGCTATATGTTTTACTTCGTCATTCTTGCATGACCTAACGGCATACTTAAATTGTGCTCTTGTTTGCGCATTCGGTTACTTAATTGTCCATGACGAGGTTTACCGTTATCAGGCCACATTAAGTAAGCATTTCGTGCAAAGTCGTGTAGTTCTTTGACACAGTCATTCCAGCCTGGTATAACCCGGTGGCCACGTTTGGATTTTCTAGTTAATTTATTACTGGATTTCGATAGAGCTTTTACTTCATCAGCGTATAGCTCATTTATCTGTTGCATATGTACCTGATTAGTGCAACCATGGTCATTACAGATGGCAGCACAACGTGGGATCTCAATCTTGTTTAATAAAAGTGCATATGTCTGAGTGTAATTCAATTTTTCGTCAGAAGTAAAGTATGACCAATTAATGTTGTATTTCAAGTTTGAGAGTTCATTGTGGCAAGAATCCAATCTAGGAAGTAAATCAGTCTTGATAGTCATTAATATGGGGCGATGGTCGGACCCTACTAGGGTCTGTATTATTCTCATATCACTTATAGCAGAATGAGCAGATTGTGTAGAGACGAAATGATCCAAATAAGACACTGTATTGTGTGAATCACTGATGTAAGTAAAACTTTTTGTGTTGTCAAGTATTAGTTTTAAGTCCGATATGATATAACCATATTCATCACAGAATAGGCGAAGTTCATCTCCAACGGGAGTGGATTTGAGCGTATTAGCATTCCAATCTCCAACTACATAAGCATTTATTGTGTTAGTATTTTCTACAATAGAATTAATTTTGCCCAAATAATCTACAAATTCCCCAAAATTTTCCGCTAGATCACATGGTAAATAGATATTGACAATAAGCAGGAATGAGTCACTTGTATTGATAGTAATACCTATTAATCTTGGATCATCTAAGTGTTGTACTTGTATAATACTTGCAGGAGATCTACGGTATAGTACCCCGACACCTCTATAAGGTCTTCCTGTATGAATATCTTTAGAAGATTCTATCGGCGATACCCCTGCTCCATAGAAAACGTCATGTACGGAGGAGAGGCAGTCTAACTCATTGTCGAGAAGCCACAATTCTTGTAAGAAGCAAATATCGGAAATATCACATAAATTTCTTACATTTTGTATATTTCTTGTTAAAGAACGACAGTTGTAAAAAGAAATGCGTAAAGTGTCCGTTATGTAAGTTTGAGTCCAAATTGTGGATATCAACTCCGACTTTGATAGTAGTCTGTAACTAATGCATTTCTTGGCCAGGCATCTACGTTCATCATAGCATTTTGCGTAGTATATAACAAATGGTGGTAACAATATCATTCGTATAGAACTCCGGCCTAATGATAGCTTTTTTTAAAACAAAAAACAAATACCAACTTTATCGCTATATCTGCACTAGCTCGTGACAATTCTCTTCCGTACACCATGTTAAAACCTTGGTTCCGAAAAGTCTGCACGAAGCGTGCCCGCAAATGAGACTAAATGTTAATAGTTGCTTTACTTAGCTTTTCCTATCTAGAACGTCTTTACAAAAGTCTGTCTTTAAAGTGGAATTAGATCTTGGCTACAATCTACTTGAGTATAACGATATTTCAGTGTAAAATCATGATAAATTCAATTCGTTGAAATCATGAAGAAATAAAGTAGGGAATTTTCAGTTTATTTTTTATATGACCTAATAAGCTGATGCCAAAATCAGTCTAGTCATCTGTACACACAACGTTAAAGATTGGTATTTGAATAATGGCTGGTTCATTTCCCTGTCTATCAAGGCACAAAGCTAAAAGTCACGTGCTTTCATGACGATGAGTCATAATGTTTGTCCCCATATTCCTTAAATGGGATTCATTCTGTCATAATGTTTTTCCCCATATTCCTTAAATGGAATTCATTCTGTCATAATGTTTGTCCCCATATTCCTTAAATGGAATTCATTATTGATATCAAATTATCAAACAGATAGAAAGATTTCTCTGGAACATATATAAAAAACTTATAATTAAGGAAAATGTGTCTTCTATACATTTCTAAACTGAATCTACATTGAACCCTTAGATATTATCAGCAAAGTCAACATTAGATGTGATTTGTTGCAATCAGTCATGCACATTGATTTGCTGAGCTTGCGTATACCAGATAATAACAACAAAACAAACAACAAATGTGCACAGATTCGGAAATTCTGGTATCATAGTGATTATTAAACAAAATTAACGTCGCTTATCATAACGGTCATTTTATCCTATATTTCTGCCAAATAAAATGTATGTCAGGAAACTTTCCTACAAGTTTAGTTTATCAACTTTCAGTCTTTCAAATACGTTATAGTCACTTGTGATCTTTAGAAATCTCAAATCGTTACTATTTTGCTTTATTCTCTTATGACACATTTACTTTCTTAATGGTCACGTTGTATAACATTAATGGACATGTTGTATAACAACAATGAACATGAATAACAATAATGGACGTGTTCTATAACAATAATGGACATGTTGTATAACAATAATGGACATGTATAACATTAATGGACATGTTGTATAACAATAATGGACATGTATAACAATAATGAACAAGTTCTATAACAATAATGGACATGTTGCATAAAAATAATGGACATGTTGTATAACAATAATGGACATGTATAACATTAATTGACATGTATAATGTTAATGGATATGTTGTATAACAATAATGGACATATTCTATAACAATATTGGACATGTTGTATAACATACCTTAAGGGATATTAATGAAACTTGTTTCCTCGAAAATGCTGAAAACGTTTTCTGGATAGTAATTGTATTTGTTAATAGAACTTGGTCTGTGTGAGAACTACCCCACATCAATGAAATGGGACAATGACATACGGTCTCTGCTTTCTATTTTGACTAAACACCAGTAAACTCTAAAAGTTCATATTATGATTCGTGTAAAGTCTTAATAGCAAGAGTTTTATGAATTTAGTAAAAATATCTGTACTGAATCATGAGGCATTTTCCATGACGTGTGGCCTTATGTTGTGTGCTATACTGTGGTAATGTATATTTAGCTTGAAATGGTTTTAATAGGCAGGTCTGGTCCGAATTGATCCGACAATGCCCTGTTCCTCTGTATTTATAAAGCTTTTTGTATTCTAATATAACGCTTATTATGCAAGTCACGAATGCAAATCAATATGCAATTTCTGAAGACTGGTGCAATTAAGGTTTATTTCCTTGACATTGTTAAGGCACTAAAGAGTTGTATTTATATTGGTTGATAGTGACCCTTTCAGCTTTTCTACTAATAAAAAAGAGTCTCCTGACAACGGCACCAATAATTGAAAAATCCGCAGAAGATTTTCTTTCTCTTCTCCCGAGAGCACTTTCACTGCATATGCTTGCCTTGACTGTCTTATAATGCCTTGTGGAGAAAATATGATCCTTTTTGGAAAACATTTGGTTGCGTGTGTGATCACAATATTGAATTCCTAGCACGGTCAACGCGAAATATTTGAACTCCACGTCGAAGCAATTTATAGCCCAAACACGAAGTATAATTCTGTTGTATTGGAGCGAAACTGATGCTTTTGCACATTAACAATACTTCTCCATTTTTTCCTCACGTTTAACACACACAAACACACATGCACACACGCACACACATGTAAAGTTCATAAAAATAGTTCCAAACTTTGGTTTGAAGCCAGCCCAAGAACCTTTGGAATCTTCCGATTCCTTTTCCAAGTCCATTATACAAGGAAAATTAGAAAAAGGCACAGAAATGTAATTATGATACAGAATATACGGCAAGTGTGCTGTAAATATTTGCTAGGTGATGCAATGACATAATATATAAAATGAGCTAAAGGAGGTTGAACTTTATCAGGATGCATCTTAAAAAAGTAGCCACGTTCAACCTCGGATTGGAATGATTTTACATAAATTCGAACTAAGTTCTGAGCTATATGTTGAAATGTATGTGATCAACAGGTATATAAGGAAAGTGACGGTACATAAATAATACTTGAACTGTTGTAGGTATGTCATGGGATTTTTACCTACTCCCGAAATTTAACTAATGGATCATAACATGGAAACTAATAAGATCCCCAACCTATACCCGTACATATCCTTACTGATCGTGCAGGGCAAATCAATGTATACAGCTTACAATGAGCAGTGTACATTTAGTGATTTCTGGAATATACTGATATTTATTATGACCGCACATTTTCTGGCACGTGTTTTTTGCCCAGTAAATAAATAAATGTTGTGCCTAGTAAATAAATAAATGAATAAATTACACTTCACTAAAGATTACTAGTCGAGTCTTTCTTCAGTTTATACAAGTGCTTGACATTGCAGCCATATAGTATTTAATATATTTACTCAATAATGAACCACAGAAATGGACAAATTTAGTATCAGTAGGAAATCATTCCTACGTTTTCAAAGGAGTGATGGTAGATTTAGAACTGTTGAAAGAATTGTCCCTTTGTTGATGAACACGAGCCACAATAAAAATTTCCCCAACGAAGAGTTTGTCAGTCATGTGGATCGTCAGTGACAAGCGGACATTGTTCTCATCCAAACATGGACTGGAAAAAATAAAAAAGACGATAAACACGCTGCTTTGAAGGAGAGAAAAACAGAGAAAAATCCTGAAAAGATACAGCTTCAAGAAGAATGATAATTCTGCAGTCAATAAGATGCGAGTGAAAAGGAAAACTGTTGAATTTGTTTCTGCCTATTAACATAAGAATCCACTTGTAATAGAAATATTTAACAGAATATCCAGTAGAAACATTTCGCTCAAAATAAAAAAGTGGATCGAAAATAGTAGTAACTGTAATTGAAGGATATATAATAATTACCGTAGTTTGGCATGCACGAATTCCGGTGAATCAAACATTTTATAAATAAAAATGCATCAATAATAATAATAACAACAACAACAACAATAATAATAATAATAATAATAATAATAATAATAATAATAATAATAATAATAATAATAATAATAATAATAATAATAATAATAATAATAATAATAATAATAATAATAATAATAATAATAATAATTTTATAACATGATATTTGCTACAATTTGAAAAGCAAGATTTAAAATATATTAAACAATTATAATTTCCATGCTAAACATATTTGAAAGAAGATACCTTTCCATTTCCATTCTTACTTTAAAATTACGAAAGTAAATTTAGGTACTCGTTTTTTTTGCAAACTAGAATACGTAAAGGTAGTTGACCTTGAATTAAAACGAATGTTGAGGGAAAACAAAAGTACGTCCAAAGCATCACATGTATGCAACAAAATGGTAAACATGAAAAGCGTGATAGGGAGACTATAAGTTGTGTAACAGAATAGTGTAATACGTACCAAGAGACAACATTTTTAAAGTCAGTATTTCCGAAAAGGCAATTCACAGATCATATGAAAGAACATAAACCAATACAATGGAAAAGATTAAAAGATGGAGGGCTTGGGATGACAAAGACTAATGACAATGCTGATGATATCAATTTCTCTTTGAATTTATTTTTTAAAACTGTATCGCAGCGCGTTGTGCAAATGCAAAATAAAATAGGCACTGTTTTAATGACAAAGTTATATCCATGCTCAAATCCAAATCATTCATACAACTTTCATTCGCATAAAATTACCACATCGTTATTCATAATCGTTTGATATGATTTGTTTAAATTTATATAGATGTCAAGAACAGTATAACTATCAAAGGGTATAGATACATGTATTTTGAAGTCATTTGTTTATGTGCAAGTTTCATGTATTATTTACTTCCAATATAAATTCAACTACACAAATAAATGTTATAATCCTGATCGGACAGGCAGCCAGTCGTAACATATTGCATATATAACAGATAAGGCCGTTAGTAGAAACCGACAAATTTATTGTAAAAAGACGGAGATAAAGAGCATGTTAAATCAGTGAGATCCAAATGCTATTACAATGAAGAAAATGAAAAGCATGGGATACATATCAACGTACAATTAATTACATGTACATGTGGAGGAATGTTAAACAGAAACTTATTTGAAGAAAGTTAGCCAATAGTATAAATAATGGATACTAGATACAAGCATAACAACAGCAGTTCGTCTGAAGAACCTATGTACAAATTTGAAGACTTCAGTCCGAAAAACTATAAGTTTAATGCAAACCGCTATCCAAATGGAAACGTAACCTGATTTATTATTCAAAACCAACAAACAAAATCGACATTGCATTGTATTTTTATCTTAACGGCAAAAGCAAGCGAATACTGCGGTTGACAACAGGCAAATAAAATATATAACTATCCTATCCCAAACATTCGTGGAGGCTTTATCCGCTACTGCTATAAAATGTTATGATAGCCATTGATGAGGTGCTGGTGAATTCTGGGGAAACAAATGTCGTCAGTTAATGAAACTTATGTCTTACGGATGTAACTGAAACAAATATGTTGGACTTGTTTTATTTTGCAAGAAGCAACGAATCAAAA
Organism: Potamilus streckersoni; assembly: GCA_016746295.1. NCBI lineage: Eukaryota > Metazoa > Mollusca > Bivalvia > Unionida > Unionidae > Potamilus > Potamilus streckersoni. Next base: position 3,367,753 of record JAEAOA010001690.1, read on the forward strand.
CATAAACATTTAATGAATGTAGAAAGTATCAAGCTTTATGTAACCAACATATTCGCAAGTTATGAATAAAACCTGTGTAGCTCAGTTTTTCTCCATTGCTGAAGACTCTGCTAAAAAGATGGGAATAAAGACAGTATTGCACAGTCTTCGTCCGTTATTTAAAGGTTAACTGAGCTTTATTATTTTTGGAACGCAAGGTTATATGGTTAATGAAAACACTCTGACAGTTGTTGCGGAAATGAAAGATAACTTTTTCCTTTCGTTATTTATCAAGGATTATTACAACATTAAAGTATTAATACAATATGTTCTGCATATGGATAAGAGATATGGAGATATATTCTCAAATTTTTGCAATCATTCCTCAGAGAATGGTTCTTATTACAATAATCCAGTTGAAAACAGCAACTGAAATAACTAGCTATAGTTGGACATGTAGTATTTTTTTATTTATAATAACAGTATTTCACTAATGACACTGAGAAGAAAGACACAATTCAGGTGTAAATATCTCAGATGTATATACAAAGGCAAAGAGCGAATAACTGCTAACGTTTATAATTAAAAAAGTATGCGTGTTCAAACACGGTTCAAACGTTTAACTCACTCCGAGTAACAACTGGATATTATACAAGATCAGTTGCAGCAACCAATCGATATCAATCGATATGATTATATGGCTTGATAATTATTCTGGCTTCAGATGAATTCAGAACTATTTGTAGCGTTTGGAAAGCTCGAATAGAACACATTTTCCTCCAAAAAATTAATAACAAAAAAAATATCAGTGCAACTGTAACGTTGGAGACCTTTATTTGTTACCTTTACTAGATTTTTTCATGGCGATCTTCATTATTACCTTGTTAACGATTATTGAAAGCATTTGCAATGAAGTACTATAAACATGCTAAATATCAGCATTATATATGATGACAGTTAAGTATTACAGTTTGCAGCATGACTGAAAAGTGTGTTTGTCATGGAAATTAAATGTCATTAAAATAATTACATATATTATACAACATTCAAGCGAATAGTGATTTCCGTATTATATTTTGCATCCAGAGAAAAATGAAAATAGCAATGAAATCGAAATGCGATTAAATTAATAGTGGATTAAACCGTAGAGAAAAGACTAATACCAATGTAGCAGATTAGGTGCAAACAGTTGACACATTTTCTAAGTATGAACAAAACAAGTTAATATTCGATTGTCTTTTTAAAGACGTAGGGCTCAGGTTCAGGTTATATATGCACTCTTTTGGAACATCGTAAAAATAAAAGAGCGTATATTTCTTATTGCTGCAAATGACTTTTGATAAAGACAGATAACCAGCTTATAATCAATCATAAGATAAAGCCAATTCCGTACAGTATAAACAGTAAAATAGATACATAAGAACGTGACATAAGGGGGAATAACTTACAGCATGAATATGGTACTTTGCGATCCCAACATTAATGATTTACTGAAAGATTTTATTCCAAAAGTAACATGAGGAGTCAAGAAGTTGGAAATGTCCTTTGCATTTTAATTAACAATTGTAGCACACACAATATAGATTTGAACTACTTTGTCTTGACAAAGTTATTATTGACGATATGCCAAAGAGATGAAAAGTGAGATAAAATAATTAAGTTTGCAAATATGCATCCAATACAGAATTAGACAAAAATAATTTTAGCATATACTTTTAAAACAGACCAAATATCCAGAGCCATACAACAAATTTTTTTTAGAAACGTTTTGCTAGCTTACTTGGAAGCTCTTTGATGCAACGAAGAGATAGAACAAGCTGTATGTAAAAAAATGCCCCTAGTAGGGGAGATAACCGTGATTTAAATGATCATATATTTCCTACAGATAACTTAAATTGAAATTAAATCGTAATATGAATGATAATGAAAGCTACTATATGGAGAATGATTGATATAAGCTCAGTATTATCTATTTTTGTTTCTTTACACTTTTTATTATTTGTGTAAGAGCCCTTTGTTGTCAGCTTTTAAAATGAGTTATAATTAAACCATTGTTATGATAATGAATGCTAAATGTAGACTCAGTAAATGTAAAAAATATGAAAAAGAACATGTTATTTTTTATTTAAATGTTTCAATAATGAATAGAGTCTCGAGTGGCCAAGTAGTCGAGTGGTCGAGTGGTCTTTCTGTTTTCTGTTACGGATCACTGCCATCTCACGTCTGTTTGTGTGGGTTCGAGTCTCGAGCACTGCCAATGTGAGTACTCGAAGGCTTGCCAGTAGCTAATAGTGGCTCGATGATTCTTTCAGGGCTTTTCCAGGGTTCTTCGTCCACCAGTTCTACTGGCAGTCATGAATATACTAAATTATGCTGAAAAATGGCGTTAAACCCAGTAACAATAAAAACAAATAATGAAAATTCAAGACTAAAATGTATGCTTGTATAAGGCGCACAATATGACAATAAAGTTGCTGACGGTAAGTTTTGCATTATTTATTTTATTTGTTATATCCCTATAGATAATTGCAGACAATTGATTTAACTGGCTTTGTTTAAAAACTGTTACACATGGTAAATCCATTACCAAGTCCAACTATTTCGATACGCTACGTGTTACTTGACGTGTTCGCTATCAACATGCCAACAACATTTTGTCAGTTTTAAATTCTAGCTTTTCAGCCATCAGCGTCCAAGCATATCTGAAAGATCTGGGAAAGATCATATCTTGTCATCTATGTAAAACACAAATAAGATACTGAAATCGCTAATGGTAATTAGAAGTAAAGAGTTATATGACTTCTCTTCAAGCTATGTGATTACCTAGAGTCCTAGACGGATGCAGTACATTGCACAGTATTAGTTTTGTTTCCTATCTGATCAGAACCTAACGCCATCAGAAGCAGCTATACAATCAGATTGACCAAAATAGAAATACAGCCTAATCTGCGTAACAAATCTTTACAAAAAATATCATTCTGAAATTTTGTTCCGGAGCTTGATTTATTTATTTTGTACTGATTTGTGTTTCATGACTGGATACAAACAATCAAACTTCAAATATAGAACATTCGTGATCGGTATAATCGAAATGATATCCAAATTTACCTTCCTACGCATTCTTTGAAATTAAATACTATAATTGATTGTTATTCAATCTGCACTGATTGAAATTAAACACTCACATTGCTCTCGTCACACTTCAAACATCGTGTAAAGGCCTAAGGTATCAGCACGGTCGGACTTGCAACATCTGGCCATTTTACCGAACAAAAATTTATCAACTTTGCAAAATTCAATCAGTACGAAAGGTACATAAATTTTAAAGCAGATACGTAAATTTGAATGTGATTGTTTTAAATACTAACTTAAATATAGAGTACGTACTGTATTTCTGAGGTGTAGGTTAAATAACATTTTCTATAATATGATCAAGCAAGGAGTAGCAGACATATTTTTGCTTATACAAGGAATATTGGATGGTAAATTAGATTATATCGGTTTACTACCACCCGATTTTGTACATACTTAAAAACATACATTAGAGTGACCAGAGAAAGATCATATAATTATCCACTAAAGTATTTTTGATGTGAAATCATCAGACGTCATGTAAAAGATGTTCCGTATGAGTTGTTGTAAAAACGCTTGGTCTAAAGCCCGCTTTTTAAGATGTTCCATCATGGGTTATCATTTATAATCCTGGTCTAAAGCCCACTTTTTAAGATGTTCCGTCATGAGCTACCATTTAAAAGCCTGATCTAAAGCCCGTTTTTAAGATGTTCTGTCTTCTGTATAAAATCCTGGTCAAAAGCACGCTTTTTATGATGTTCCGTCATGTGTTATCATTCACACACATGGTCTTAAGCCCATTGTAAGATGTTCAGTCGTGAGTCATCGTGTAAAAGCCTGGGATAAAGCCCGATTTTAAAGATGTTCCGTCATCAGTTATCGTATATAATCTTGGTCTAAAGCCCACTTTTTAAGATGTTCAGTCATGAGTTATCATATAAAAGCCTGGTCTGAATCCTGCTTTTTAAGATATTATATCATTAGCTATTAAATATAAGTCCTTGTCTAAGACCCTTTTAATATTCCGTCATTTGCCTTCAAAGATAAGCTCTGGTCTAAAGTCCCCCTTTTACGATGTTCCATAATTGGAACTATGTTTAGTTCAACAAAAACGTAATGATTACAAAACGTGTTGAAATCCAAATTGTGGGTCCCTGTGTTTTATTCATATCTTTACAAAGCCTAAATTGATGCTTGCTTCGTCAACCAAAAACGAAATCAAACTAAATGACCTGTGTGACCTAAATTTTATCACTAAAACAGTTGTGATCTTAAGTAAAAGGCGTGCAAATGGATGATCAAGACTTTAAAATGTGGATTTTTTAATATTGACGCGATTCTACATATCTGAGCACATAAACTTGCATAACATGTGAATTGAATCTAAAACAAGAAAGAAATATCAGCTAACATTCTTTAGCAACCATATTTTATGGATCTTTAAGAGCACAACCCCCTCCCCAAAACAAGAGATTCCTTGATTGAATACTAGTTGATCATTATTTACTCTGTAAAAGAGGTCCTGAGCCGATATCGTGTCAGTTAGACGATATCTGCACAAATGTATGATTAAAATCTAGTAAACATATCGGTGTTTTATCATTGTAATGAAATTCTGCTAAGTTCAAAGAACAATTTTATTGCTGATCTTAAAAATTTCGTATTGTATGGATTCCATACTGAGTGGTCCACCATTTCCAAATAGGGTGGAAAATGTTATGTAATGTCTTAATAATGTTATGTTATGTCGTTGGTATACTGAGTAGTCTACCACTTAGAAATAAAATCTAAACTAACATCTCATGCTGTAGGAATATTGAGTTGTCTACCATTAAGAATCATATCTAAAATATTACTTCATTCGGTTAGAGTACTCAGTAGTAATCTCATGATGTGTGTTAAAATTTAAATAGTTATTTCAGTTTGGAGAAGTTAGATGCAGTAGAGTTCTTTCAAATCGGCGAAATTAGATGCAGTACGGTTCTTTCAAAAGGGTGGAATTATGTACAGTAAAGTTGTTACATTGTGTGCGATTTGGTACAGTAAAGTTATATCGCGTGGGGGATATTTGGTACAGTAAATTTCTATCACTTTGGTACAGTAAAGTACTATCACTTGGGGGAGATTTGGTATAGAAACGTTCGATCAATTGGGAGAGATTAGGTATAGTAAAGTTCTGTTACTTGGGGGAGATTAGATGCTGTACTAGTTTTGTTCATATGTCATTTGTCACAAATGAATCCATTTCAGTTGCCATTGTGTTTTATTGCATTGTACTAAGTAATAGTTGTTTACATTCAGTACACATCTAAACATAAATTGATAGCAATTCCCGCCATCTAAAAGGTTCAAAATAGAAATCAACCAAATGCCCTATTCATTATCAGCCCGGTGAAATCAATTCAAAATAAGAATAAAATAAAATTCCTTATTTTTAAATGACCTCGTATAAAAAGTTCAAAATAGAAATCAGATAAAATGCACTGTTCATGCACAGCCTGATATAACATATTCAAAATTGTCATCAAATAAAATTTTCTATTATGGTTCAGCCGATAGTAATAAACATGCAAACCTACAAGCCATTAAGTGTGATCATTATATTTTCATGGAATAATCCAATATAGAAAACAAACAGAATAAAAGTGGTTTTAAAGTCTCATCTTTAGATGTTATGACGAGTGGCCGAGTGGTCTAAAGCGCTGTCCGTTACGGATCACTGCCATCTCACCTCTGTCTGCGTGTGTTCGAGTCTAGGATTCGGCTAATGTAGATAGGTGAGAAAGCTTGCCAGTAGCTTTTCGTGGGTCGGTGGTTCTTTCCGGTGATTTCCCGGTTTCTTCCTCCACCATTAATACTTGCCGCCATGAATAGCCTATCTTGTGCTGAAAAATGGCGTTAAGCCCAACAACAACAACAACATGACAACTGAATAATTCTTTTTCTCTTTAACTAGGTGCATGTTGTTTACCATGGTGCTCCGCACAAACCACACTCTTTGTCAGTTACCACTTAACTAAATGGAAATGTACTCAAGAGAAACATGATATACCAGAAGACTTAAAAAATTGGGAAAGAGGTGTTGCTGACGAATGCTTGTAAAGGTGTTGGTCGAAGGCTTTTCTCGTCATATTGAGACAATATTTCCAACAATATCTAATCATTATAATAGCTAATTTAGCAAAACCAAATTCAGATCTAATCTCGACTATTGTGTCCGATTGCAATTTATTATTGTTTGTCATGTTAATTTTCTTAGACAACACACATCCTGGATGACACCCCTGCTAATGTATGCAAATTTAAAATTTTGATATTTGAAACCGTCTCGATGACTTTTACACTGACAGTTACACTAATAAGCTGCAAAGCGGTCTGTAAAGATTTCTTATTCTCTATCTGTACCTATCTATTGTAGACGTAGTATTGTAATCAGATTCAGTTCACTGATTATTAAGTCCAAACGTCTCAGTTTCTTGTAGCAAACACTATCCTACCTACCTGTTAGAAAAGGAAAATTAACGACCGCAGAGGATATACTCAACTATAACATTATAAACTTCAGAGAAAAGTGATTACATTTTACAATGCCGTGATGAGAAAATAATTATCGTCACTTTTAACACTTCATTGGCAGCTTTCACATAAATAAAACAATTCAAAACTGTGAAAGATATAGTAAAGTTGCTGTCACTTGTTATTTCTGCATTACCTTTGGTTGCCTCTTGTTGAAAAAGGGTTGCACACGAGTGACTTCTTTATAGGGATGAGGAATAAAAGTACCTTTAATGTAGTTGCATTGTAATATGATATAAAATATCCCAAACCAAACTCTAATTACTGATCACAGGAGACCATTGTTAAATTCTACCTTTTGCATCCAGTGCGCAATATCTCTGCTTCCTGCCATCAAATCTTATTTGTATCATCCCAGATCATAATTACAAAAAAATATTTAACAATTGGAACGCTCTAATCCAGTGACCGTTCAATGGCTAAAATTGGAAACATTAATGCGATTTAACGCTGAAAGTAAGATTATGACCTTGATTATGACATGCGTATATTCACATATCGCGATATCGACCAATTATTAATCGCAGACGTAAGCTATAACGTAATATCGCAATCGGCTGCTCCATCATCAAAAACCACCGGTTCAGTAAATATGGTTTCTAAAAGAAACCTGATATAACTTAATTGTGCATGTAACACAGGAAACTAAATTTTGTTTAAACAGCAGAATCATTTAGTAGTATGGATAAGCCAGTGAATTGCAATTATTATTATTAGATAATATATTGCTTAAACTAAGGAAGTTTTAGCCTACAGGAAGATAATATATCGACTGCAACATTACTGGTGCAAATATTCTTTAACATTCCTTCGTCACCACTGCCTTTTACAATACATTAACATAAATTATTTTTTTTCAAACAAGAAAGATTTCTGAATGATCCTGTGAATTTCCAAAGACTGTTATTTCTATGTAATTTGTATCTTGGTGCCGATATAAACCCACAAATATGTTTAGGTTTTCCTTGCCTTCTGTCCAGATTAGCCTACAGGAAACCTATTTCAAAACTGCTAAAGTAAGTGTGGCCTTTGCTTCTGCGTATAAATTCTTGAGAACGCAGATATATGAGTCTGCAACCAGAACTTCAGGTATACAAAGTCATTATGTTGCTGATACCGTTGTATGCTTGCAAAACCAGAAATAGGTACAGACGCCATTTGAAGAAGCTTGACCAATATCACGTGAGCTACCAGAGGACAGTGATAATGATAAGATGGCAGCAATGTTTCGCAGGCACTGAGGATATCGCACGACAGTCATTCCACGCACTCTACTGATGAAATCACAGTTCAGATGGACAAGCCACTAGGATGTCAGTAGAGCGACTACCAAAGATCTTTTATTGTGAAGCTAAAGGAGATAAATGAGATAAAGAAAGTTCGTGTTTTTCAGGAGAAGTGACACCCTCTAAAACGAACGTTTTACTATTTCATCAGCTTCCATTTACGCTTGACAACTGTTATAACTATGGTATATCAGAGAAATTGTTTTTAAAGAAGCACAAAGATAATATTGTAAGAAATTTATATAGATTTATTTTGACATATAAATCAAACGTTCCAAACAATTTTAACTTGCAAAACTTGATTGTATAAATAATATAATGCTTTTGACAAATTTTACGAATTGAAAGAATTATTCACTGTTTTGAGAGTTGCGTGTTTTCTGCATTGATGAATGTTACCATTTTGTTGTGAAAATCATAGTGTTAGCAATTGAACAACTCGTGAACATAGCTTTCTTACCACTCTAATTGAATGTTTAGACTTTAAGAAACTTTGTGATAGTCATTTTACAGTGTTGAGTGCTATAAAGATGGAATAATTCTTTAATGGGATCCATTCTTGTTTTGGGGGTCTTTTTTAGTTCTTGACATCAAGCGAATAACTTTATTTGTGCCATCACTGGCAAAGCTGCCAACCCTCACCACTTTGGCAAAACTGCCAATCTTCGTCTCCCATAATTGGCAGATAGGATGAAACTTTTTAGTATATACGGATTTTTTTATAACTATACTTGTAAGGGAGTGCTCGAAATTCAAGATTGTTTGTTTTGTGAACGATATATATAAGTCTAAGATAGGAATATGTACATGTAATCAACTGACCTACAATCTTGAAGACCTTAAATATTTCATAACGAGTCTGAAACCATCACAGAAAAATGCTACATGACCTGTACAATCAGTTAGAAAGGCCATAACATATTTGATTGTTTTGGGTTAGGTTTGGTATGCTTGTACTCATTTCAAACTCAGAGTACACTAATGGCAAAGGCAAAATATCTTTATTGCTTAATAATTGAACACTTTTGAATTTTTTACCTTTAACCACATGCTCCTCTATATATATATATATATATATATATATATATATATATATATATATATATATATATATATATATATATATATATATATATGCTGCGTCCGCTTGTACCAATGAGTGTGTTCCCGTTATTTACTTGATATTTTCCCCATGCATTAGAAGATTGTAATTTACACGTGTTACAGAATGCTACCTAATTTTGCCTTCTCAAATTACTTAATTTTTCTTATAGTTTTAATTATTACAAGTGAGGTCTACAAATTAAAGATGTTTGCGTTACTCTTTTGATCTTCCTAGCAAACTATAGCTTTTATGGATATGATTTATATTGTTATGCATAGTCAATTTGCGTTGCTTGTTGTGTTTTTAGATGTTTTAATTTCATTATATGCTATTGATAATTTAACAATGTATGTTGAACATGACCTTGTCCAAAATGAAGATCATTTTCTACTTGACCTCAATCATAGCTTTATCAAATTCCGTAAACAACTAATACATGGCAGATAGTTTCCTATGAATATGTGTTTCATATTACGATTAATATCAATAGAAGTAATATATTTAGTTGGGTGTGGTTCTAAAATATTGGAATTCCCATATAATTAAACATTGCATATCTTATGTATTCCATATTCTATAGTATAATTTTAGAATCATACCTTATAATTATGACTAAAACATTATTTGCAAAGATTAAGAAGCTTCTAGAAGGATATTGCACATTAGGCAATGCTTTCAGCAAACGGTAATTGTGACTTAATTGTGTTATTTAAGAGGTTAAGTCTTCATGCTGTAGAAACTTGATGTAGAATAAGTTGCATTATAGTTTTGTCCATTAGGTTTTTTTGCCGGAATTTTATTTATTCAAATTATTTATTCGCTGGAGAAAACAAAGTGCTCTTAAAAATAGCATTATTGTAAATTGAGACTTTAATTAATACTTAAATTTCAAATTATGATATATGTTTGGGTTTCATCATTGTGATCCAGCAAAAGACTTTGCATTTCACCACTACACGGACCACCACGGGCACATAAATTCTTCCAGCGTTGGATATATAATTTGTATTTCCAAAAAGTTTATTCAGAACTTGAATCATTATGACTTGTGTCTGAACTTCTAATATTTTTTGGACTTAATTCGTGATACCGTAAGTTCTTTTAATAATTTTGCTTTGTATTCTAGAGAAATAAATTATTGATTCAATTTTTTGCAAAAAGCTAGTTGCTTCTCTCTCTCTCTCTCTCTCTCTCTGTCTGTCTGTCTCTCTCTCTCTCTCTCTCTCTCTCTCTCTCTCTCTCTCTCTCTCTCTCTCTCTCTCTCTCTCTCTCTCTCTCTCTCTCTCTCTCTCTCTTAAATTACTTGTTTAAAACCCATAGAGTCGTAGTAATATTCTGCGTTTGGGTCGTGCATTGTGGTGTATGGTGTAAGTTCCGATCTTCCGTTTGGAACAACTAAGTGATGATTCTAAAATTGTTAAGGAACATTCAACAAGTTTAACATTAGTGTATTTGAGGTGTGGCCATTGACTAATTATAGAAAAATGATTTTTAGCATTCGCGCTTTTAAACCCCCTTTTGTTGAAAACGATGTTTGTCTTGAGTTTCTTTGGAAATAGAGGAAACAAGTGATCTCCAGTCACACCCACACAGGTGTTTGATTCGCTCGGTAGTGCGAACCCCTGGGTTAGATAATGTTTTCCAATTTTAAAACAATAACTTTCAAATAAAATACTTAAGCTAAGCAGTTATTATACGTGTCATTTTATGCAAACAATACATTTACCCTGCTCCCACCACTATCCCGAAAAAAAAAAACTATATGAATATATTGATCTGAAACAATAATTTCGGTATTCTGTACTTATCTTAACGTAAACAGGTCTTTCCTAATTATTCCATTTGTGTTAAGCTTAACTTTCAAAACTAATTTCGTTTTGATCTGTTTTTCTTTTCTTATTTTGTACAATATGAATTGCAGATGTCTTGCCTGGTTATTCTTACATTAATTAAGCTCAAATTCCAGTGTGTGCGTCAGTGACCGTTTCTCCCTTAGAAAGAAAAATGTATTGCAGTCTATATCGAGTATTTGAGCTTGCAACATCGTACATAAAGCAAATGATTTTGCATATCAGTATTAGTCCTTGATTTAAACCTTAATATGACGGCAGTTGCGATCTTTGAACTTGATAAATAACCCGATGTATGCTCTGGCAAATAGTGAATCAATTATTCAACGACTAAAAATAAAAATTATGTCAGTCTTGGCGGAGATCCGTATAAGATCTTTCTTTATATTTATGTCATTTACATTTGTGAAGGTTATTTTGAACCACTCAACTATTGGGCTAATGTAATTAGAGATTTGTTAAGAATAAATGAAAATATGATCTTGCTAACTTTTATATACTCTAGAAATGTATCAGTTAGAGAGAAAACCTGATTACAACAACGTGCTAGTGTGTATTTCATTGCGTAGAAACTTGAACAGCTCTGTGTTCAAGACCAGTCCGAAGTATCTAAACCGAGATTTTATTATCTTAAAGTATTAAAAAACAAGAGACGTGACATATGCAAAACATATACTGCAAGGGTTTTGTCTGAAAAGCACACAGCGGTCATTTTAAAATTGCTCTTATTAAAGTTAAAAATGGCTTTAAGTTTGTTAAAGTGTTTCCTCTAGGTATGGGATAATTCTCAATTGCCAAATTGCATTGATTGAATTTCTTTATTATTATTATTATTATTATTATTATTATTATTATTATTATTATTATTATTATTATTATTATTATTATTATTATTATTATTATTATTATTATTTTCATCATCATCATCGTTATCATTATTAGAATTATTATCAGCATTAGTAGTAGTAAAATTCCTAGAAAGAATAAAACTATATCAAAATTAATTATGGTATTCTTTCTTTCTTCTCTTTAAAAGCATTAAGATATTACCTTGCCCCAGTAGACAGAAACAATTATAGAAGATAAAATTATAACCATAATGAAACTGACCTAATTTATGTTTTATGTAATTATAGTTTCCATTCTCGCGATTTTTTTATTTGAAGATTGTTGGCGCCAATATTTTCAACAATATATTTAAATCAGTTTTAGGGATTCATTTATATGGGTTTCTATTGCGACAACACCTTTACTCGCCAGTGTCTTATTTGATGAACTTAATATACATCATTTGCAATATATGAGCAATAGCTTTTGTATAGCCTGACAGACGTAATTGCAATATGTCAGTAATAGCTTTTGTAATGCCTGACAGACGTAATTACAATATGTGGGTAATACAGTTTTATGCAGCAAATTTGTACGTTTTGTGCAGCCTAATGGCAACTGCAATCTGTGGGCAATATAGTTTAATACAGCCTAATTGTAATTGCAGTCTATGGACAATATAACTTAATACAGCCCAACAGACATTCATTTCAATATGAAAATACTGAATTTATATACGGCCTATTTGTAGTTGCATTTTGTGGGTAGTACAGTTGTATAAAGCCTATTTTTGTAACTGCAACATGAGGATAGCACAGCCTATTTGTAATTGCAACATGAGGATAGTACAGTTTTATACAGCCTATTTGTAATTGCAATATGTAGGTAGCACAGTTGAATACAGCTTATTGGTAATCGCAATATGTGGGTAGTTCAATTGTATACAACACATTTATAAATGCATTATGTGGGTAACAAAATTTTATACAGCCTACTTGTAAATGGAATATGCGTTTTGTACAGTTATATTTTATGAACCAATTGTATTGTTGTAAATACACATCATAATTTTTTTTTTGAAGTAGAATATGTGTTCCGTGACATATTCATGATTACACAATAATTCATCTTCTGTAAAATAGCCATTCTTTTATACTACATTCCTAGATTGCGTTGGCATGATTCCCTGGGTCGATTGTAAAAAGCGCCCCCATCCCCATATCTTTGTTCTCCTTGCGAGGTGAGACACTGAAGCAACTGCCCCATGTGTCCCTCTTTCAATCCAGCTTTGAACACCCGTTACAAATATACAAATGATCAAATGATATCAATATTGTTGTTCTGTTATTGATTTCATCCTATGGGTAATTATTGTTTCAATATTTAGTCACATATACATGTTTTTGCGTCTTTACCTTTCGCGGTATGTTTGATCTGGAAATGAGCTTGCAGCGCATTCTACAGTCAATCAAGAATTATTCGTATGGATTACATTTTACCGTGTCTCTAAATGTATTTCACTTGGATACAAATTAATACTGAGAATTATGCGAAGAATATTTGCATTGAACATGAACAAATCTCTGTAAGTCTGCCGATGTTGGACAAAGTGTAGTAAATACAAGTCAGGAATGGCAAATAAATTTGGCCGTGTATTTCGCAAAGTGTTATGATATTAATAAATCTTGTTTCTTCAGAGTTTTATTCTTTATTTCTATTACAACTTTGAACTATAGCTTATGACTCTCTGTAATCTATTAATGAATGTTCGCGCTTACAGTCTATTATCATACGAAAAGCATTTATGTTTACAGTTTGTTCTACTGAATATTTCATATTTTATCTGCCTTGATTCTGTGTCCTTTACTCTTATGGCTGAACATTGTAAAGATTTTATTGTTTGCTGTTTTATGTTGATTCGGTTATAACGGAGTCATAAGATGACATAAAATTTGTAATATATTTTTAACTCTTCCGTAGGCACATTCACTGTTATATTTCGTTACTTTGTTCTTTTAGTAACTAAAACATCATGGTTTCCATCGGTGCTCACCCAGTTGAGACCGATAATTTATTTCTTGTTTCTTTGCTTGTTGACGGAGTGGAGTTTGGGAGGAAAAAGATCTTTCTTACTAACTTACTTTAACCCTCTTCATGGTGATATGAAATAGGTCAATCATACCTATCACTGGAGAGTGAATTTACCATAAAAAACGACTAATGTAATGTGATGTGAACTTTATGCAGGACTTAATCTATACAAACTTGAAAATAAACTGTTTGGAAATATTTATAATTCTCTTGATAATCACAGTGAAAAAGGAATATATATTATAACTTGATTATGTTGACAATCACTAATATTAATGTTATAGCTGATTCACTGCTTTTCAGTGTTATAGGTGATTAAATGACTTATGTACTTCAGCTGATTCACTGCTTTTCAGTGTTATAAGTGATTCAATGACTTATGTGCTTCAGCTGAGTCACTGCTTTATATGTCATGGCAGATTCACTTCTTTTCAATGGTTCAGCTGTATTTCAAACACTGCAGAGTGAACAAAATCATGGACAAATACATAATTATTTATGTATATTATTTAAAATACTAAAGTATCAAACCTCACTTTCCTTTTCAAGACTTAAAATCGTAGGATGTAATAGACATTCACGGCATTTTATAACCAGAATAGTGTTGCGCAATGCCAATCCAAGCAAGTCCCAAATGTTACATTGCTGTACAATTCAATAATAAACGTATTCAAGTCCGTTAAGTTGCACACCCAGAAAATAACCCGCCAAGCCAAACTGAGTTCCGGTTTATAAGTAGTGGCAGAGTGGCAAAACAACCTTGACCTAAATTTAACCAGCAAGAAAAAGCAACCTAAACCAAGGCTAGAATATTTCATGGTCGTGTATTATATTGTCGCACAGTGCCACTCTAGACAAAACCAAGTCTCGAATGTTGCAATACCCTACCTTAACGTACTAAACAAAGTCAAGTCCCAGATGTTACCCTGCTGTACAATGCTGTACCAAACTAATCCAGTTGCCTGATCACAAGTGCTAGCGGGGTGGTAATTATAACGTGCATTTCAGTTCGATGAAAATGAATGGAGAGAGAGAGAGAGAGAGAGAGAGAGAGAGAGAGAGAGAGAGAGAGAGAGAGAGAGAGAGAGAGAGAGAGAGAGAGAGAGAGAGAGAGAACCAGTTGCAAATTATTTTAATGTTTTAATGTGCGATGAATATGTTTGATAACAGTTACAAAATAACGTTTGAAATATCCGGGCAGCAATTATCTTCAGTTGTAAAGATTTATGTCAATCTTGTCAAAGCATTCAATTAAATCGAAATCATGTTTGTCCTAAAAATTATTTGACAATGATTAATGATTAATGGATTAATGACGCTGCCAACGATGTTATTGGTACAATTATATATAGACAGTGTGAAATTTCAAAAGCACGGCCTTACCGAACTATCGTTACGCAATATCACATTTTCAAACCGCAATTAGTGCAAGTTTAAATACACACACACACTGACACATTAACACACATACACACAGCAGCAGCAGTATCAGCAGCAGCAGAGCCGTTTTAAGAAGTTTAAAAACACTAGGCACAAACTCTACACTGCTAACAACCAACACCAAAGTTTTGTGTTTTAGGGTATCGGGAGTGGTAGAGAGGCTCTGCTAGGGGTCCTAAGCAAGTGTCTCGCGTGCCAATTCCTTAAAACGGCACTGCACAGCAGTACAATAGTAAACTTGCTGCATTTCTTATTTGTAATTTGATCAACTCTGTGTGTGTGTATGTGTGTGTGTGTGTGTGTGTGTGTGTGTGTGTGTGTGTGCGAGAGAGAGAGAGATTTGGATTTTAAAGGAACTGTAAGCATTTTTCAGTCCTATAGCTACGATGTCTGCCGTGTGGCAGTTTATTGTGATATATTGTACTGGGGCTTCATGCCGCAGACATGTGGCATGATGTCCCACCCAATCACATTATCCTGGCACCAGTAATTTTATTCTAAATTATTTTTATATAAGAAAATTCTAGATTTGTTGGTGTTGTTAGGATACTGCTCACCAGGACATATACTAGCTGTATAGTCATTATATCAATGTCTTTCAGTTTGTTTTGTTCTATGCATGATACAAACTGTGCACATAACGAGAGCCACAGCCTGAGTGTTGATTGATTTGACCTCTTTAACACCATTTACCTCGGTAGTTTTACCCTGTAAGCTTACTCGTGCACCATTTACCTTACTCTCTCGGTACATTCACACTCTATAAACATACTCCAACCCCATTTACCTTTGGGGACGTCCGTTAATTATGTCAACAAATTTTAAGCAAATCTTACACCCACCCCCACCTTTGTCAACAACTGTCAAACTTTCAGTGATAACCCCCAATAAAATTATGTCAAAAAATTTGCCCCGTCTCCAACTAACAAAATTTAACAAATTTGAAATTGACTAGAACACTTTGAATTCATGACAAAATCGAAACTTTATATTCCTAATTTCCTATTTTTGATTTATTAAAATTATCGTAAAACAAAATCCCATCCACTTTGTCAACATTTGTCAAACTTCTTCAAATCCCTCCCCAAACCCATTATGTTCACATAATTAATGGACGACCCCTTTCAGCTCGGTACTGTTTCCATTCTGTAAATGTAATAGTACACAATTTACCTTTTAAACGTTGTCGTACATCATTCAAGGCCGGATGAGGTTAAGTGTTATTTATTTATTTATTTATTTATTTATTTATTGGGGGGGGCGTCCAATATTTCAAAATGGCATTGACTTTTCTCCAAAGGCAAAAGGCTATTTGTCTATTTACACAGGATGTGCATACCACATAATAAACGTATGCAAAGATAAAACAATGGTCTAATTTCAAGTGAGAAATGATAACGTTTGTGTGTGCTGGTCATTTTTAGCCTGAGGGCCAGAAAACGGTGAAATCCCCCCTTTCGCCCGATGAAGCCCTGACATTTATCTTTTAGCTTGGTACTTTTAAATTCTGCAAACGTACCTGTAACCATTTAGCCTATAGCTTGGTACTGCATACGTGCTCATTTTTAATTATATTCGTACTGTTGGGAACAGAAACTTTTAGGCTGATAAAATATTTCCCATACCTCGATTTCCACTCCTTCCTTCAATCTGTTAGTGCCATGTTTGTCAATGATCTGTACACACCATCATCTCTATCCCATCAACCGTTTTGTGTCTTGATGTCACTGATCTGTACACACCATCATCTCTATCCCAGCAATCGTCTTGTGTCTTTGTGTCTCTGATCTGCATTCAATCTGTCGTATAAAATTCGATTTCCCTAATGATATGAATCCAATACTTTTTAACTGTAAAGTTCATATCTCCTTAATGTCTGGACTAAACTGTTTATCTAAGACCCAGTTTGCCTGCAGCCACACGTTTGCGTCTGCACTGCATCAAATTGCAGCTGACTGACTTTTGTAGGGTTCTTGCTTGGGTTGTAGACGATAGTACACTGTCTGGGCATTTTGTAATTCTAAGCTAATGGTATCGCAAACTGTATCTCATTGGAAAATACTTCTTTCGATCTTCATCTCTCTCCAATATTTTGCATAGAGTCATAAAACTGGTTCTGCACAGAATACTTAGATACGTATAATGATGTTCTTTTTATTTCGCGTAACCATCTCCAGACACTCCAAGGTTATTAAGTATATACATGAAATTGAATATAAATGATGTAATGTCCTATCATTAACGCATGTGCATTTCTTAAGCCAGAATCTGCACAAAGTTATTGTTTAATAATAATAATAATAATAATAATAATAATAATAATAATAATAATAATAATAATAATGATGATGATGATGATGATGATGACGACGACGATGATGATGATGATAATAATAATAATAATAATAATAATAATAATAATAATAATAATAATAATAATAATAATGACGATGATGATGATGATGATAATAATAATAATAATAATAATAATAATAATAATAATAATGATGATGATGACGACGACGATGATAATAATAATAATAAAAATAATAATAATAATAATAATAATAATATTATTATTATTATTATTATTATTATTATTATTATTATTATTATTATTATTATTATTATTATCATTATTATTATCATTATTTATTTTTATTATTATTATTAATGACATTAATGATATTGTTGCAATTGAATTGTAATATTGTAATAATTCGGTTGTTTAGTGGTTAGAATTTCAACCTCGAATGCAGGAGTTCAGGGGTACGAACCCCGACCGAGTCAGACCAAAAACTATATAAAAATAGTTATAACGGCTACCTCTCTTGGCGGTCCGTATTATGAGTTTAGTTTTAAGACTTGTCGGCTGATGTCAGGACAATGTGACTGGGTGGGACATCATGCTACATGTCTGCAGCATGATGCCCCACTGCTAGACATCGCTATAAACAGCCACACTGCAGACATAATAGTGATATGACCTAAAAATTGTTTAAGGTACGTAAACATCAAAATCACACACACACACACACACACACATCCACACACACACACATACACGTACACACACAATTATTTCTTTTAATTTCCATTTTCTTTCCTATTTGTTTATTATACCTTTTTTGAAAAATACATTCTTCACAAATTACATGTTCAAAATATGGATTATATTATTAATATCTTATATACAAATTATTATATACATGCTATGTATACGTTGTATACACTGCTACTTAACTGAATTACATTCATCATTCATTAACACTGAGTACCTCACTATTTTGAATAATATGTACTTCTGACAATTATAATAAATGTAACCAGCCTTCGACAGTTAAAAGCTTTCAAAACTGAATTAAATTATACCAAATGAAAATATCAAGTTATAAGTGAAAATATCGTCTTATTAATCTCATCCCATTTATCTTTGATTTTACAGCTAGTTAACTGTACAATATTTTTTCCTTGATCAACAGCCTGATCCATTTGCACGTGGATATTTTATTGGGAAGCGGCCAAACCTGGTGTCTATCCAAGTGATCTTTCATTCAAAGCACTATAATTGAAGGCTTTATCTTCGATATCAACAGCTTCTAATATTACATCCTTTTGTTTGCATAAATCATAGTTTTATCTATTGCACAATAAAACATGAGTCAGTTTATCTTGCAACAAAATGTTCTTCAAAGGAAACAAGTAATACATAACGTGTCATTTTTCTTAATGACAGCAAGGACATAATCTAATATTTTTATATGAATTATATTAACCATCCAGGTTTGAAATGGAGAGAATGTAATAACAATGACATAAAGGAACATACTACAGTGCGTTATTTTGTGAGAAAGAGACAACTAATAAACAACTAAATTATTTTAGTTGAATTTCTCAAGAAGCGAGATATCCCGAACATGTATATAAGATGACACCATATGACGAGATTAGTAAATTGTTCAATTGTTAATTTGTGTGAGATTTTTTTCTTCTGGTATACTACAAATGCCCTTAACAGTTATCTAATGTTTAAAAAATATATTTTAAAATAGCACTTTGATCCTTTCTAAATATTATTAATGTGCTTCTAAATAAATCAGTTTTCCTCATCTACCAAACAAACGGAGTTCACATGCTTTGTGACACAAACATATCTTTATCTGTTTTCCGAAATTTTAGATTCGGCATATCTCAAAATAAGACTGATTTGTTCAATTGGTTTATATTACACGATGCAAAAGTTGATCCTATTCTTAGATCATTTTAGCCTACATCTGCGTCTGCTATCAGCCTTTTGTTACATTGACTATTTGTCGATATTAAGAAAATAGATTCATTAAAAATCTATTTTAAAAGTAATGTGTACTTTATTTACATGATCATTTACATTAACAGTGGTAGAAAAAGTATCAGAAAACAAAATTTCAGCTGAATCTTCTTGAGTTAAAACAGTGGTGAAATTCCTTAGCGAAAATAAAAGGAATGGTTAACGTTTTGAAATTTCCATGTACAATCCTTGGTAAAGTGTACCATTCAAGTAGCTAGATCAAAACAGTATAAATATTTAATAATTGTTAACAGGTCACGTAGTAAAATGTCACAGTTACGACGTATCATGCAATTATTTGCTTCGTGCTTGCAACGAATTATAGCTCTTCAACCCTTGTAAAATTATATCGGTGTGTTTCTATAATATAACCTTTCTAAAACATACTCAAGTGCAATTCAGTCTGTTCAAATATTGAAATGTTGAATTCTTCTTTGAGAGCTGAAGTAAGATTAAATACAGGTAATAGCTCAATTCCTTCATCATGGTTCTTGATAGAATATAAGATTTCCACTTGTCTGGTCAGAACCGTTTATAAGACAAGTAATTTTGTTCTACCATAGAGACCTTCGATTCCTCATATTTTCTAGGTATTAAATCATGGCGCATACCGGTAATTCCAACATTACTTGTATGTTATAAACAAACAATGATAAAATAGTAATATCGTACGTATAATCGTAAGTAAACACTATTTGCGGGATACATAAATTGCTTAATTAGATTGGCAACGCTTTTAATATTTAATATTCTCTCTCTCTCCCTCCCTCCCTCTCTCTCTCTCTCTCTCTCTCTCTCTCTCTCTCTCTCTCTCTCTCTCTCTCTCTCTCTCTCTCTCTCTCTTTCTCTCTCTTGCAGTTCTCTAAATGTTATTTATACAGGAATTAATACGTTTCTGACTTGTTCAGCACAATGGTTTGCCTAATATGTTATATGTCTTTAAATATAGCACATGATCGAAAGGCCAGGAAAAAAAACTAATGTATCCTAAGACACTTAATGCACTAACGTCAGTAATTTTGTGCTCTTTTTATGGACGCGGGCATAATTCTACCATGGAGCTACCTGGGAGCATGGGTTTGTATTTTATCCTAATGTCCGGTTAATCGAAGATGGCAGTTCTGGAACTCTTTTTAGACTCTGTAATCAGATACCTGCAACTTAAAACTGCTAGAAACCAATAAAAGAAAGAAAAGAGTAAATTAAGCTTGAAAGAAATCTCGTATTAAGTGCTTCCCATGGCGCAAAATGATCCATAATTACCCAGTTTGGGATTAACAGCCATCAATAACGATGCAGAGGTCTGATATTTCACATCAAATCGTTCAACTGGATGGTACCAGATAATATTTCTTGTCATAAACAATCACTATGGAAGATGCAATAATTGCGATTAATTCTGTTTATTCTAAATTTGATATGCGCCTTTATCTAGACTAAAAATGTTGCACATTTTATTACAGCATTTCCAACCTGCTCAGTATAAAACGCAAATATAAGAAACACATGAGATCATAAATACTTTTTGGGTTTTGTCAAAATAATGTTTACATTCTTTCAGTGGCAGAAAAGATGCTTTTTTTGCAGCAGTGATTCTCACAATATTTCCGTTGAATTCATATACTTCTGCACAAGTGCTTAATATTTCTTTGTTTGTTTATTTTTTTTCACCTGACCTACTATGCATATAAGATCATTAATAAAAATTATGCAGATAAATACTGCTGCACAGAATGTGGTTTTGTGCAATGGTTTGCCTTTTAAACAAATATAATCCTCAAAAAGAATTAAAGAAAATTAAAACATGTTTTTTAAAAAGCTCATAGGCCTTCGGCAGGTTTGAAATACGTTAAATGCACATCAGACAGACCAGAAATGTTCTGCAGGATTGTGTTTATCGTTAGGAAAATAAAGATGAGAAAAATAAGCGGTTACACATTATAAGAAATATAATGCAATTGTGACAACACGATTTATTTATCCTTTAACCATGTTTTATATATGAACGAAACTAAGTAAGATGAAAGCCTTCAGTCCAGGCTTTAAATCAATGTGAACGAGGACCTGCGCTCATAGCCTGCTTCCTTGGATCCCGCGTGCAGATTTTTACTCTGTACATCCAAAGACAGGGACTGGAAGTCTTTGCACCATTATCAGCACTTTATCATGAAACTAATTTGTATTTAATGTTTTATTGGGAAAAAACAACAAAGAACAACTAGCCATTCCCTGATATCAGCGTGAGTTAAGCTAGAAGGATGCAATATGATTTAATAATTACAATTATCCGGACCTGATATAAAACACCCTATTCCAGCTGACATTTCCAAAAAGCATGACCAATCGTAGAAATAATGTTATTGAACAACATGGCCTGTTTATGAATGATTTTACCAATGAATTATTGGTCTGTGTTGCATGCATGAGACTAAACACTAAAAGGAATGAAAATTTGATGCATTATATTTATATATCGGCCAGAACACACGCACACATGCATGTACACACACATACACAAAATGAAAAACTATCTTTCATCTGACCTTAAAAAACTTTAGCTACAGTCCCGCCGTAGGGTATATCACGCCTTTTCTTAGCTGTCACGGTCTGCAGATCTTCAATAGCTACCAGGACGGTCTTAATGTAGGTTTTACTCTTCAGTCCACCTTCTACTATATCCTGGCATACCTGTTTAAACAAGCATAAAAGCCCATTTAAAATGTAAGATTCTGAAAATGGATAGGTGCCAATAATTACTTAATCAGTTTTTGACCTTGTCGCTTCATTGCAAAAAAAAAAACAAACTTTGCGAGCATAAGAAAATGGCGAAACAGGTAGTATGTATGTGTCAACGTTATTTCGCATTTGACACAACGACAATGCATTTCGTTCATACACCACTCTCCGTTATTAATAAAGTCCTTGCCTAATTTGTTATTGTGTTGTTCATAATGTCGTAAGTTTTAGTGTTGCCTCAATCCGTTTGGCCATATGCTTTGTGCTACCAGCAGCTTAGACGGGGTATCCAGCTAATATCTTGTGATAAGACTATAAAAAAATATATAGTAAACAGGCTTTGGGGAGTTTGAATTGCTGGGTTTGGTCTAGAAATAAGTGTCTTTTGCTACAAGAAATCTCCATATTCGAGTTAATATGTCTTAAGAGAAATTCTGCCAAGTGTGATCGATATATCAGATCGATATGCATATAGAAGAGAATATGTGATCGATATAATTATAGTGTAAGGATCATTTGATCAATACATTTATTGGATAAGGAACATATGATCGATGTATTTATAGGATAGAGAATATGTTATCGATATATTTAAAGGGTAAGGAAATATTTGATCGATATATTTAAAGGTAACGAAATATATGATCGATATATTTAAAGGGTAAGGAAATATGTGATCGATATATTTAATGGGTAAGGAAATATGTGATCGTTATATTTAAAGGGCAAGGAATATGAGATCTATACATCTTTATTGTAGTGAATATTAACTAGTTTTTGGTAAGAAATTTTCGATCGATATATATATAGGCTAGGAAATAAGTAATCGATATATTTAAAAGGTAGATGATATGTTAACCCTATATTTATAGGGAGGGAAATATACATTAAGTTTGAGGAATAAAAATGGACTTTTATTTCTTTTGACAAAGACGCACAATAGCTGAGATTTCTTCCTATTTGCAGTCAAATACATGTTCTGAATTTAGATGAAGAACTTATATTATTAACATATGTGTTAATAATACTCGCTTCTTCGGGTAGGCTGTGCGTAGTATGTGATCGCGTCTCAATGTTTCTAAGGCAAACAAACGTGTACGGGTGTGTATAGTAATAAATGGTAAAGTGGATTACCTACCCCTGAGTGAAATGTAAAATATAAGGTATATTCCGTGTGAACTCTATTCCAAAATAGGATTTGTATTTACATTTGATTGCTGACAAAATCAGGATAAAAACACAATAAGTGTCGTAATATCATGATTACATTGGCACTTAAATACTTCAATCTTGTTTGTTCCATATACGGGGGCAGCTAGTGGCCCACTGGTCTAAAGCGTTGTCCTTTACGGATCACTGCCATCTCACTTCTGCGTGTGTTCGAGTCTAGGATTCGGCGAATGTGGATATGTGAGAAAGTGTGCCAACAGCTTCTCGTGGGTCGGTGGTTCTTTCAGGTGATTTCCTGGTTTCTACCTCCACCATTAATACTGGCCGCCATGAATAGCCTATCGTGTGCTGAAAAAGGGCGTTAAGCCCAACAACTACAACAACATGTTCCATATAACATCAAAGATTTTGGAATAGGTAAGTAAATAATAATAATAATGATGATGATAATAATAATAATAATAATAATAATAATAATAATAATAATAATAATAATAATAATAATAATAATAATAATAATAATAATAATAATAATAATAATCTTTATTATAGAAATATTGTTGAGGAAAGCTACATGGCAGTCATATGATACAAAAATATTGACCATATTTTTAATTAATGACATTAACTGGGAAAGAAGAAACTGTTACGAAATAGATATTGCAACTTAAAGGGAGTAGCTTTTAATCTGCTTTGTAATTTTCGAAATCAATATGTGCTGATTATTGCTTTCTATAGTATTAGGTAAAATGTTTTACATGAAGTCATCGCTTTAAGTGAGCGACTTTTACTAATATCAGTTTTATTGTTTTGAAATACTCATCTGATTTTTGTAAGAAGAGTGAGTGCTGATTCTTTGATTGGAATGAAACTATTTAGATAAGATGGCACAAAACTGAATCGCAGTTGATACGAACAGAGTGGCACATCATTTGACGAACTTGATACGAATTGATTGGGACATGAATGTGTCGAACTTTATACAAACTGACTGTGATATAAATGTGTCGAACTTGATACGAATTGAATAGCACTAGATTGTATCGAACTGTATAAGAACAAACTGTCACATGAAATATGTTGAACTTCATACGAAGTGACTGACACAAAATTATGTCTAACTTTAAACGAACACAAAGGTGAAATACTGTTGTAATTTACAAGAACTGATTCAAATTTGCTACTAGAGAGTATTATACTTGATAAGAACTGATTCATTACTGTTTAGATAATTTGGTACAAGGCAATATTAAACATAATAAGAACTGATTGACACACGACTTATGGGTCTTTATAAAAACATAATCATTACCATTAAACTATTTAGTACGAAACTGTAATGAAATTTATAACAACTGATTGATACACGACTATATGAAGCTTAATAAAAACATAATCATTACCGTTCCACTAGTTGGTTCAAAACTGTTTTGAAGTTTATTAGAACTGTTTGGTACAACACGACTGTGATAAATTTCATAAGCACTGATTTATTACCATCCATTAGTTTTCCAATGAACTGTTTAGAGCTTTTAAAACAAGCCGTCATTAACGTTCAATGTCTATCACACGAGAGGCAATTTTTAGAATGGTTTGTTACATACTTTGATAACGTTAAACAATATATTTAAAATGTTTCCAAACATTGGATCAATAATCAAAACCTATTTAAACCTACAATACAAAACCTTAAAATAAGAATTGTTTTACTTCATTCTTGATTTTAAGGTTTAACTTGTTTGGCTCTTTGCCATTGCCATACTTTAAAATAAATGTTACTAACGTGAGTCATTTCCAAATTTACGGAAATATGTTCTATATCGTCTATATATATATATATATATATATATATATATATATATATATATATATATATATATATATATATATATATATATATATATTGATACGAATGTACGCTCTCAAAATAAGCAACATAAAAGGAATGAAGACAACATACTTTGTAAAATTAACAAATAATTTGTTTTTCTAGACTACAAGGTGGAATACAAGATAAAATAACTTACGGTATTGCGAATTAAAAACAAAATAACTCAGGAATTAAAGACACTAGCGCTAGAAATAACAAGTCATGAATAAAACTCAGTTCAAGTTCCGAAGAGATTTAAAACTGAAGGCGATGACGAATCGTGCTAATGTGTCAACAGTCTCTTGTTGAATGACAGAAATATTATTCTCAGTTAGAGTTCAGTTTAAACTCCAATGAATGTCTTTATCCAATAACTTTGTCAGAGCACTTTTGGATTTCCGAAAATAATCGCTTGAAATCAATTATGTGAAGAAAGCGAAATCGAACCAAAACTAGACACAACATAATACAATTTAAAGTGTAAGATGTTAAAGTACTACTGGAAAATTCTGACAGTTACAAGATAATATAGTTTTTTGTTTGGCCTCTTGTCACAAATTAGCATTTTCTAAAGATAACCATTACCTAATGGAAAATAACTTTCTAGCATGATATAATGAACATTGTTTATTTAAAATTTAAAAGCCTATGAAATTCACTTTCCAATCCCCAAAAGCCTAATTCAAATCGACATGTTTACTTGCATAATAGCTTGGTCAATAAACTCTTGCCCATAGAAAATAATAGAGGTATTATTAGTTGTTAAACTGAGTAAAAACGTTATCAAAACTTTTACTCTTGGTTTAGTTTTAATATTCCTGCAAGTACATGCATATCAGAATCTTGTTGACGCACATATTATGGTCAACACGTTTTGGTTACCTGACTTGGTCTTAGGGAAGGGATTGACACAGTCAACCATTATTAAGATAAATGGTTTGTCAAATGCAAGAATAAGTAGCAGATTAGCCGTAGGTATCTTCTGATTGGGTTTTTCTACCATTGATAAGTGTGACAACATCTGCAATATTTACAAACATCAATTTTATCTTTTAGCCAACAGTTGTGATTCAAAAGCTTGTGATAAGTCTCATTAATTTCTTAATGACCAGCCAAAAGAGTTTCATTAAACACACTAACAATTTGCTGTCTGTACGAATTTAGAGCTACAATTTGATAATTCACTTACCACTCGTCAGCAGCAGGTACCTCAGAAGGTTTCTATTTCTTAGAAGAATCCAATTCCTAATGAATTAATAAACAAGTGTTTCTGTGCCTTTAGTTTAAATTATGGCCCTTTGAAACAAACAGGACATCTCAGGATCTTTTTCCATTCGACGACATGTGATTGTCGTTTGTCACCCTGATTAGAATCAAGAGAATTAATAGTTAAAAGAGACTCACTGTCATCAATATCATTTGAGGAATTCAAACATTAATTGAAAGTGACCTCGTCAAAAGCCGGACCAATACATGTGGCAGCTAAAGAAATACCTTTCTAATCAGTATCATTCTCAATAGCATTCTTTACCTAAACTCTAGTAACTGCACAAGTTGTACATGAAACAGCGAATTCTTTTACAATTGGATCGACTTTCTGAACCAAAGAAGATCTGTCAGTTACAAGTTGATTCAACACAACCTTATCTCCAGCTAGGTCATTACCTAGTCATAAACGAATGACCTCAATGGGTAAAGAATGCACTGTTCCGACTCTTACGGGTCTTGAGACTAAGTAAGATGACAAATTTACACAATGGAGAGGTACATTAACAAAACTACTCTCGTTAGAAATACTTATCAGAAAAATGCAAAGTACCTGATGAAAAAAGACTGCGAAGGATATGTGTCCCTTACAATTTTAATACGGATTGGACGAATCAGTAATGAATGACATCGAACCATTCGACATGAATGGTTCATAATTCTCCATAATAAAATCAAACTGGGCTGTATTAAACCCAACAATTATAATGTTTTCAATATATTACAATGCCATTGACCTCGTAGAAGTAAGATCATTTTGGAATAACTCTGTCTTGATTATGATGCTTATTTTTCAATTTTTAGGAATCAGAAATAATGTGTCCTTTTGTATTGCAATGGGTACATGTAGGAAGAGATAATGGTTTCTGATCAATCTTATTAGAAACTTGCTTTCTAAAAGTTGTACCAGATTGAGATTTAGAAGTTGTTTGTATCAGGAAGAAATACCTTTTTTACTAGAAGATTGCTTAGTGGAAGACGGTCTTACGAAAAACCTTTATATACTTGTCAAAATTACGAGAGGCATTTCCCAAGGCTTCGACCTTATACTCATCAAGATAAGTCTTAATGTCACTATGAACTCAGTTCTTGAACTTAAAAGTGAAGGCAATCACGTGTCTGTTATGGTCTGCTTCCTACTGATGTATCAACAGTCTCTTATTGAATCACATAATTATTATTCCAGTTTTGAATTCAGTTCAAATTTCAATGAATGTCTTTACCCAATAATTTTGTCAGAACACTTTTTTTATTTCCAGAGAAAATAATTACTTGATATCAATTATTTGAAGAAAGTAAAATTCAGCCCAAACTGGACACGACATAATACAATTTAAAGTGCCGGATGTTAAAGCACAACCAGTAAAATTCTGACATTCACAAGATAATATATTTTTCTGTTTGACCTCAGGTCACAAATTAGCATATTCTAAAGACAACTATTACCTAATGGAAAATAACTCTCTAGCATGATATAATGAACCGTGTTTATTTAAAACATAACAGCGTAACAAATTCACTTCGGAATCTCCATAAGCATGACTCAGATGAACATGTGTACCTGCATAATAATTTGGTCCATGAAATCATACCCATACAGGATAATGAAGCTATTATTAGTTGTTTCCATCAACTAAAAATGGTCAATCAAGTCAAATAGAATCTAATACAATTTTGAACAAAGTCTAGTTCAGTAAATATTATTACATTACAATAACGTGTAATAGAATAAAATAAATTGATCCATATTTATCTTCATATAATAAACGGATTTGAAATTTTTATGGTGTTTGGATCAAGTATGCAAGGGAATGGTTTTACTATTTCCTACGTGCTAGCACTTTATGTGACAGTAATTGTCTACGTTTCCGTTATATAACAACACTGCCATATTCCGGCTGGCTGACGTATTCTGTAGGAAACGCAATCAATGCAGAACTTTTGTTTTTTTCAAAATATTTTTGCTGACGTTAATTTCTGTAATTTATGTGCATAATCTTCTATAATTTCTAGGCATATCTTTAGTAAGGATATATGCGTTAGAACTTTTGAACTTGGTAAGATTGCAATAAAATGTAATTTAAATGATATATGATCTACTTTCAGAAAGTACGGATTAATTTCAAATTTTGTAATCAATTTTTGATTTGTTACATGAATCAATCACCAGGTCTGATCACCTTATACCGTGGACATTGGTCAATGAATCTGGTAAGTGAGACAGTACGTCTTATTTTAATCATGCCTATCTAACATGGACAGCTGGACATCGTTTCCACTATACCTGAAACGACTGGTAAATAAAAGAACCTGTGCAAAGACTTGAAAGATACACAATGATTTGGCCCCATTCCTAAATTGGACAACACCTTTAACTCATACAATTTAACCTATGTATGGGCCTTTGGAATTAACTTATCTGGAGAGAACTGCTTTGCAGAGATAAAACTTAAAACTCGCCTTAACGCTTTAAAGGGATCGTCAGATGTTGTATAATTTGTGGATACCTGTAACACTTTTAATGAAGAGTGCATTAAACTGAAACATAAAGTAGGTACTACAAAATTAATTATGAAGACTACATATACTCTTCATTTATTTTTACCATTTGATAGAGTAGGTGCAAAAATGGCAAAATATTATTTTCCTTCACGTCAAAATATTAAAAGAGGAGCAGATAGCATAATAAATACAAAAGGTTTTAAAGTTAGAACAGGGAGAATATTTTGAAACAATGAACCGATTTCTACGAACTGACATATTTATTCCTCAAAACACAATGTTGATTTTAACTTTCCTTCTGACCGTGAGTAATTAAAGATACGACTGTCACTAATAAAAGATACGACCTTGACTAGAAAAAGACATGTGTCATGGATATTTTATGAGTGGTAATTAGACATCGATGTATTTTTAGGTTAGTTCTTTTACTCCTATATGTTTCATGAGTGAGACTTTGACTCCTGCATATTTTATGAGTGGGACGTTAACTCCTGGTTATTGTATGAGTTGTGGTTTGAAGCCTCTGTATTTTATGAGTGGGACGTTGACTCCTAGATATCTTATCAATGGGACATTAAATTCTGGATAATTTCTGAGTGTGACGTTGACTCATGAATATTTTATAAGTTCGATATCATTCGAAAATTGTGAAGGGAGGTTCAGTAATGTATTGAATCAAACACATATTCAATTTTATGTGCAGTGATTTATATGGATATCAAACACATGTACAGACAAAGCGCTCAAAAATATGAATGTTTGATATTGAATCACAGATGATCAACTACTATGCATGAAATGATTTCTTATAACAATCTGAGTCGGTAATTATTAAAAAGCGTTTGAGTGTTATTTTATGTTCAAGGTGTGTAGGATATTCATGCCTGTTAGTTGAGCCTACATTTCCAATATACCACAAATCGCATCAATCAATAAACCTGTCTTGCAAAAATTAATAAGAATAACAGCAATGTGATATGATTAACTGTGCAAGAATCGCCACACTATGAGTACACTGCAAGTACTCACTTGTACGTTCTGAAGCCATTTCATCTCTTAGTTCCGATATTATTGCTACATTTTCCGATGATACGAAGAAAATAGAAATGATAATGAATAAACTATTATTTTTCACACCATCCTCTTCCAGACAAATAAGACTGTGTCTATCGACTCCAATATGTTAGCCTCTTTTTAAGTTTCAGTATAATGATTCCATGGAATGGTATAAATAGTCTGCTTGGAAAGGAAAGATAGCACACAACGTTGACGACATCCAAGACGATTATAGTAACTGAACTGTTTTGCATAGAAATAGCAAGTGTTAATATATTACTTCAAACTACGTAAGGCTCATTTAGTCCAAACGATGTATAATCAGCAACTTAGTTCGAAGGCAATTTTGGAGAGAATACACGACTGACCCAGATAATGTTAATTTTTAGAATTCCTCCCTTTTTTGAAAAAGGGATATTTTGACAACAGGTGGTAAAAGACAAATAACCAGTGACAACTTCTGCACTGCATAGCATGTTTCCCAAGTCTATATTCGAAATATTACAATGCTTTCTATGAAATATATTTTGATCAATAAAACTCATTGTAAAATTAACTCAAAGAAACCAAACAAGAAAACCTTTGGGGATGGTTCAGAAAACTATAATGCCCATTATTAAACTAATAAATCAATGTTAACATACAATAGTGTTGACGGCTTCCATATTTATGAAAGAACACACCACATGAAGTGCATTTAATAAGTTTCATTTTCAATACGCCCGTATGCAGTTACCGAAAAATAGACACATGCTTTGGACCACACATTCAAATGCAGCAATGGCCCCAATCTAAACACAAACGCTTTTTGTCGATATTAAGTTTTGCTAACTCATGAAGGGAACTATCTATAAACATTCCGTAGTAACAGAAGATGATGACTGGTGAGTTACTTAAGATGACCCTAAACAGCTGATGTTCAATATTTCCAGTAAATGGCAGACATTTTATGAGAATCCATGTTTATTTGTATAATATAGCCATATAGCCATTATGTACTTGTCAGCCACTATTTATACTGTTGCAGAAAGAAGTTGATATCATATACTTTACAACAATTGGTATATATATATATATATATATATATATATATATATATATATATATATATATATATATATATATATATATATATATACAACAATTGGTATATATATATATATATATATATATATATATATATATATATATATATATATATATATATATATATATATAAGTTGAATCATATACTTTACAACATATATAATATATATATATATATTATAGTATTAATATCACTAAATGATAATATTTAAGGCAATGCTCTTAGTACTGTACCTCTGTACAATTGTTTTAGGATTAGTTATTACAACAAACATATACAAAAAATTGGTCTATGTGTCTGTTTAACAATGAAATTATCTGAGTAACATTACTCTAATCCAAAATCCCTAACACAAAATCGGGAAATCTAATCCCCTAACTCAAAATCTCGAATCCAAAACCAGTAATCCAAAACTTCTAATCTGAACCCCTAATCCAAACCCCTAATCTTAACCACGCCTTTGGAAAACATCAAATTATTACACGTGCACTGTATTCACCTTAGGAACTCCAAAATACAGAATACTGGTTTTAAATATCTATTTCAATCGGTGATTGTAAATGTATGGTATGGTATAACTATGGTATAACGACACATTTTATTTCTTCCTTGTCATTAATATAATTGTTTTTGTTAGTGTTTCTAAATACGAAATGATAAATAGTTCAACAGTTATATAAACAGTTATAGTAAAGACTGCAGCAAGACATGTGAAGGACAGAATGAATGCGTCATTGTGCTCTTTTGGTTGGTACAAAAAAGGTGTAATTAGTATATCATAATTTTTTTTTACAGAGAAACAATGTGGAATTGTGTTACATATGAATCCAGTCCAATTCAGTTCACTGTGTCATGTTTTAATAAATTATCCATGGACATCTGTGACATAGTGTAGAGCCAGGAAAGAACATAAACCAAACTAGTCGAAAGATAAAAGTCGTAGCATCCCTTTTAGATTTAAATTATCGCTTTCATTAGGTGCGCTTGAACAGCTCTGAAAAAATTCTGATAGAAGATTTGCAATGTATGTTTAGTGCTGAAATCATACAGGAAGTTTGGTATTCTTACATGATACATTTTATTATTAAGTTGGGGGTGTATTGACATGTATCTGCTTTGTTTACAGCTTGCCTACAGTTTATTTAAAATTGTCGTAGATTCAGAAGATCTATGGAATTTTCCCAAATAATGATTTCTTTTAGAAAATTTGAAATGAGCGGTTTGCGCAAAAAGCCTTACTATTTCTAACGAAAATGGAAAGCGTGTGTTGTTTCTAGGACACAATAAGTTTTTCCTTTCGTTTTACAAATTAAGTGAAACGCCTTCTCACATCAGATCAAGAGGGACATAAATGTCACTGGTAATGAAATTTTAATTAAGCAAAAGGAAAACAAAAGTACTGATAATTCTCTGAAGAA
This sequence comes from Potamilus streckersoni, assembly GCA_016746295.1. Lineage (NCBI taxonomy): Eukaryota > Metazoa > Mollusca > Bivalvia > Unionida > Unionidae > Potamilus > Potamilus streckersoni. Next base: position 3,400,412 of record JAEAOA010001690.1, read on the forward strand.
ATAAGTTTACATTATTTTGGGAATGAAAATGTCATATTATCTATCATAACAGCTGTTATGCAATTAACTGAAGTGAAATCTCGTTCATTATATTCTGTGACATATTCAAAGCCGTTGATAAAGTGTTGGATTAATTCTTAAAATTGAAAAGTTTTAGAGTAAACGGAACTCTGATTGCATGGATTGATGTTTACATAGTTAACATGACACAGATAGATGTGGTATGAAAAGGAAAGTTTGAAGACTACCTAAACATCGTACTCATGGATAAATACTGGGCTTCATTCTTGTCCATAAATACATTAATGACATTACCTAAATTTTTTACATCAGCAATTATATATTGATTGCAGACAATCCCTCTTCCTGATGCATCCAATATCGCAAGAATAAATATTTATCTCACCTCGTATTAACTGATGATCTTCAATATTACAAGATTGGGCAAATCCGAGCTTGCTAATTTTAATTCATCAAAAAAGGCGTCATTTTCAGCAACATTGAATTTGAATAATTATCCGAGCTTACATTTTCAAACGAAAACATCGTATTAAAAATCACATTGACATCCGGGAATTACTGTATTGCCTAATTGTTTCTGGAGCAACCATTTTGATTACGTAATACATTATTTATCTATATGTATTGAGTATCAGAAGAAGTTTAAATATTGATCATCAAAAATAACCTGAGATAAAATTAATTTAACCTATATTCGCTCAATTCTGGAATATGAAACTGAAATACCATGATGCTGTACTAATTCTGAAAAACTTCAAAATTCAAAGTTGAAGATGCCAAGTAATTTTGAGAACGGCCAAATGCAGAATGCACTTTAGTTTTGAACTGGATGGTTACGTCCCACAGACAGGCGAAACAACAATCTATCGTTTATATACATTAACCACAAGCAGTCTTCAGACTATGTAACTTATTATGTCTATTCACCTTATCTTGTGTGATATAACTGGAGTAACTTGAACAATAACATTCAGCATTGATAAAGAAATTGTATGTTAAAGAAATATTTTATGTCAGTATCTATCGACTCATGGAACAATCTGCCACCGTCCACCAGAATCTGTTTTTCTATTGTTTCGACCCTGTAGTTGAAGTGTGTGTATGTATGTATGTATGTATGTATGTATGTATGTATGTATGTATGTATGTATGTATGTATGTATGTATGTATGTATGTATGTATGTATGTATGTATGTATGTATGTATGTATGTATGTATGTATGTATGTATGTATGTATGTATGTATGTATGTATGTATGTATGTATGTATGTGCGTGTATGTGTTACGAAACTAATTCTGTATAAATCTTTTATTTCATTTTTATTTCATTAAATTCTAATTATTAACATGATTATATTATCATGGATCCAATATGTTGTTAAAAACATCATGTTTACTTAAGTCATAAATGTGACTCATGTGAGTACATGCTGTGTTTGATGGCAAATTCGTTACAAGTATATATTCAGGAATAGCTATAAAAATGATTGGCTGATACTTGGTCAAGCTTTTCTAATGTCCATATGTATTGCGAAATTGCACGTGTCCTCCGTGCGCGTGTAATTGAAACGATGTAATAATAGCTTCGTTTATATGCTTAGGAATTTGTAAGAAAGTTCAGTCAGAGTCACAGCCAGAATAAAGAACATAATCGTAGCCTATTGTAACATTTTAAAGTTACACAGCTTCTATTACCTTATAAATATATTTTTGTGCTAGAAGAAGTTTTCTGTTCGTATGTCTACGTAGAACAAGGTGTGTTTTGTTAGTGGAGCTAATTGTACTTCGTTTTTCTAAATAATTGTTTTCCTGGAGAACAACATTACTGGTTTGGACAAAGACATTTTCCGAAAATATTCCAAATTGGAATGGAACAATACAAATTGTGCTTTAATGTGTAAATTCTGTATATTTGTGTTAGCCTTCGTCTGACGTCATCATCCGCCATCTTGGACCGGATCTGATCTTCAGAGTGTTAATTTAGAACTGCTCACAGGACTTATCTTTTACATCTTTACAACAAACAATTTTGATCTTTTCGTAAATCCTAAGTCTAGTTTACATATTTACATTTTTTCCATGTTTTCAATGCAAATAAATTATTTTCCTTTAAATTTACAAAGCTTGTTGTCTTTACTCTTTCTTTTTGATACTTTGAACGAGCCGATACGTAACACTATCTATAGTCACCTGCAAATAGAAATTTCCGAGCTTAAACTTTCATCTCCCAGTTATTTTGCAGCCAGTAAGAGCCTAACGTATGTGCTATCCAGCAAATAGGGACAAAAAAGTGCTGTTGACCAGGTCTCTGATTTAAATACAGATCCTTCAAAAATGGAAGAAATGATATTATTCAGAGATTATGGATAATTAAAATTAATATCGATTATGGCACAAATTTATCTGGCAATGAACATCACAAAGCCGAAAAATATTTGACACAAAAGCAAAAGTAACGTTGATTACTTACCACAAACAATTAATAAACATATGATTATGTTTTGTTCCTATATGGCACCGTTAATACATTACTGACAAGACCACACACATACCTCACCAATCTTGATTTTTAACCGTTAACTCTTGCCTGCTTGCCCATTAATAGGTTCATTGGATTTATTAACGAGAGCAATTTTAACGGTGGATAAAAGTCTTAATAACCTCTGGCAATTTATTTCTAACTCGTTGAAACCAGAAGATTCTTGCAATTTCTACGAAATCTAGCCACGAAAAGAAACTATTATGTACGATAAAGGTAATTCGTTTTGTTGTCATTGTTTACAAAAAAGGAACTCAGTTTTGTTTTATATCGTTCGAACACGGGAACTCATGTTTGTGTCATTGTGTTTGTTTTATTTGGGTTTTATAGTTGAATCCAAATGTGTATTGCACATTCTTTTTTTTATTCAATGCGAATTATTTATCAGAATATTTTCCATGGCCAAGAGGTATGATATGTGACTTTACAGTAAGAGATTTACTTTTTATAGACAGTAGAATGTATAGGGTTTATTGCTTCTAGAATGTCTGGAATTTGTGGAAAATAATATTTTATCCAACATGTTTATCTGGGCAATCTGAACTATTGTTTTCAACACTATATGTCGGATTTTCTGGATATCAATACAAATCATTAAAATAACCTTATTGATAAAATAAAATGGTCGCGATATTTCAACATATTGGTCGAGATAACGAAATTGTATCTGAGGTGAAGCTAATTGATTTATTTGCACATTGTCCCAGTCAAGGATTGACTGACATGTGATTGATTGACTGAATGATTGGTTGGTTCGTTCTGTATATGCTGGCTTTTACTGAAAGGTCTGACACCAAACCAATTTTCTCGACGTCGGCCTTATTAACTCGCTAACTGATAGATTGACTTCATCAATGGCTGCCTTGTAGATTAAGCAATTCGTCTTCTCGTTGAAAAGGATAACCTTCCAACCTCCCCTGTTTATTACATTTGCCCAATAATTTAATTTTTGTGATAACTTTTTTTATTTCCCAGTTTAGGTGATGCTCTAAGCCTGTAGCGGTTGAACCAATTACAATAAAACCAATTTTACTGAAACTATAAACCGATAGCAAGAATAAAAAAAAGCTTATGTATGTTGCTTCTGGTACAAGTACAACGCGATTTGAAAATATAGCTGCAGTTCCAATGGATTAAATATTACAATGGAATGATGTTTAACTTGTCCGTCTTATGTTTATTTTACTGTTTGGTGGTCAGGAATGTTGCCTTTTATGATATTTGTCAACTCCAAATCTAAATCTCTCACAAATTCCTATAATTATAACAATCAAATCAATATCAATTTAATTACAAAGGCATGTTAGCAGTTTTGTTTTGAAAGTACATAAGAAGCTTGAATGCTTTTAGTTGAAAGATATAATGAATAGTTTTTTTAATAAACAAGCATATATAGATATAACCGTTTCTGCAGCGTCGATGTCATCGTCATTGTCGTCGTCATCATAATTGTCGTCGATCACTGCAGCTCTCCATTTGTCAGGTCCATGTGATACCTTATTTGGCTCTCTCTAGGATATACTTATAGTCCTAAGTTCGTTGTCCAAGATTCTTAGCCAGGTTATGACTGGTCGTCCTCATCTACGTTTGCCTTGAGGGTTTCAATGCAGGGCATGGTGTGCGATATTGGGATCGTCTCTTTGCAGGGTGTGGATAATCAAACTCCAGCAGCGTTTTTTAATGTTGTCTGATATGGATTTATGTTGTGTCCTCAGCCATAGCTTCTGGTTAGAGATTCGGTCTGGTCATCTGATGAACAAGATCTGTCACGCACATGAATTGACATGTAACTTCTGCTCCAAGTCATGTATGTGTGTCTCTGAGTATCTTCTCCATAGAATAACCCTGATCTGACGTTGGAGTTAATGATGTAAGCATGGTTTTCAGGTGTGCATTTTCAGGTGTACATTAAGAATCGTCCTGTCTGATCTTAGGATGGTAACGGCATGATGCGCCTTTGAAATCTTGACCGTGACTTCGTCATCTCTTATTCCTGATTTATCCATATTGCTGCCAAGGTATATGCAATTGTCGACATTTTCAGTGGATATGTCTCTCGAGCAGAACATTTTAATCCAGGTTCGTTTTAACTCGCAGGCGGTTTGTCTTGTCGACATTTATATCGAGTGCAGAATTTCGGGCCATGGTATGCAGTCTGTGTGTCTTGTGTCTTTAAATGCAAGTGTAGAAGCACATGAGAGCAATCGAACAGCATCTGCAACGTCCAAATCTTTCAGTTTCTAGACAATCGTCAACTGCATTCCTTTTTATTTCCCTATTGCCATCTTTATCACCTAGTATATCAACAGAGGTAACAGGAAACGAAGGAGCCACGTCCATGTTGTACATAGCATGACAAGTGGTGTCTTTGTAGTGTTACTGAGTAATTTTTACAATCATCTCTATGATGCCTTATTACCTCAAGAATCTCCAGTTTGTGCTTTAACCACTATATCGTTTTTTGTCAAATTCTTTCCTAAAGTCTACAAAGTGTCCTTATATATGTGATAATACAAGGCGTTTCTGTCTGGTCTGTACAATAACTCCCCGCCCAGAAAAAAATCTTTTTCTCTCAACCTGAAACTTACTACAGACTTTTTCCTCTCCAAAATTAACTTTGTCGTCGATCACTGCCGATCTCCATTTGTCAGGTCCATGTGATATCTTATTTGCCTCCCTCTACAAAGTATCCTTATATTTGTGATCATACAAAACGTTTCAGTCTGGTCTATACAATACATTGCAGCCCAGAATAAAGCTTTTTCTCTCAACCTGGAACTTACTACAGACTTATTCTTCTCCAAAATTAACTTTGTCGTCGATCACTACCGCTCTCCGTTTGTCAGGTCCATGTGATATCTTATTTGCCTCCCTCTACAAAGTGTCCTTATATATGTGATCATACAAAACGTTTCAGTCTGGTCTATGCAATACATTCCAGCCCAGAATAAAGCTTTTTCTCTCAACCTGGAACTTACTACAGGCTTTGTCCTCTCCAAAATCAACTTTGTGAAAGTATCTATCGATAGTGGTAGGATTTAAAAATGACTGTGTTAGTCGTGAAGATTTACTTTCTTGCTAATTGTGGCAATGTAGACCTTGAGACCACTCTTCATTTTCCTATAGAAGGTCAATCAAAGTGTCTGTGGCATCTACTAATAACCTTCTAATGGAATGCTCTCTGGACCAAGGACAGTGCCACTGTTCATTCTCCTGAAAAAACTGCATTATCTTTTCGTAAGTAATAGGTACTATATTAGTGCCCACAGCCTCTCATTCTTCTAGACTGTGTGGGGTTTCCACAGATGTGTACATGAGCATGCTGCCGAAATGCTCCATCTGCCTCTAGAGCTCTTCTGCCAGTGTTGTCAGAATAGCCCCTTCCTTTCTGCGTGCAGATTTGCTTGTTCTGGTTTTCCTCTCTAATATTTGTTATGTGATGCTGTAGAAGATCATCTTGTTATCTATTTTCGCATCGTTCTCGACATCTATGTTAAGCTTCTACTTATCTTGCCTGAGGATTTTCTTGACTTTCTCTGTCTTAGATCTTTCTTGATTGCACATTTTGACAGCCATATCTTGAGTGTTCATTTGAAGAATCTTGACAGCTTTTCACACGTCGATTTTAATGAACCTCTAAACCATTTCTTTTTCATGAATTCATCAGTAATACCAAAAAGGGCTTGGAATCTATTGGAGAGAAAAAATGAACTTCTGTTGTTTCTGAACAGTAATGAGCCTGGATATGTAATATAGTGGGTGTTTCTGGAGCCATGATGTTCACGCTACTGATTCTTGTCTTAAGGTTTTACCATTAGCGGCACATGGCATGCACCAGCACCTAATCCTCTAGAATCTCTAACATCCATTTGAGTCCTATTTGATCTGTGAGAGATGGCGATTTTATCTGATTCTCTGTTGTTGATATTGGGAATTTCCTGGTAACTTTGTTGAGCCTGTGATTGGGAAAATCTGTCCCGTCAATCATAAGGTCATTTATTACACATAAGTCAGCAAAGTTTTCAGTTGTCATTCATCACTCATATGCCCCCTTTAACCTTAATGAGTTTCTGTCTGATTTTTTCACCACCCACATTGCATCCATATATCATAGGTGTGACATCCATCTTTGGTACTCTGCCATAAACTCTTTCTGCGCTGCTCATAAAACCCCATTGTCTACTCGGTATGCACGATTCGTTGAAGCACTTCATGTGTATCTGGCAGAAAGCGTGCGGTGAAAATCCCCTCACTACTTGGGTCCCACCCGAACACGAATCGTTTAGTTTCGTGTTCAATAACAGTTCCACTCCATTCCTGTCATCTTCGCCCATGTATGGCAGTAGTGAATATTGGAGACATCCTAAGGAAAGGTGATGTTATCATGCCAAGGTGATTAGATCCGATGTTGGCGATTGAACATCACTCAGTATTACGATCTCCAAACTTTATCTGCTTATCTTTTTAGCGTCTTGTGCAGCTTATCAGGATTGTGGAGCATTCTTATCTTTATTATTTTTATCCCAGTCATTTGTAACAGTCTTGATGCAGAGAATATTTTTTAGCAAGAAGATTCCTCTCGGGTTTGGCTGGAATGATTCATACTCTGTCGTTTCAGTCATTCTGATAAATTTTCTGCTGTGTTGATTTCCATAGCACTGATTTATTATGTGATAAAGTGATAGTTTCACTAGAAAAGATATTATATTATTGATGTATTAAAATAAAACTGGAATGTAATAAATTCTTTACATGAGGTTGAGGCTACATATTTAGTCCAAATCATGGCTGTAATGGAGTTAGTACAAAACATTAGTGTAAGGTTATGCGTTTGGTCCAAAACGAGGCTACAATGATAAGTCTTGCTAAGCATTTGGTCCAAAACGAGGGTAGAATGGTTTGAGCACTTAATATGAGTGTCAGGCTAAGCATTTGTTTTAAAACGAGACTAGAATCAAGTTTCGGGTTATGCATTTCATCACAAAGAATGCCAGAATTGAGTGTCATGCTATGTACTTGGTCCAAAACAAGGCTACAATGGAGTGAGTAGCTAACATCAGTGCCATGCTATGCATTTTATAGTGCTGCTTATCATGCAAAATTGTGTATTATTGTTGAACTCGGTAATTCTCAGCATACACCGACACGTACCACGCTATACCGCAGAAATTCTGAAAGTACCCCGAGTCGTAATACTGTACACCACAGTAATACTAGGGACCATAAAATCAAGGTTCTGAGAAGGGCCTGTCACTTTTTCTGGTTTATTGCAAAATAATAGCATATTATGTCCATCATAATATTTAAAAGTTAAACATCTTGTGATAAACGAAAACAATAAATCTTAAGCTCAGACGGAAACGCACCCAACATCCGAATGTTAAATGCTCAGCAACCTAAGTAGATGAAATTGCTATATATGTAATAATTAATGGATAAGACGTAATATAAAATCTTTAAAAAAAAGATGATAACTAAGTTGATAGAGTAGTTGATACTTAACACTGAATTATACAATACACATTATTGATATACAAGGAATGGAATCTCGGAGTGGGGCACCAAACCTTAGCGAATATATTTATTACAGAGAATAGCAGGCAAACATAAAACAAACTTATTCAACAAATATTCACAACATATCTAAACAACTTCTATATGCAAATCCTAAATTGATTTGCATTCTTACAAAGTAAAACATAACAAATGGCATATATATAGGAAACGTGTCAAAGACGTGATTAAAGGATCGCAAAAATAATTATATTTTTCATATTCAAACTGAATTTGCGACACATATAACTGCTTTTTTACCAAATAGTTTTGAATTATTATTATATTTATTTTTTCAATTATTATTTGAATTCTGTTTATTATGTAATATGGAAACATACTGTTAATTAGTTATATATACATGATTACTTGTAATTTTCCGCAGATTCTTTATTGAAGAAGGGACCCTGAGTGGCCGAGTGGTCAAAAGCGCTGTCCATTACGGATCACTGCCATCTCACCTCTGTCTGCGTGGGTTCGAGTCTAGGATTCGGCGAATGTGGATGTGTTAGAAAGCTTTCCAGTAGCTTCTCGTGGGTCGGTGGTTCTTTCCGGTGATTTCCCGGTTTTCCTCCACCATTAATACTGGCCACCATGAATAGCCTATCTTGTGCTGAAAAATGGCGTTAAGCCCAACAACATCAACAACAACAATTATTGAGGAAACCTACCGCGGTGCAGATACAGTGAAAAAGTACCATGCATCATATTAACAGAAAAAAATAAACATCGTTTCCAGACAAATGTTTGTCTTGGTGATTGGTGATACGTTATTTGATTTGGATCTGTAATACAACATGTATAATGGTCAAATAAAAGAAAACAAATATTTATTTTTACGGACATAGTGTTTGATTCATTTCCCTAGGTTAATACTTGCTGTTTTCTTGGAAGCGAGGGTAGTTATTGTTATCTAATGCCAAGGATTTTCTGCTGTCTTCTAGCGCTTCGATATCTTTTTCATTCAAATCCGTGCGATGAATTTCCATTAGTGCGCTCACCATAAAGGTTTTCAGCACAGTGGTGAACTAGGCTTTTGGGACAATGATCGACTACTTTTTCAGTAGAAAGGTGGACCATTCACTAAGAGCCTTTATGGTCATTTTCACGCTAGCCAGACTGAATAATCATCTCCATCATGGTCACTATGTTACACACGATGGATTCTGGGTATGTTTTGTTAAACGAAAGAAGCTAATATTGATTTTGTTCTCAGTGAACTATTGTATACTTGTTAAATGCGGCGAAATGATGAACTAGTCAATAATTGCCTAATACGAAATGTATATATGCGATCCCGTTTTCCTTGCTTTAAGTTGTTTGATAATTACATAGTAACAATATTGTAATGGGCAGGAAATCTAGCCTCTAAATTTAAAAAACAAAATTAAAAAACGATTGCAGACAGCTACAAAATTAAGGTCATTCATCGTAAAGCTTTCGGTGGTAAAGAAGAGTGATTGGTTGTCCTAATACTGTTTTCTCTACCTCATAGGCGGGGTTACGACATCGTAGCTAGGTGGGTGGGTGTTATCGACATTGACGTATATTATTATTTCATTCATTAATACATGCTGTTATTCACTACCAAATGATAATTGGTATAATTCCTGGCTAATTGAGATATTCCCTTATACATTGAGCATGGATCCTCCACTTAATTCTTTAACTTCTCTATGTTATTATGCCAGAAGTACATGTGTAACTTTCCTAGGCATTAGGCTCGTTTACAATTCTGGCACATTTGGAATGCTTCCGCCGTCATTTCGAAAAATAATTATGGGTATCTTACGACCTCATTCATTTTGGATAAAACATTTATTCTTACTACATGTTTTGACCACTGAGAAATAAATTCATCGTATGCACAAGTGGTTAACTCTGGTTTATAGAAGTTTTTAGTTACAATTTGTAATTTAGGATTACTGTTGTCGCTATTGGTAGCATAGTACAGTTGCCCTGCAAGCAAGCCCTCACAGAATTTTCCTTGCAAACGGCTGAACTTTTTGTCTCTTCGAACGGCAGAATACTTCTGTCCCTGCGAAAGGCAGAATTTTCCCTGCGAACGACAGAATTTTCCCTGCGAAGCGCGGACTTCCGCGGAATATTTTAAAGGCTTGTCATCATCTCTACTAGGACCTGTTCGGGTTTCCGAGGGTGAAAATAAGAGATAGAACGTGGTAAAAAATATTTTCACTGAAGAAAAGGTAATTCATTTGGCTATTATTTTTCTCGGATCTGAATTCCTAGTTATTTCATGGTTTCTACATAAATAAATATAAAACAGATACTGTTTCTTTTATAGCACATTTTTCGATAGCTCGGAATTCAGTTGTGAAATCTCCATCTGGCAACCAAAAATTGTATTGTTATTGAGTCATTCCTTGTTATGTTTTAAATCAGCAACTTTAGTTTAATTATCTGCTTATTAGAATAAAATATTCAGTCAGTATTTTCATGATTATTTGAGTCCAAGTCAAGTGTTTCTTATGGACCTAATATAAATAATGATAATAGAATATTAATTGAAACTAATAATGACAACAGTAATAAGTGCATCATTAAATACAGAGCAAATGAGTGTTTCTCAAAGTTCTTTCAAGTATCTATTTGTTATATTGTACAGCTATTGAGTCTTTCTCAAGGCTTTGTGCATATGCTGCTGATTTGTTTCTTACAGCCGTTGACTGTTTCTCGTGGCTCTGTTAAAATTACTCTTTATGAATTTAATGAAAAGTTAGACAATGTTTCAAAGTCTATAGTAAACAATAATTTTAAAATAGCATCTGAACATTACACTTTGGCATTGCTAAATTGTAATATCAACTGCTATCGTAACTGCTACATAAATTGTTTATGTTTGTCCATCTACACTGTGATATAGGGTTTATGACTTAGTACATTTGAATCTTAAAATTTTTAATATCATCCAAGTCTGTAACTTAATAAAACACCCGAAGCTTAAATCTGAGTCTGCTTTTCGTCCCTATTCCGATTCTTATTTTAAGGATACCTAACTTCATCGAGAATCAGAGAGTAGGAGTTAGGGTCTAAGTTTAAATGGGCGATTACTCTAATGAGAAATTATCAGCCACAGGAACACAGTGAGTCATTGATTGGTCACTAGACATTTAACAGCCTACGCTATCTCGTAACAATATAAACAATCCAAAGTTATACTCCTTTTAGCTGTAGAACCATCTATCAGTGTTTTCAGGAATAAACGTTATGACTGGAAGATCGTAACATACATAAGACATAACTTCAATGCTGTTTTAGACAATTTTAGCAATGCTTGGTGATAGGGGTGTTTCGTCATGGCGTAATAGTTCAAAATATTTGCGATTTTTATTGTGCCTCCAACATACCAAAAGAAAATAGACTACAGTGGCTTTTTGCTATTTGTAGACTTATTCCAAGGTTCTTAAATTTAATTGAAACAGCTGGTTGATACATTTTGGGGATTTTGTTTCCTTTAAGGTCTCACCGGACAGTTGTTTTGCCAAATTTTCATCCGACAATGACCTATTGCAGAAAAATGATCATAAGTTTACAATAAAGATACAAATAAAAATTAACTAATGATTTTTGTTGAAAGGATGCTTGTAAGGTTCTGACTAAGGTATTAAGGTCAATTATTTATGCAACTGGTGGTTTTGATACTGAACCTATACTACCACCAACCCCTCTTTTTTACATTCATTTTTGACAGAAAAGAGCTATTTTCAACCTGTTCCTGTGAGAAGCAGGCTCACAGAGTCAGTATGTACCTTATTGATCATGAAAGTTCACTAGTACTATAACAACTTAACATACTTTTCTTCACCCCTCAACAATGCAGATTTTTAGATATTTACCTTTGAAGCAGACACATGTAAATACGTAAGCCAAGTCGGATGCACATTTGCAGACTAAGTTACGCATTTGATCTCCAGTGCTAGTCTAACTGTGACAGGCAGTCACCAACAAGGCAACCCATTTACAAGCCTAACTCAAAGTAAATGTAAACCACATTCCAGATTTAGCTTATGTGTGAGTTTATAAATGCTAGGGTTGTGATAATCAGGCTCATGCCTTATACCTTAAAAATTAGGGTGGTGTCAAAATACGAAACTATCCAGTGAGACCTTAATAATTTAAATAGCAGTCTGATTTAGGGAAAATCTTCTTATTTTCAAAACATTAGGCAATTTTAAAAAAATGTAACCTTTACATGTGTAAAATTCAAGCTTGCTTGTTTCCTTTTGCTTATTGCTTTAATCGATGAGCAAAAGCCATCAAACAGAGCAACCGCTATGACAACAGCTTCAAACTTCATCTATTACTTTCCCCACTGAAACATACCATTTCCTTATAACATGTCAGTTTCATCATTTTTCATAACCAATACAACCTGTATTATTAGTGCCAAGTGATATCAAAGACATCCGACAGTACAAATAATACAACTCTTCATGAAATCTGAAATTGTAGTGAATAAAAGCTGCAAAGGAAGCCAAGCTGAATCTCTTGTAAAATAGCTGCAGAATGTACATGCTAAGTACTTGAAAGAATAATAATGATGCACAGCATATATGAACTGACCAGTATTCCCTCCCTGATTTAATAAAGAAGGTCATATCTGTGTTAAAAAAGAGAAATCAGAAGTGAATGTATAAGGGAGGAAACTCCTCAGCTAACCCAAAAGTGACTGACCAAAGTTTGTAAACAGAACCAATTTATTTAGGAAACTTCAACAGTGAAATTCTATACCCAGACTCGGCACATCTGCTGAGTAGACATTATGTATGAAAAATGTAGTTTCACACCTCTAAGGTTACCTTTGGGTCACTTTCATACTGGCCAGCTTATATTGTTGCTGAAGATGCTGCGGACAAGTTTAGTTTCCAAGTGATTGTAACATGCCTACACTTAACCATAAAGTAAAAGGAAAATCATGCAAAAGAAATCAGGAGAGGAGACAAACACAGTTTAAAAAGGGACATGCAGTTCTTGAAAGTTACCAAAATTCCAATGAAGTTGATTCTGATTCACCTGTTCCTGTGAAAGCCCCACAACATCTGATGTGGCTGACTCCTGATGAAACCTTTGATGTCAGCCTGGCTTTCAATGTCTCTTCACCAAGTGTGCTACCAAACACCTTGAGGCCTAGAAGAAATGAAAACAAACTGTAAAATGGAAAAACTGCATATAATTTGTAATTACTACCTTATAATAAGCACTTTGGACAGGCATAATGTTTTGTACACTAACCCATGTTGCAACAAATTTGTCGCTTATTACAAATTGATGCAGTTTCCAAAGATAAATGCAAAATTTATCTGCATGATTTATTGTGACATATATGCAACATGTGTATACTTTTTGACATGGTAACATTAGGATGGTGTAAGAAAAACAGTAAACAATGTGCTAGAAGTTTTATTCTCTTCCTTCTGAAATGTGAACAGATCATTGCATATCCAGCTGATGTTTTACCTCCCAGCCAAATTGTACATGATTCGACTTTTGCAGATTTCTTGCTTAAAATGTCATGAAATTGCTGCTTTTCAGCAGATGTTAAATGGGTAGTGTATTTTAGGCCATTATAACTGAATATGTCTGTAAAAAATGAACTGTATGTGTCGAAACGTTACATCATGAACATATAGGAATGTAAATTCATAATATTAAGGCAATTAGCATTTAAATTATAAGAAATGTAGAAAACATGTATTATAAATATTGAAAAATGAATAATTAAATGAAATACTTCATTTAACCACATTGTATCAAACTTATTAGGTCTTTGCTGTTCATTAGAAAATTGGATCAGCTGTTAACTCTGATAGTGCTAAGTTAGCTCCCTTCTCTACTAGCATGTACTTATAGGCAAACCTATAGGAAGTGTTTGTTTTGAAATACCTTACTCTATCAAATTCAAGACAAGGAGGTAATAAGGAAATGATTTATGGCATAGTTGATCAAATTTGACAAGACTGATAAAATGACATGGGTAATTAAGGTCTCACCGGACAGTTGCTTTGCCAAATTTTAATCCGACAATGACCTATTGCAGAAAAATGATCATAAGTTTACAATAAAGATACAAATAAAAATTAACTAATGATTTTTGTTGAAAGGATGCTTGTAAGGTTCTGACTAAGGTATTAAGGTCAATTCTTTATGCAACTGGTGGTTTTGATACTGAACCTATACTACCACCAACCCCTCTTTTTTACATTCATTTTTGACAGAAAAGAGCTATTTTCAACCTGTTCCTGTGAGAAGCAGGCTCACAGAGTCAGTGTGTACCTTATTGATCTTGAAAGTTCACTAGTACGAGAACAAATTAACATACTTTTCTTCACCCCTCAACCATGCAGATTTTTAGATATTTACCTCTGAAGCAGACACATGTAAATACGTAAGCCAAGTCGGATGCACATTTGCAGACTAAGTTATGCATTTGATCTCCGGTGCTAGTCTAACTGTGACAGGCAGTCACCAACAAGGCAACCCATTTACAAGACTAACTCAAAGTCAATGTAAACCACATTACAAATTTAGCTTATGTGTGAGTTTATAAATGCTAGGGTTGTGATAATCACGCTCATGCATTCTACCTTAAAAATTATGGGGTTGTCAAAGTACGAAACTATCCAGTGAGACCTTAACAGCCTACGCTATCTCGTAACAATATAAACAATCCAAAGTTATACTCCTTTTAACTGTAGAACCATCTATCAGTGTTTTCAGGAATAAACGTTATGACTGGAAGATCGTAACATACATAAGACATAACTTCAATGCTGTTTTAGACAATTTCAGAAATGCTTTGAGATAGGGGTGTTTCGTCATGGCATAATAGTTCAAAATATTTGCGATTTGTATTATGCCCCCAACATACCAAAAGAAAATAGACTACAGTGGCTTTTTGCTATTTGTAGACTTATTCTAAGGTTCTTGAATTTAATTGAAACAGCTCGTTTATACAATTTGGGGATTTTGTTTCCTATTTATTTTGACGAAATTAAATTTTTCTTCACGCAATGTCAACTTTCTTGTTGAAAACATTTGAATCAACAAATATGGAAAATGTTTTATTTTTACAAAAATAGATCAGAGAGGCAAATAATCCTAAAAGAGATCTCACGTTGACAGATACCTTGTTTAATTTTAGATGAGAATACCTCTGTTATAGATGCCTTTGACTTGACTTTAATATATATATATATATATATATATATATATATATATATATATATATATATATATATATATATATATATATATATATATATATATATATATAATGATCTTTATGGAATATATCAACATAACTGCAATATTCAAAGTGCTATCAAGTTCATTATAGTTATTTTATTCCTAACATGTATTGATAGCAAAAATATTTACAAAGGCTTTATGACACTAGAAGTGAAACGCTGAACATTATGTATGTATAGATCAAAATCTTGACTTAATCTTGAACATTGCTGTATTACTGGATGTATCTGGAGCCTCGATCGTTACAAGCATGTAATAACGGAGTAGTATACTATTCGACTATCGAACAAAACGCGTGCAAACAACGCGCAATTTTTTAAATAAAAATACTAATCTTTTGTCGACTTAAAATATTGAAGTCCTAATTTTTCTTATTTTATTTCATTCCAATCAATAGCTCAAGAATGTTTATTTATTTTGACATTACAAACACAGTCTAGGAGGAAAACGGAGAAGTCATTTAGATGGAATCGATCATTTGTCATTTATATTGGCATTTTTATTAACCAATATTTGCTACGACTCTTGAAGCCTTCAGATAGATGGCAAAGATATTGGATGCATTAAAAAGTGACATGAATCATATTTGAGCTGAAAGTTTGAGGCTATAGATATAATCAGCATTAACACTACAGATAAATGAATATTTACGTTTTATTCAATCTGATTGGATAGTGGTTGTTGCTGTCAATAACTACTTATCAGTTCTATCACAGGTAAAACCAATTCTGTGTACCTTGCTCAATCTATCCAGGTAATCATATTGATTGAATAGATTTTAATTAATTCTTTATTTCTAATTTCCATGTGTTCTATTTGTTTTCCACATGACGTGTATAATAATTAAGATATTGTCTGGCCGAATGTTTATAACGAATCGCATTATGATGCTTGTAAGTCTTTCGTCACGAAATAGACTTCATGCACTATTCACGCATTTGGTAGTTCTGGCATCCAAACACAAATATTTGAGCCAATTTTAAATCATCTATCTTTCTGCAATACTCATATGAAGAAGTTAGGGTATTTATATCTTGAACGATCTTCCGTTTGTACAAACAATTTATAATGCAATTATAATAGCATCAAGACTCACGACGTATCGAGCGACTTATATCAGTCAAACATTTATCTTTAAAATATTTCTCTTTTAAGCATGAAATTCAAAAGTAAATATAGAAAAGTTCATCCTTTTATAGAGACCACAAATTTCTGGCATGTGATTCATAATGTAATCGTTACCTCAGAAACGATTACACACTAAAAATGTCCGAGAATTGTGAGGTAACTAGGGATTGCTCTTGAATGATAAAACGTACGTCAACTAGTTTACGGATTATATACACTTATTTTTAATAAATCGCAAGTAAATAAAGCAAAAGTAAACTCTTACACATAATATTTTGATTTCATTTTATAATTTCATATCTCGTCATAATATCAACAAGAGGTGATAAGTATTACCGGCATATCGGTTTAGCGGTATTTTTTTCCGTTGGTACTTATCAAGGTACTTTTTCACTGTTCCAGTACTTTCCATCGGATATGAATGTAAGGAAATTCTCGAATAAACTTTTCATTTTTCATGACAAAATAATGTTAACATATATTTTATTTGTTTTACAAAACTGTTGCATTTGTAGCAAATTAATATCTAATATTGTAAAAATAATTATTTTTACACTCATTTAATAAAAGTTTTTAGATAAGTGCTTTTACAATAATTAACATCAACATAGTCAATTCTTCTACTATAAGGTACTGACCATTTAATTTTCTTCTGAGCTGTGATATTTCATTTTCTTTTATCGCAAGATTATTTTTATTTCTTCAGATAATATAATGGATATAAAATTGTGTTATTTTGCTATACAGAAGAGAAAAATATTTTTTAGTATGGTCAAATGGAGATGCTTTCACATAAAGTCATGACCTCGTTAAGAACTTTCAAATGTTTATCGTTAATGTCTAACGCCATACATACATACATACATACATACATACATACATACATACATACATACATACATACATACATACATACATACATACATACATACATACATACATACATACATACATACATACATACATACATACATACATACATACATACATACAAACATATATATATATATATATATATATATATATATATATATATATATATATATATATATATATATATATATATATATTCCAAGTTTGATTAATTGACCGCATTTTCCTCACTTTGATTGGACGTAAACGGTCATGTGATACTGATCGGGAATTTTTTCCCACATTTATAAATTATGTGGACTATTTTTGGTGTCCAGCTCTCCTGGTTATTGTATGTGAAGTGTTATCTATATCAACGCCTTAGACCATAGTAATAACAACAACATATCACCCTCCCCTGTGACATACGATCAAGATTTAAAAACTCCAGATAGAAATGGTCATTCATATGTCAAAAGAATGTAATTGCACCGACCTTCCTGTATTTCAACACTCACCCCTTTTGCCGAATAAGGCACGATGTAGGCTTTGTAAGCCAATCTTCAAAAGTTATTGCATTTCGCTTGGATAACATGTTCAAGTAGCTGTTATTGAACGTCAAGTTCAGTTTAACTAGCAAGGGATCATGCTTTAAAAAGGGCGCAAGTTTGTTCTTGAAATGTTCGAATTGCGCAGTAAGAAATAACAACTAATACTATAACAATTCCTTCCAAACACAAGCGTAATGGTAAAAGTAGAAAGAACCTGGCTTGTACAATTTCAAACAATTTTTTTAAGTTTAAAAAATAAATTATGACAAGCTGATTAAATGACTGTCATGACCCACTTTGAGACTATACCCTATATTACTACATAAAATCGACCACTCTTGGCTATTCTGTGAGGCTAATGAAAGAATATTTCTAGCGACCTAAAGTGAACGTACTGCTAATGAAATCTACTGAAATCTTGACAGAAAGGAAGCAAATTTTAGAATTGCTTAGAGCATTTCTTGTACGACATATGTTATTTCATATTCTTCCACAACTTAAACATTACAGAATGAGAACACTATGGATTGCAATTAATCACCGTGTTCATAAATTGGTTCATTGTAGGATTAAAGAAAACGCTAAAACGAGAAAGGTTGATAAGGAAAGACATTGATATCGTTCATAAAGGTATCATGAAGCATGACATTTTTCAGCATACTATTTGCAAGCCATCCCGTACAGATGTAATAGTTGTAATAAATAACTAAGATAAAATCTTAATATCCCGAAGAAGATATTGAAATATGTTCAAATCTTTACCGTGGTGAGAGGAAATGCTATTGCAATGAATAATTGCATACTCGGAGACAGTAATTTGGAAATAATTTTAGAGAAGAAATTATTGTTACGATATCAGTCAAATACATTTGATAAAATTTCCTAAGTGGAAAATTTTTCAGTAATATTATTTTCATTTATTTATTTGTATTGAAATAAAATATTTAATTACCATATCCAATTTAATATATTCTGATATGATATCAAATACGGTTCTAACTTAAAGATGGTCATAGCTAAAGAGTCAGGAATTATTCGGTCAAAAAGTAAGCCTTTATCATTTAGTGTCAAGTTTTATCTTAACTTTGAAGAACTAGATATTTACATTTATTTGTAATTGTTTATCTTTATAACTTTTTAATTAATTATATTGTTTTTGAAAGTCTTATTTTTATTTTTTTTAAACTTTACTTTTGATTGGCACCATATAAAGATATACATAAGTATGTACCTACCTTACACATAAAGATACAACTACCTATATACATAAATATAAACCTACCAACATACAAACACACTTACCTATATGAAAAATAAATAAATAAATAAATAAATAAATAAATAGATAGATAGATAGATAGATAGATAGATAGATAGATAGATAGATAGATAGATAGATAGATAGATAGATAGATAGATAGATAGATAGATAGATAGATGGATGGATGGATGGATGGATGGATGGATGGATGGATGGATGGATGGATGGATGGATGGATGGATGGATGGATGGATGGATGGATGGATGGATGGATGGATGGATGGATGGATGGATGGATCGATGGATGGATGAATGGATGGATGGATGGATGGATGGATGGATAGATAGATAGGTAGGTAGGTAGGTAGATAGATAGATAGATAGATAGATACCTATACACATTAATATATGCCTTTCTATATACATAAACATACACCTACCCATGCACATAAATGTCATCAATAAATCGAAACGGTATAGTAACATCTGTTTCTGCTTCACTCTACAACATGCTTTCTAATATGTACGACCAAACAACCAAACGAAATCATCAATGTAATGCAAAAAAAAATTAACTCACTACCTCAAATGTACCACAATTTCACAAATAACATAAACCCATCATCTGTAAGCCAAGTATATTTAGATAATTACCAAAGAATGTTTACTTACATATTTAAGGCACGAGTGAGAAAAGTGGTAAAGAAGCTCTGTCTATCATCAAGGTACCTCAGACTTTATATGTTATAGAAATACTGATTTGATAACAAATCAAACACGTCTGTGGTAAGCTATTCAAAGACGGTGTTTGCCAATTTACAGAAAGACGTGCTTGATAGAAACAAAAATGAACTTGAAGTATTTACAACGAGCTTCGCTTCGACATTTTCACCATAACGTGTCCGTACTGAGAAGTAAGATCTCTAAAGCGGGAACAATGCTTAAAAAATATTTCACATTGAACGTGCGACGAATTGAACATTCTGATCATACACGCAATCAAGTGTTGCCGTAAAGGCTCGTATTTTCTTCAAAAGGTCTTTGGAGACTGAAAGCTGACAAACAGAGGAAACGGAAAGCAAGCGCTATGTATAGAAGAGAAGAGAACCCTTTCGCTGGTGTTTCAATTACTGGTGCCTGTGTCTGGGGACGTTAGTTTCATTAAGAGAAACACAGAGGGTCTCTGAAGTCCCATATAAATAGCAAATTTGAATGCCGTAACAATAACAGGGGAATAGAAGATAATTGTAACAGTCTTCAGGAATCACAGATCGATTCGTAGACGTGACTTGGTTCTGAAATATTCTGTTAGGAAATGGTAACCTCACAGAACTGTAATTGCTAATGACAGCAACATTGTTTTCTCTCTCTCTCTCTCTCTCTCTCTCTCTCTCTCTCTCTCTCTATATATATATATATATATATATATATATATATATATATATATATATATATATATAGATATATATAGATATAGATATATATATATATAGATATATATATATATATATATATATATATATATATATATATATATATATATATGCAATAAACTGACGACGAACAGTACGAAACTAGTAACTAACTAGCCTAAGCGCTTTCGACTCTTAATGAGTCTTTTTCAAAGGCAAATAAAAAACATATGTACGACAAACAAATAAACACAAAACCGTTGTGTTTTTAAACCTCTATATGGCTGTCTTCACATGTGCTAAAACTATAAATACAACCAGCTTGTATAGACTAGTTGCAGAAACAGCTTGTATAGATTAGTTGCGGAAACAGTTTATATATATATATATATATATATATATATATATATATATATATATATATATATATATATATATATATATGTGTGTGTGTGTGTGTGTGTGTGTGTGTGTTTGGTTTGTGTTTGTGTGTGCATATTTTAGGTTCCTTTTTTGTTACTTGATTTTTAGCAATAAGTAACATTCATGCCCTTAAATGAAATGACTTAAATTTGTTTGCAAACACATACACTCAAACACACGCTGAATATCCCAACGATTATTGTTCTACGAGGCAACCTCAAATATTAATACCCTATAATTTCCATTTTACTTATTTTTGTAATTAAATGAAATAGATTTCTTTCTCTTAAGCACACGCAATGCATATCCGCAGTTTCATTTTTCTGCGATAGGTCTGAATTTGGTGGGTGACAAACGTAAAGGCAAATGTATAATACAATCTTTTATGCTTGTTTTCCGTACATCATTTCATATATATATATATATATATATATATATATATATATATATATATATATATATATATATATATATATATATATATATATATATATATATATATGTATATATATATATATATATATATATATATATATATATATATATATATATATATATATATATATATATATATATATATATACGACGGCGAATTGCAATTTCGAGTGGGTATTTGTTTTTTTTTTTCATGTATGAATCTTCTTTTATAAAATATAAATAGTTTTTAAGAAATGGCCTTTCTGCTCATATGGACTTTAAAATAATAAATGATGCCCCATCAATTGTCATAGCGACTCATGGGTGCTATTGATAATAATATTTTTTGTGTGTATCTTGACAGGAGCGGTTTGTATTCTCAGCACACAGCGGACCACTATCTCTATATCGTCTATCTATCACATTGGATCGACTTTTGCTATCTCCTTTCCGTTTGAGACAAATTATCACACATTTTATATTGACTTTTTCAATCACTAAAGAATAAAGTGGAGAACGCATTAATCCTAAATGTAAATCTAAATTGAGGTCGACAATTGCTAACTTCGACGATAACTTTAAAAGAACCACCAGAAGAACGCTTCCTTTCCATGGAGACCTAACAGACAATAATAATAATTGTTAAGAAAATGACTCATTCTTCTGTTGTATTGGTGACATCTCAAAGCATACTTAAGTTATAACACTTCCCTCGGATCACGCACCAAAGTGATGGACGTGGCTCTAGCTAGGCTACAGAACAAACAGCGTATGATGAGTGCGTGCCTCTTTGACAATGAATGGGTAATGGCAAGTAGAAATTAGAATCTGCCTATTTCAATTTTTTATATGTGGCTAGAGAGAAATTCTGCGATGAACACATCTGCATGATGATGAAATAGTTATTTCTTGTGCAATGAACTTCTGTCAAGTTTAGAAACTTACATCGTCTCCCAAACGTTTGCAATAAGTTGTTCTTTCTAATTTTGTTCAAGCTTCTAAAAGTCAACGGTAGATGGAAAGGAAATTATATTAGAAGCTATGACGAATAGCTTGATTATGTGTACCAGTCATATCTGAAATGTGTTATTTGTGTATATGTTTACAGTTACAGCAAGAGATATATCAATTATTAAAATATATACATTGCAGGAATATTTATAGTTTTGCGTTGCAAATGAAGGTTTCTTCTATACAATGTTTGTGTGTGTGCGTGTGTGTGTGTCTCAAAAACAGAAGACATAAATCAAAATGTCTGTACTATATTAACACTTCCTATAATATTTCTCCTTTCTGAGGATGTCTTACCTATCATTGCAAACTCGTTAATCTAACATTCCTGATTTGGTATTTTATAAAGTGATTTCTATATCAAACACCCTTATTCAAGCAGTTTAGTCTTATCTGTCCTTCGCGCAGATATTTTTAGATGCAGTGAATCTAATTTTAATAAATTTCAATTCGTTTTTAACTCCATTCATAAAGTAAAACTACAAATATTTATAAAACGTATGCGTGAAGGGGTATATTTATTAAATACAAAATCGCATCCGTATCTCTATCCCGTATCAAACTCGGTCTTTTTTTCACCTGCTGAGAACAAATACGTTATCTGTTTTGTGTAAGAATCAGATTGCAATTTTAAATAAAGAATATATGCTTTAAGTGCAACGAATTGATAAATTCTATGCAATTTAAAGTATCTAAATCAGAAATACAACATTTAATTCATGACAATAAAATTAAACTATGAAGGAAACTGCGCTATAATTTTTTGTTATGTATTATGACATGATATCGCTGAATGTATCCAGTTTATTTTTTCAGCTTTGTTTTAGAGTTATATATGTAATTTTATTTGTCTTTTGTCTGTCTGTAGCTGTATATCATAGAGGAATTTATGTTGTACTTTTTAATATACATTTTAACCCCATTATATGTTCAACATGGAAGCTTATAAATCACGCTGTATGGAAAATAAAGGTTTTCCAGACTTTAGTCAAACGGTATCTAGTTGATCAGTTTCATCCAACTTGGCTTTCTAGACTCCGACAATCTTCACGAGATGTATTATAAAGAAATTTGCTATCAATTGTTTGCTATGAGGAGTTTGTGTTTATAGTAACAGTGACAAAATTTAGAAAAGCACTTTTAAAAATAGATCGGTCTGCCCATGCTTTACGAATTAAATTAGAGATATTAAAGAAACAACTATCTACCTATCTGGGTCAAGGTCTTGCATGTTTGTAATGTTCTAGAAGATGAGTATGACTTTGGATTAGAATGACCCTGAGAAAGAAGTTTACATTATTGTTTTCTTGCAGCAGACCAAAGTCCTATGAAATGCATGAAAATACAAAAATTGCATGAAAATATATGCACACTATATAATCATAATAATATCATGAATGCTGATATAAAATACATAATATTTCATGATTTAATTATTTATTTATTTATTAATGATCATAATAATAATAATAATAATAATAATAATAATAATAATAATAATAATAATAATAATAATAATAATAATAAAAATAATAATAATAATAATAGTTGTAATAATAATAATAATAATAATAATAATAATAATAATAATAATAATAATAATAATAATAATAATAATAATAATAATAATAATAATAATAATAGTAGTTGTAATAATAATAATAATAATAATAATAATAATAATAATAATAATAATAATAATAATAATAATAATAATAATAATAATAATAATAATAATAATAATAATAATATTAATAATAATAATATTAATAATAATAATAATAATATAAAGAAGTTTTTTCTTTCCTTCACTTTGACTTTCATCTTATTTTAACTTTATTTTTTTAATGCATACATTGTTATCTGCAATATAATATGTGATATGTTATGTTACTACTAAAAACTTTTTTCAATACTGTTTATTACTGGTTATATAATAATGACACCTTGTTTCTTCTTCTGGACAGCTCGTATTTAGCGTACGTGTGTTTAAAGAAACCTTCTAACCCTAACCCAACCCTTTTCCAGAGTATTTTATTAGTCACACATTAATGTGTTTTTTTTATTTATTTTGTATTATATAATGTATATATGTATGGATTTATAAAGAATACAAAGCATATGGCGAATAACAACCCTTTCAAGCGCACTGGATCCACCAAGGGATATGCATATATATTCTGTATGTGTATATGTGCATGTATCAAACTACATTTGGAAATGTGTATGCGTATGTAGTGTATATGAATATTATTGATCAAATATTTTTACATGATATATTTGTTTTGCTGTGTTTTTGTAAACTTAATTTGAGTGTTATACTGGGGGTGGTGGCGTCATGTTATGTTTAATTTCATTTTGAATTTGACCTTGTCCAAAATCAAGTTCACTGTGCACGTTATACATATCTTTTATTTTCTCTGAATTCAAAGGTAAAGTCATGATCAATAGAGGTAAACATGTTTATTAAGGTCTGGAGCACCTTTATTGTAAATCCCTATCTGTTGTTTTCCACATTCTGTATCATAATTTTAGCAGCATAATATTCTCAAATGAAAATACCATTATGTTGTTTCCAGAAAACGCTAATCGTGACTCTATTTATCTAGATAATATTCATTGTTTCTGCAATATCTTGAAGCGGAAATCAGTTTTAGTGATGTGTTCAGCATTTCATGTGGGTGGAATTTAGTCAGCAAGTTATTTAAAAATGCAGAATGGTCATCTATAGTATTCTTGGACAGAAACGTTAATTTAGAATTATAGTGAATAAATCTTTGAACTATTGTGAATTCAAACAAAGACATTTTGGATTATATTATTGTAAGTCATCGAAAGACTGTTACATAATTAAGTCAAAGGCTGCTACAAGCACATAAACAAATTCAATTTTCGATCTTATTTTCGAAACTCACTAAAATTTAATTAGAGTTTATACGTTATGACCTGTTGATAGAACTTTTGGACTATTTTAAGAGTTAGCTCGGATTAATGCAAATTTTTTTGTAAATTTCCACTTTGTATTCATGGAAAATCAATTATTTGCTAAATTTTACAAAACTTGTAGTTTTTTTGGTCTTTTTTATTACTTAGTTTAAGACCAATGAGTCGTACAAACTCTACGAATCAAACATTTCACCATCAGTTTCAGTCACAATCATTAATGTGGATGCGTATACTAATTAATGAGCAGTTGTCGTAACGCAAATAAAGATCGTACATTATACCAAAATTCAGATGCCTTTCGGTCGCAGAGTCTTTTGACATTTCATGTACATTAATACGTATCAATCCTTTCTGTTCCAAAACAAAGAGTTACAAATAATTTCTTCCATGAAGATAATATTGTCCCGAATTTTTATGATATGTACTAGATTGACTATAGACGATATTATTTAGCGTAATTATTTCAAGGTAAATTAATTTAATTGAACGTCTCATAGAACCACCAACCCCACCCTATCTCTCTCTCTCACACACACACACACACACACACACACAAACACACACAAACACTTAAACATCCGTTGATCCGTTTGACTTAATTTTTTACCATCATTCTTATGTCCAGAGAAGTCATGCAAAATCCTCTACGCTCTTCATTTCATAGATTTTAGTCCAAATTTTGCTATGAGAGAGAGAGAGAGAGAGAGAGAGAGAGAGAGAGAGAGAGAGAGAGAGAGAGAGAGAGAGAGAGAGAGAGAGAGAGAGAGAGAGAGAGAGAGAGAGAGAGAGAGAGAGAGAGAGAGAGGAGAGCTTTTTACATTTACATATTAAATTAAAAATAGTCAATCCTTGGGATATGTTTTTTGTAAAAAAAAAAAAAACAACATCAACAAAACATAAAATACATCACAATATTTTTACCACCTAACCGAGCACAATTATCGTATAATAATGGTTTGCAAATTTGTGTCATTGATAAATGCTGTAGATAAATCTCAAGGAAAGTGTACACATATCGTTACGACGAACCATATTCTGATATATTTTTTGGGGGTAATTTCTATTTCAACGTTTTATTCCAGCCCAAATTCTTTTTATCTTACATTCCACACTTCTGTTTAGTTTATCCGTTATGCATGAGAGAGGAGGGAGAAAAGAAAGCAGAAAGGATTGCGATGAAAATGTGTACCATACGAAATTCATTTTAAAAAAGGAGATTATTAATATTTTATAGCTTCTTTCATGCGCCACATATAATTAATATATGGACATTCATCAGTGATCTAGAATCAATTGCACACTTGCGCGGGAATGTTAATAAATGCGTATTACTGCGCCATGGACGAATCACAATTTGATATTTGATTATACCAATAGTATTGGCATATCAAAGTGCTTTACACCAACACTTTATATATATATATATATATATATATATATATATATATATATATATATATATATATATATATATATATATATATATATATATATATATATCAGAACTGTTTAAAAAGAATCAAAAATACAAAAATGTACAGCTTTTCATTCTGCAATTTCTAAATTATAGACCTCCTTCGCATTCATATGAACATAATGCAAAGTGAACCGCGTGCCTGATTTTTACGGGGGAGGTGGGGAGCACTGCTAAATTGTTTGGATAAGACCAATTGGCTATAATAACGTGGACCCCTCTTGTGAAATTGATGGATCTCATCTACTCCACGCCTAACGGCCAGATAGATATATTAATATTCCCCAAGGACGCTATTCTTCCGAGTTAATCCTTCGTGTCGGAACTTATCAGAACTCGTAGACGTTCATCGGCAGCCTTTGTGTCGGTGACTTCTTGCTGCAGAAAAGGGTCTTTAATGCGAGGAAATTGCTGTTATCAATCTCGCATTAATTTCGGTTGTGTCTGGTATTATATTGGTTCATGTTGCTTTGGCATCCTCCAGAATTAAGTCTGGATAAGATTAGTTCCAGCTATCTTGGATTTTCGTTCTAACATATAAAATGTATTTTTACAAACACAAAGCTGGGAAATAGGGCTAATGTAATAGGGGTTTCTTTTTGCTGCACGGAAACCAATGGGAAGGCACACAAAAAATGGAAAATGAAAAAAACGAAAAAGAAATATTTTATTATGATCATTACGTCTTTATATCGATCTGATATAAGTAATCACATCCTTTCTTAAATGTGTCAGATTCATTCAGTTTAAAATATATAAGACTGTGTTAGAAACAAATTTTCTCTCAGCTTTTTACATAAGGTCTTTTCATTTGGTAGTCAAACAAATTTGAATGCTATCAAAGATAAGTTCGTGCCCTTGATGTTTTACCTTCTGTTGATGCCAGCTTAAAGGGTGGGTCCAAAACGTTATAAATCCAAGCGGACGTGTTGAATCTATTTGGAGTTTATGGCAGTGTTCCACGATGACTAGCAAGAGCCAGTTTTGCCACGACTCAGTTTTCACATCTACTTTAGAGAGACGAAACAAACTATATGAATTAGCAAACTGTTTACAATAATATTTCTTTTTGGTCTTTGCAAAGTCATTATTTTAAGTCCAGATAGTATTCACATAGGCTGAAACAGACCAATATTAAGGCTTCGGACACAGACTGCAAAGTTATATGTGTCAAATTTTGATCACAATGGATGATGTATTTTATGTTTTTAAGATAATGAGAAACATAATCTTTACAGGTATTGTTGGTAGGTTTTCAAAAATGAATTCCTATCATACATTATTAGTCGAATAACAATATTGTCCATTACTTTTGCATATTGGTCAGGTAAATATTTTTTTACCAGCAAAGGAAACCAAGGAGTTCACCCATCCATTTGCCATCTGATATCCCTAACATTCACTCATTTCTAGCAGATTAATTCAGTTATGCACCCCAATCTACCATTCCTCACTGCGTCGTCCTCACTATCTTCTTGCTGATAAAGCTAAATTGCAACGTACACAATTAAAGAAACTTGCTCTTTAGAACTAATATGCTACAAAACCGTTAAAAGGTTAAAGATCCAATTTGCGGAAATCGTTTTGTATGACAAATATAGCACCAGTAAAATAAAATGTTCTTGACACTGGTGGACATTTTTATTCCATTAGGAATAAAAAAATGAGTCCATGTTTCTACTAGCTAATCATTTGAATTATTAAATTCCACTTGTCAAACATATCATCACACGGTAGAGAGACGATGGGGTTTAGTGAAACCAGCACATGTGTTTTTCTATTCTAAACAGATCTTATACTTTTTAAATGTGTTTAAACAAAAGATCAAAATAATGTTCAAAAATTTTAAACACGGATACCATTGTCATTGGTGTTTTAATTAATACCCACAACAAAACCAGAAATCTATGCAAGACAATCTTAATATTATTAATCACGTCGTTTTGAAATTACATTCTGAGTATCAATCAAAGAAACATAATATATTATGTCAATCTAGATTATAATTCTTTCTATGAGTTTCTCTATATAGTGCTTTACAAGCAAATAAAATTAATTTTTTTTTCTGCTGCTTATAGGCCATGAAATACAACAATAAGAATATTTTTTTCACAGAAACATGACTGGATGGAACATTGAACGCGTTTGTTTCATGACTTATACCTAATATGTCTAATTATCCTTTGTATTCGTTTTAGTTATATTGTATTGATTTGTATACAGTATTGATTGGAATATTGTATTGATTTGTATACAGTATTGATTGGAATATTGTATTGATTTGTATACAGAATTGATTGGAATATTGTATTGATTTTTATACAGTATTGATTGGAATATTGTATTGATTTTTATACAGTATTGATTGGAATATAGTATTGATTTGTATACAGAATTGATTGGAATATTGTATTGATTTTTATACAGTATTGATTGGAACATTGTATTGATTTGTATACAGAATTGATTGGAATATTGTATTGATTTGTATACAGAATTGATTGGAATATTGTATTGATTTGTATACAGAATTGATTGGAATATTGTATTGATTTTTATACAGTATTGATTGGAATATTGTATTGATTTGTATACAGAATTGATTGGAATATTGTATTGATTTTTATACAGTATTGATTGGAATATTGTGTTGATTTGTATACAGAATTGATTGGAATATTGTATTGATTTTTATACAGTATTGATTGGAATATTGTATTGATTTTTATACAGTATTGATTGGAATATTGTATTGATTTTTATACAGTATTGATTGGAATATTGTATTGATTTGTATACAGAATTGATTGGAATATTGTATTGATTTTTATACAGTATTGATTGGAATATTGTATTGATTTTTATACAGTATTGATTGGAATATTGTATTGATTTTTATACAGTATTGATTGGATTATTGTATTGATTTTTATACAGTATTGATTGGAATATTGTATTGATTTGTATACAGTATTGATTGGAATATTGTATTGATTTGTATACAGTATTGATTGGAATATTGTATTGATTTGTATACAGAATTGATTGGAATATTTTATTGATTTGTATACAGTATTGATTGGAATATTGTATTGATTTGTATACAGTATTGATTGGAATATTGTATTGATTTGTATACAGAATTGATTGGAATATTGTATTGATTTGTATACAAAATTGATTGGAATATTGTATAGATTTTTATACAGTATTGATTGGAATATTTTATTGATTTTTATACAGAATTGATTGGAATATTGTATTGATTGATATACAGAATTGATTGGAATATTGTATTGATTTGTATACAGAATTGATTGGAATATTGTATTGATTTATATACTGTATTGATTAGAATATTGTATTGATTTGTATATTGCATTGATTTTTCACTGTATTTATTTGCATTTGTATTGATTTGTATATTGCATTGATTTGTATTTTGTATTGATTGGCATATTATATTAATTTGTATATTGGATTGATTAGTATTTATATTGATTTGTATATTGTATTGATTTGTATAATGTATTACAATATTGATTGGTATTTTGTATTGATTTGTATGCTGTATTGATAGGTATATTGATTTGCATACTATATTGATTGGTATTTTGTATTGATGTGTATGGTGTATTCATTGCTATATTGCATTGATTGGTATACTGTATTTATAGGTTACTGCAGTTTTATGGGAAAATATGAACGATTTTTTTCAGATGGCTATACTGCACAAACATTGAGAGTGCAGTATATCCAACGAACAAAACGACTTCATATTTTTTCATTCAAATGCAGTAACTTTTATATTATATGCTCATTTAAACCAAATATATTTAATAATAGAAATTATTATTTTATTATTAAAATAATAAAGTTCACAATCGTAGATTCCTTAAGTACACAATAATATTATTAATACGCATATAGCTCCTCCTCCCACCGACCTTTTAACTTCATAGCGTACTTCGCGCTCACGTGCATCAAGCGCGAGGAGTTTAATATGAAGGTGGTAAATATCCGGGAATATTGAACGATTCTAACAATGTAAAGTTAACGGAGAAAACAATGACCATATAATTATCATTGGTATATTGTATTTATTTGTGTACAGCATTTATTGCTATATTGTATTAATTTGTATATTTTATTGATTGGTATATTATATTGATTTGTATACTATTTTGCTTGGTATTTGTATTGATTTATATTTTTAAACATTTGTATATTTTATTTATTTGTACATTGATTTGATTTTATGTTGTATTAATTGGTATATCCCATAAATTTGTATTCTGTATTGATCTTTATATTGCATTGATCAATATCTTGAATTGATTTATATATGAACTGATTTATATATTGAACTGATAATTATATTGTCTTAATTTGCATATTGTGTTGATTACAATATTATTTTAACTTGAATATTTAATTGATCAATATAATGTATCGATTTGTTCATTGAATTGATTTGCATATTTATTGATTGGTTTATCCATTAATTTGTATGCTTAATTGATCTTTCTATTTTATTGAGTAATATATTGTATTCATTGGTATATTATTCTGATTTATATACTTATTTTATTGGTATATTGTATTGCTTTGTGTCTTAATCTGATTGCTTTATTGTGTTGTTTAATATATTGTATTGGCTATATTGTGTTCATTAGTACATTGTTTTGAGTGTTACATTATATTAATCTGTATATTGTATCGAATTTTATATCATATTGACAGGTTGATTTATTTATTGTTTGTATATTGCATTGATTTGTCACTTTTTCCATTGCCTCCTGCGTACAAATTGTACTGTCTGGAGTCATTCATGTAAATATAAAAACGTATTAACTATATGATGCCCCATGTATTATTTCTTAAACATTTGTATAAAGATGATAAAGATACAGCGTGGTAAAAAAACAGGCACCTGCCATTTAATCCGGAAGCTCAGATCTAAAGAGTATCGTCCTTCAACAGGTTGTTTCAATCGTACTATTTGTTCTAAATTTGTTGCATATATACCCTAAACAATTTCAGCTGTGCTTGTTTATCTCTGGAATGAATAGTTTGGAATTTCAAAACAGAACTAAAAGATAATAACTTGATATGTGGCATAAATTACTGATAACTTTACGGATTGTGTAAGGTTGTATTTGTTTCTTCAACTTTGCATTTTGTATAGATTTAAACATTTTATTCTTCAACTTTTCATGTTGCATAGGTGTGTGTATTATATTCTCAAGCTTTGTATGTTGCATAAGTTTGTACGTTGTGTTCTTCAGCTTTGTATGTTGCATAAGTTTGTACATTGTGTTCTCCAGCTTTGCATGTTGCATAAGTTTGTACATTGTGTTCTCCAGCTTTGCATGTTGCATAAGTTTGTATATTGTGTTCTCCAGCTTTGCATGTTGCATAAGTTTGTACATTGTGTTCTCCAGCTTTGCATGTTACATAGATTTGCATACTGTACTCTCCAGATTGCCATAAGTGTTATCAGATCTTGCTATTATGGATACAACAGCGTTGAAAAATATCTAATATAAACAGTTGTGTGTCGGTGTAAGTTATAAAGGTCAAAATTGTACAGTGTAGCTTAGACATACTCAGAATCGAAATTTGGTTGCATGCATTCTTTATACATTCGTCACGATGCAGAGGAAAAACAAATGTATCAGACTTTCATAAAAATAATTGCACGGTTCTTAAAGAGACTGGAACAATCCCATTTAGTCACGTGGTTTGGTTCTGGTTCATTTGTTCTGGTTTTATTGTGCCTTGTTTGTACTTGCGATATCTTATGAAGCCAGCATTATATTTCATCATTGATACTCAGCAGTGGTTATATTAACAGAAATACAACATTATCTAATATGGTATCTTTGTTTATATTTTGTGTGATATTGACATATAATACAACGTTTATATGCAGCATTTAATTTTGGTGCGATCGCTTTACAACATTCCTTTTAACTATAAAGGAGCGCGATTTTTGAGACCAAGCAGTGAAATCAATTTAAAATTCTCGTTATTTGATAGTTATATCTTACCAGCCATATTGTACAACGCATTTATCCAGCGTTCCTAATTCATTTCAATCTATTAGCGACATGCTGTGAGAAATTGGCACGGTTCTATTGGATTCATGCTTTAAATGAAAACAACACACCCGCTTTAGTTTCTATGTTAGGGCTGTTGAAGGGAAAATCAATTTGGCTTGTACTGTTTGATATGTTAATGTGTAGTCTCTAGACGGCCTTGTAATTCATAGTATTTTTTAAAAGATTCTAGTTCATTTATTGAATAACAAAAAAGACCAAGAATCATCAAGTATAGCAAAATTCAACAAATAATTTATTTCCGTAGAACTCAAAGCGAAATTATGAAAAAGAATATACTATATTTTGAATTTAATCACGATCATTCCTAAACGTTTACTCACAAGTCCAAATTTGAAAACTTCCAATGGAACTCCATTGGTTCTCTAAATGAATGCCAATTTTAATGTGCTAATGCGCCTGTTGTCTCGAATGTATTAATGTGCCAATGGCCTAGAATGTAGTGTTGTGTCACTAGTATTGATGTAACACAAAATAATTCATAAGGTCATTGAATAAATCCAAAGATCTGGTCTGAAAACAATATTGAGCAGGTTTTTATTCCAGTGAATAAAACAAACTGAATGCAACAATAAAACTGATTCCGCCTTGGATATTAAGGTATGAACAAGTAAATTTGAAACAAACAACAACTACGGTTGGTGTCACCCATTGTGGTAACTCATGGTGTCACCCCATTGACCCCCTCATGCACAAAAAATAAAACTTCATAGATATTCATGTGCGGTTTTTTGGTTTCCACTTCCTCTGTTGGTGTCACTTGGTGCAATCCGCACCCTAGTGACGTCACTTTGCTTACCTCCACTAATAATGATATGAATATTTAATATATAAACGTACATAAATATTAGTTATATATTATGTTGTTTACATAATAAACATTATTGATCAGGGAGACATGATCATGAATTTGGATAAATGTCAGTTACACAATACAGCTTCGCATAGCTTACTATCACTGATACAAACCAACAGACAATACAAATTAAATACAGATACCACTTATAATAAAGACTAATACACTTAGTTTTCTTCCAGTCTTCGGTGGGAGAATATCCGATGCATTTACTACAAAGATAGAATCGTCAGGTTTGTACATGTCTTTATATTCCTCAGCAGATATGAAAATTAAATAACTAATGTACTCTTCCATGGTGTGGATACAATTCTGACTTGATATTCTAAAACGGCTAATTCAATGTCCAGTCAAAACTGTGTAACCATTGGCAATTTACTAGAATATACTAAACATTGTCGTGTTCATCACTCGTGTATGCCTGGATAATTTGCACGAGGAAAAAGTTGACCAAGGGCTTCATTCTGGAAAATACAAAGCTGGCAAAATGTATTAGAAGCTACATGAAAAGATCAGTCTCTTTACCATGCCTAATACCATCACAAAGTTTTCACTCACATGTGGGTCCTGAAACGAATCAAAGCTGATTGACGATGACCGATTGAGGGAGTAATTGATTGATCTTGTTATTTAATTATTTATAGTAGGCAAATCACATATTGCACAATGTCAGTGATTGGCTGATTAATTCATAGAGCAATTCATTTGTTAAGTGATCCCAGTCTGTACGGTGTTAAGTCATTGTTTGAAATAAAAAATATATCTTGACGTTGCGCAGCCTTTTGCAGTTTTCATCACATGTCTTTAGTCCACTGACTGATATGTATCTCCTTACGCTTCCTAACATAACGAAATTAGAGGTGGCCTCACTGCACATGTCATGGTCAGTCATACATTGTTGCAAAAAGTGAATGAATTGTGCATTTTCACATTTTAAGGTTTAAAATTTGTTTCGTTTTTTTTGTAGATTATTTATAAACCTTTGATAGGCTAATAACACTAGATATTGGCCCTAAGCAATTGTGACTTTCTCTCTACAGTCGATGATCGTCCGAAAATTGACAAGGAGAAAATGAAAAAGTAAGTTAAGTCTAATGAGAGAATGACTTTCAGTATACCTTTAGGTCTAAAGTCATATCTTATATAATACATGTGAAATTATTTTCCTCATATATGCAATTCATTTTTACATAATGTAAAATTATTTTGCTCATTTGTAAAATAAAATCTGATGCCATTTCAGGCATGTTAAATAATGTTTCACATATCAATGTGAAGTTGAGACAAAAATATGAAGCCTAAAATGAGTCCCCACAGCAAAATGTAGCATCGACGAGTTTCTTATTCAGCGAGACACTATGTCTGCGACTTGGTTTTTCGGCGTGTTGTCATTTATCCCAGGCGAGGAGACTATATTGAAAAGACCATGTGTTAAAGAATACTTTAGCGCTGACAATCAGTTACAAGTATCCTTACAAACGACATTCTCTGTAATTGTTTTAACATGATTACAGCTAAAATGTTATATAATCTCTAGTTTGTGTTAAATTGTTCATAGTTTGTTTATCTATTGTTAACGTGTGTGTATGTGTGTGTGTCTGTGTGTGTGTGTGTGTGAGAGAGAGAGAGAGAGAGAGAGAGAGAAAGAGAGATGGTAAACCAAAAGTCAAACTTTTCTTTCTTACCGTAATTTTAAATCATATATTGTTGGACATACAGTCCATGTAAAGGTAAACATTTTGTGCTATTTGTACTAGCTCACTATTTGCACTAGCTCAAGACATGTCACCAGTCTACTTTTGCTGGCGACATTTGTGCACACACATTTCACTAACGATATAAATAAATCGGTGTTAGAGAATGGGACTGAAAAAAAGACACATTACGAATGCTAATCCAACCAGATGGCGTATCCTAGCTACAGCGGGGGCCAAAGTTAATTACAAAAGAAGTAACCGAATCATTCAGGTGGCAAAGTCAGTTTTAAAAGAACATCCTCTTAAGAAGGAACTTAGATCGTCACATTTGAAAAACTATAAATTGTATTAGAGCTGTTTCTAAATGTCAAACATTGTCGTAGTCAATAGTCGACTAAAACCCTAAATAAACATGTCGGAAGGCTTATATTGAATAGACTTATTTTTAGGCTTTTACTGAATGACTTGTCCTAAGGCTGATACTTTTATAGTCACGCCCTGACTCGTATATTTAAGAAACTGGTCCTACAGCGATACTGTACAAAGAGGACCTGATTCTACACCGTATAGACTGGTCTTAATGCTATATTTTATACCGTTTGAAATATACATTTGTAACAGATTTATACGGCTGCACAATTAATCTTTACCTATGATTCTCTAATAAAGTTTTACCCTCGATCTGCAGATTTTTCTGCAAAATAAATATGCAGGTTACTTGTTTTTTGAGACCGTATACTAGATTTTACATTGTGTGTGTCACACTGCAACCCGGTCTACATAGATATGCAAATGGACTATGGTGAAAATAAGCAGTTTTCTGTAGTAAATTAATGATTTGAGAAAGAGAGAGCATTTTACTTGCCATGTGTGTGTGTGTGTGTGTGTGTGTGTGTGTGATTTAGATTTTAAACGAAGCTTTAACAATTTTTTAGTCATATCGCTACGAAGTCTGCAGTGTGGCAGTTTATAGTGATGTCCAGCACCGGGATACCATGCCGCAGACATGTAGCATGATGTCCCACCCAGTCACATTATTCTGACACTAGGCCGACCAGTCCTAACACTAACCTCTTAATTCTGAGCGCCAAGTCAGGCAGCTGTTAGTAACATTATTTAAGAGTCTTTGGAATCGAACCCAGCGACCTCCCGCATCCGAGGCGGACGCTCTAGCCACTAGGACACCGGTGCGGTTGGCTCAGTAACAGAGAAGATGACGGTCTACTCTATCTTTGATATAATTTTGCATAGAGATTTATGTATGTTGGAGACACTTATAATCATTTGGATTGATTTATGTATCACAGAAACACAAATATCTGGATCGAGCTATGAATCATAGAGACACCTACAACTATTTCGACCAACATATGTATCATAGAGACACATATAACTATTGGACCCTTTATTTATCAGAGACACCTATAACTATTGGACTGATTTATGTATCATAGAGACACATATTACTATTAGACTGCTTTATTAATCATAGAGACCTCTATAACTATTGGACTGATTTATGTATCATAGGGACACATATAACTTTTGTACTGATTTATGTATCATAGAGAAACATAGAACTATTGGAATGATTTATGTATCATAGAGACACATAGAACTATTGGTCTGCTTTATTTATCATAGAGACACATATAACTATTTGGATCCAGTTAGGTTTCATGGAAACGCATATAACTATTTGGATTGAGATTGGAGGAAATATAACGTTTAAAAGAAACGAGTTGCTGAGAATTTTTAAAACCACGAACTTGTATTGCGATAGTGAAACTGAAAAATATTTGTATAGACCGTGTAAACCTTATCCTTCAATAGAATATGTAACCTGCAGCCTTTTATAGAATTAATAAACCGTAGCCTTCATAAAAAATGTAAACCATAGCTTTTAATTTTGGATTCATGGAGATTTTCTCACTGCTATTGCAAAGTTTTGTTTATGGTACTCTAAACAATTGATTAAGAGATCTAGGATTACGCATATAATTGGATATTTGGTAGTACCATCATTAGCGCATATGTCCTTTTATTCAAATGAGTGACACATGCAGAATCCTTACAAGTATGAATGTTGTAAATCCATCTCGAGATCGCAATTCTGATCCGTACGCACATGCATAAATGTGATGATTTTTAGTTTATGACGTCCATTATCATAACTATGAATATTTTGTAGTATTGTCAGAACATCGTGCCGTCGTACAAGAGATGTCCTATATCCGTTTACACCCTTTTTCCCATACAGTTTAACAGATTCGTTAGTTATAACTAATACGCATTTAGAAATTTTTTAACGGCGATGAAGCCATTTCTTTCTTACATGCCCATTGATGACTGTAATCTCAGATCCTTGAGCCGAACAAAATAGCACTTATTTAAGATTTTTAAGAAAATTTGCTAGTCACAGAAAACACATTTTACTCAATAAACCTTTGTCTGTTAAGCATGTTAGTTGTCTTCATTGACAATATTCCAAACACTAAAATCATTTAGGTTGACGGTAATCACATCTAAAAAGTTGAATTCGTGGAACTCTTTCTGGAATCTAATTGCCCTGCTGAGTCACAGTTATACTCAATAATTATCGCGCGTTTGATCGTGTGGAAACGAACCATCCAAATATAACTGAATAAACCGACAATTTTCTTTAATTGGACATGATTGTAATACAAAATTATATCGCTGGCTTAATTTCTCTTAGGGCCAGATTGACAGCTGGCTCGGTTGGTTTCGACAAGACAACAAGAGATCCAATGTAGATATATCTGTCAACCAAATAAAACGTTCAAAGAAGAAAGCCAAGACCGGAATTTGCAGGATATTATTATTGTCCTGTTAGTAGGTTATGCATGTTACATTTTACCGAACCTAGAGAAAAAAAAAGCACAATATCTGACGTTAGAAACTTGAAGTCACTAAAGTATCAATTACCACCGAAAACATTGCTAAAGTATTTTCCTTCGGGGGAAAATCTAAGAAATGCATTAGTTTCTTATATATTGTGTATAAATCATATTTACTATATATTAAAAAATTCACATTTGGTCGATGAAATATTGGAAGGGTTCCTGTATAGATGTATTATAGTATTATAAATAAATCAAGCATACGAGAACAGTCATTACAAGCTGTCGAAAACATGTAAAGGTAAAGCAGAGCGATCGATGAAATACGCTATATAAAACACCTTAGCGCCGAGTTACGAATATTATTCAGTTACGGAGGCAAACTAAACTTATAAGAATATTATGACGAAGTGATCATCAAGTCATATATATAACATGACAGCGGTATATGTCTTTTTAGAATACGCATGCACTAAAATAAAAAAACAACAAGAAAGCAGATGGTATCCATTATGCCTTTATAAAGCTAATTAAAGATAGAATACCAGAAAAAATGTGTTTGATACAATTAAACATATCATGGGTCTATAAACATGTATACAACTGACGCAAAGCAATGACAAAATGGATCTAAAACATGGATAATCTTATTCAACTATTCACAACAGATTTGTATGGAACGCCTTAATATAAATCATGTGAAAGGCGGGATATAAAATACGCAGTAACTACATTTTTTTTCTTCCTAACTTCAAAAGAAGACATTTAATCAGAGAATCAATTTCAAAGTAAAATCTCGAAGAGAATTGTGAATGGAACTTAAAAAGAATGTAATAAAGAAATACGAATCGTGTAATTGGACAGATACATTCAGGGAAAAACGTAGAAGCAATTCACATCATTGGATTTATGTAATGTCTTTCTTTTAAGGAATCTGATTTATAACTTCTTGAAAATAACAGGAAGTACCATTTGAAGAAGTTAATGACGAGTTTGTTTTATTTATTTAACTCAGAAGAGTAGAGACAAAATAACTGCCTCCATTATAGTTATTATTAAAAGAGGTAAAATCCGAAATTAGCAAAATCTAAATGTTTTAGAATTTATCGAATAATTGATAATCCGAAATAAAATTTCAAAAACGAAACAAAGTATGCGGCGAAAGATCTAGATACATGAATATATTATTCTCAATGGGGAATCAGCCGTTATATTTTATATCTTCCAGAATAAGCTAAAGGTTTCTTTCTTGTACATTGTGATTTTCTAAGTATAATTGAGCCAATAAGTTGTGAGGACTGAAGCCGCTAAGAGGCACATATTTTGATATGGACAATCAAAACAGCAATGCACCGTCCAGTAAGAATTTTCCGTTACCTTAAACAAATTCACAAGGACGTAAGGAAAGCCAACAGGCCAACAAGACTTTATAATCACATTTCATTAGCTCTGTCTATCAAGACGTAAGTCCAAGTCCTTGCAAGTATTAAGATATACTTCATTATAATTATACGTGTCTTCTGTGTGAAAAGTAAATATAACTTCACGTAAAAATCTGTAATGAAACAGATCATAATAGCTTAAGTGGAAGCAAATAGGTTCCGCGCATCAATTTTAATCATACATAGCAAAACATATTCCACTATTTATTAATAGTTTCTTTGGATAAGATTTTCATCTATTAACAAATCCTTAGTCAAAACATGGGTTCCAAGATTGTTATCGCCGGGTGCGGATGTGGGAGATAAGCACCCACTTCCCTTATAAATCACCCAATGGCTTGCGTCTGTGATAGCCTCTGACAACCAGATCCAGCTCCAGGCCTTCACGGGTGGCTTAACTACTAAGCCCGGCGGAACCTGTTTAAACTAACTGGAGAAAGGATGGCAGGCAAGTTTCAAAACCAGATGCTTCGGGCAGATGGGGCCCGTTAACCTTGGGTGGTAGCCCGTCTAGGAGAAGGTAAACTCTGACTTCAAACCTTCGCTGCCTTGCGACTATATCCATACATGGGAAAGGCTAAAGGAGCAAACCCCAATAGAAAATCCGGAGACAGAGTCCCTAAGGCGACTTGTCACTGCATTTAGTGACATCCCGGCAACTCCTGCGACGCCGCTGGTGCCATGACGTATCGGCTTGTTCTTTCCCTTGGATCCATCAGCTGCGTGGAGAGGGGGAATCAGTTGCATGGCCAACAGCTGATTTTCCATATAACCTTGCTCAGGCTTGCGCCTTGGAGAGGACACTCCAGCTTCGCTTCACAGCGTTGACACAACACGGGAAGCAACAGTTACCGGTTATAAGTCACCACTCCATTGGCGTAGAGTTATATGCCAGGGATTGCTTCCGACGTTGAGAGAGACCAAAAGATCTCATTGGACAGCTATCGTCCACCTCAAGCTGGGCAGCTACCAACCAATAAGGTGCCGTCCTGCCACAGCTCGCCTGCCTTTCTGGGTGCGCAGGGCTTAATATACGTGAGTACCTGACAAGCGGGCTGCAAATACAGCACCAAGAAAAAACAAAAGAAAAGCAACAAGGCAATCAACAATCCTCGAGCTAGGTACCTGGAACGTCCGAACTATGCTGGCAGGGCTTTCAGATAATCTCCGCGCAATCAGTGATGTTCGAAAGACTAAAGTCATCAACGACGAACTCGCAAGACTCCATGTCGATATTGGCTCACTTTAAGAGACACGGCTAACTGATTATGGGTCACTCAGAGAAAAAAACTACACGTTCTTCTGGCAAGAAAAGAGCTCAGATGAAGTTAGGGAGTATGGTGTTGGTTTTGCTGTCAGAAACTCTCTGCCGGCTATGATAGAACCCTGCCAACAAGGAAACAAAAGACTGCTATCTCTTCGCCTCCACACCTCAACCGTGCTAGTTAATCTAATCAGTGTTTACGCTCCCACACTCAGTGCCACCACAGATACCAAGGATGCGTTTTACAACGAGTTCGACTCGCTCATCGACAAAATTCCAAAGGAAGACAACTTGATATTATTGGGCGACTTCAACGCTAGGGTATGTGCCGATCTCGACCCATGGCCTTTGTGTCTCAGCAAGTTTGGCATTGGGAAGATGAATGAAAACGGGCAACGTCTACTGGAAATGTGCTCGTTCCACAATCTCAGCATCACCAATTCATTTTTTCAGACAAAACCACAGCACAAAGTGTCTTGGAGGCATCCCCGATCCAAACACTGGCATCAGCTGGACTTGATTATCACAAGACGTTCAGCCATGAGGGGTGTACAGCTTACTAGAACATTCCAGAGCGCTGACTGCGACACCGATCACTCTCTAGTCTGCACTAAATTTAAGCTTCAACCAAAGAAGATCCACCACTTTAGGCAAGTGGGTAAACCACACATTAATGTGAAAAAGATGTCATATCCAGACAAGGCTGAAGAATTCACTTACGCCCTCTTCAAGGCGTTCAGTTCTGAACCTCCCTACGGCAGTGCCAAAGAGAGATGAGACAACATCAGATATACAGTGTACAGTGCAGCCACAAGAATCTTTGGTAAGACAAAGAACAATGACTAGTTTGACGACAATTCCGCCACACTCATGCCAGCAAAAGAAGAGTGTCGCAGTGCCCACCTGGAATTCAAGCGTTCTCCCTGCGAGAGGACAATACATGTATATAGGTCTACCAGAAGCAAAGTGCAGAGGTTAGCACGGCAATGCGCTAATGAATACTGGCTTCTACTCTGTCAGTGCATCCAGTCAGCATTAGATAAGGGAAACATCAGAGGCATGTATAATGGCATAAAGAAAGCAATGGGTCCAACGAAGAAAGTGATAGCTCCACTAAAGTCTTGTGCAGGCGATATCATTCATGACAAGGGCAAACAGATGGAGCACTGAGTAGAGTACTACTCCGAACTGTATTTCAGAGAGAATAACGTGACCAACAATGCCCTCAACGCCATTGAAAACCTCCCTTGTTTGACAAAACTGGATGAGAAACCTACTGAGACAGAACTAAAGCTAGCATTAGAGAAATTGACCACAGGTAAAGCCCCAGGAAAGGATGGCATCCCAGCAGAAGTCATCAAGTATGGCGGCAGTGCACTGTTCACATACCTTTATGATCTTCTCTGCCAGTGCTGAGAAGAAGGTGCAGTGCCGCAGGACATGAGAGACGCCAACATCATAACCCTGTATAATAGCAAGGGCGACAGAAGTGACTGCAACAACTACAGGGGCATATCACTTCTCAGCATCGTGGGTAAAGTCTTCGCTAGAGTCATCCTGAACAGACTACAGACGCTTGCCGACAGAGTGTATCCAGAGTTTCAGTGTGGGTTCCGGGCAGAGAGGTCCACAATCGACATGATCTTCTCCATCAGGCAACTGCAGGAGAAATGCAGGGAACAACATAGACCTCTCTTCATGGCTTTTATAGATCTCACCAAAGCATTCGATCTAGTCAGCAGAGATGGACTCTTCAAAATCCTGACGAAGATTGGATGCCCTCCAAAGCTGTTAAGCATGGTCCAGACCTTCCATGAAGACATGAAAGGCACAGTGCAGTATGATGGCTCATCGTCAGAACCATTCAACATCCACAGCGGAGTGAAGAAAGGCTGTGTCCTTGCCCCCACGCTCTTCGGCATCTTCTTCGCTGTCCTGCTTAATTACGCCTTTGGGACGTCCACAGAAGGGATCTACTTGCACACGCGTTCAGACGGCAGACCGTTCAACCTGACACGACTTTAGGCAATGAGCAAAGTAAGGAAAGCAACCATTAGGGACATGCTCTTTGCAGATGATGCTGCTATAGTCACTCACACAGAAGCTGAACTACAACGCCTGATGGACCGCTTTGCTAAAGCATGTGATGAATTCGGGTTGACCATTAGCCTAAAGAAAACCAACGTGATGGCTCAGGACGCAGACCCTCCCAGCATAACCATTAACAACTACAGACTAGAAGTAGTCAGTGAGTTCACTTACCTTGGCTCTACCATCACCAACAACCTCTCACTCGATACCGAGCTCAACAAGCAGATTGGAAAGGCGTCAACAACTCTTTCTAGATTGTCGCAGATAGTGTGGAACAATAGCAAGCTGACATTTAACACTAAGATCTCCGTGTACCGTGCCTGCGTGCTTAGCACTCCCCTGTGCGCCAGCGAAACTTGGACCCTCTACGCCTCTCAGGAGAAACAGCTGAGTGCCTTTCACATGCGTTGTCTTCGTCGCATACTCTGGATCACCTGGAGCGCTCGTGTGACAAACAACGAGGTGCTTCAACAGGCCAAAATTCCCAGCATGGTCACACTCCTCCGCCAACGTCGCATCAAATGGCTGGGCCATGTGCGTCGAATGGATGATGGACGGATCCCCATAGACCTGCTCTACTCTAAGCTTGCCTCAGGTAGAAGATCAATAGGACGGCCACATCTTCGCTTCAAGGATGTCTGCAAGCAGGATATGAAAGCTCTTGGAATCGAGGTCAACACCTGGGAAGAGCTTGGAAACGTTACGACAGCTCGCCGATGAGAAAAGATCTCAAAGGAAGCAGTTCCAACCAAGACCTGATTCATACTTTAAGTGTAGCAACTGTAGCAAGGATTGCCACTCCCGTGTGGGACTTTATAGTCACAGAAGACAATGCACAACTACAAACTAGGACACCTTTAATGGGCGCATTTCCATCGTCTCTCGAGACTAACGAAAGCCAACCACCACCACCTAGTCAAAACATCCTAATGAAGAAGTGCCAAAAAGTCAAATAATGATGAATACTACTGATATTTTACTAAGGTTTAACAGTCGAATAAATACAAAAAGAGAGGTTTTTGTTAACAGAGCAGTGAGTG
The DNA here is from genome assembly GCA_016746295.1 of Potamilus streckersoni. Taxonomy (NCBI): domain Eukaryota; kingdom Metazoa; phylum Mollusca; class Bivalvia; order Unionida; family Unionidae; genus Potamilus; species Potamilus streckersoni. The sequence continues at coordinate 3,444,644 of JAEAOA010001690.1, forward strand.
GACTTGATAATTATGAACCAATTACAAGAACAACTTCCTAAAATTCTAAACTATCAAAATTCACAGAAAAAAACGAAACATTTCGGAGATATGAATGTTTTTTTGTGAAAATATATGTGACCATACACATGTAATGATTTGTTGGAAATATTTATTGAAAATTAATAGCTAAAATTCGAGAAATAGTTTTAAACATGGATCAGTAATTAGCAGTGACGATTATAAAGCGTATTTGCGAACATTTCAAATTAATTTATCTTGGTGGTCTTCATGACTTTTACGTCTAGATCATTTAACGTTAAATGACAATGAAGCACTCTAGATATGTGTGTATACATAATTACAAAAGGGACATCATTATTTTAGGCTACCAGGAAAAGCTACTTTTAATTAAGTAAGAGAGCATTATTATTGCTGACAAAGTATGTTTTGCATAAATCAATGTGGAATCAGAGGAAGAAACAGTGTGATACCTGATAGACATGTTATATCAAATTGCGAATAATGTAAATGAGGTATGAGAATAAGTCTTAAAAATATATGTGTATGTATTTTGAAGGCAACAATTATAATTAGCTTATATCATGACTAAATAAACAAATTTAATGAGATTATGCCATAAAAGTGTCAGGATAAAGAAGAGTGCTCTTTCACCACTTAATTACAAATGTAATTGGAAGGTAACATGATATACTGTGGTCACTATTCACTTTAGACTCTAACTAGTTAGAAATCTTCATGTCTTGCAATTCAGCATCATATTCCTTTAGCCTTGTAGTAAAAGATTATCATGAATGGAAAATAGTCACGAAGGTGAAAGAATTTTAATTTTGGTATAACTTCCTAAAGATATTCCATAGCGTTACATCCATTCAACAAATAATAATAATAATAATAATAATAATAATAATAATAATAATAATAATAATAATAATAATAATAATAATAATAATAATAATAATAATAATAATAATAATAATAGTACTAATACAAATAATAATTAAATATTAATAATAATAATAATAATAATAATAGTAGTACTAATATAAATAATAATTAAAAATTATTATTATTATTATTATTATTATTATTATTATTATTATTATTATTATTATTATTATTATTATTATTATTATTATTATTATTATTATTATTATAACCTAGTACAGAGCTTAGACTTTAGAAGCACAATGTAATTACAAAACAAAAAATTAGCCTTATTAAACCTTTGAGTCTGTTCTTGCAGGCTAAAAAGTAAGTTTCAAGAATACTCTTGCATGAGATCACGATTTCTTTGTGTCTACAATAAATTGGCATTTCGTTCCACATGGGCCCTGGTACGCAAAAAGAACATTGGCCATATGATTTCTCTTTAGTAGTGGGAAAACAAGAATATGAAAGTTGGAAGAAAAGCGTTTGTTTCTAGATGGGTATTACATATGGGTATTACATATGGGTATCACATGTTGGTATCACATATGGTATTCCATATGGGTATCATATATGGGTATTACATATGGGTGTCACATATGTGTATCACATATGGGTATCACATATGGTATTACATATAGTTATCATATATGGGTATTACATATGGGTATCACATATGGTATTACATATGGGTATCACATATGGGTATCACATATGGGTATTACATATGGGTATCACATATGGGTATCACATATGGGTATTACATATGGTTATCACATATGGTATTACATATGGTTATCATATATGGGTATTACATATGGGTATCACAAATGGGTATCACATATGTTATTACATATGGTATTACTTATGGTTATCATATATTACATATGGGTATCACATATGGTATTATATATGGGTATCACATTTGGGTATTACATATGTTTATCACATATGGGTATTACATATGGGTAGTACATATGAGTTAAGTCAGATAGGTAAGATTTCTTTATTAAATAATGATACGAACCAGACACAGGTGACTTACATTACTCCGGTAATAAACATACTAAGGAACACACAAGTCGCAACTACCGAAAATAAATTGGGAATGGAGCCCATGTGTCTGAGCTCTAGATATGCCGCCTGTTCATGCAATGCAGGTGTTATGAGAGACTACTGTGGAGAATGACACCTAGGTTTCGAACTGTGTCAATTTTTAATGTTGATATTGCTGAAACTTATTTGTTTACTGTAAGTGTATCAATAACAAAGTATTTGCCTGGTATCAGGGTGGCTTAAGTTTTATGATGACTCATCTGCAGCTTGTTACATTTCATCAACAGCAGAAGTTCCTGTCTTGGTATCTAACGAGCAAAAGCTTTCCAAAATCACACTAATGAACTAGTCAGCTACAAATAAGACAGTGATTCTCAGGGTTATTCCTGTTAAGGCTCCATATCTCATAGCCACTACTATAGCCGGCTTGGTCTGAGTATTAAGGAACAAAAACCTACACTGACTCTCTTTTACTTATTTCTATCTTTCCTGTCATTACTCTTCTGACTGTCCTATCACTTTCTTCTTTTCTTTATATTTGACTACGCACCACCCGTTGCTTAATAGGCAAGTGTGACTCTGTCAACGTATTTATAAACATATACATCAATGACTTCAAATGAACCTTTCTACGCCTTGGATGGTCGCCTCAACTTCACTTGTGCCGCTAGGTTTGTATATTTGAGTGTTATCAGACACAACCAATGTGAAACTGGGGAGAGAGAGAGAGAGAGAGAGAGAGAGAGAGAGAGAGAGAGAGAGAGAGAGAGAGAGAGAGAGAGAGAGAGAGAGAGAGAGAGAGAGAGAGAGACTGATTGTATATAACGAAGGGAACGGGAGCGAGAACAGAGCCTTATGGAATACCAAAGTAAAGCTAAATTGGGATGGAATGTTTTCCATTTACAGATATGATTTGTGTTCTACTGACTAAACAGGACTTCAAATATAGTACGATAATTTCTTGAATACCAAATACTAGCTGGAGACGGTGAAATAATATGGCATGGTCTGTTGTGTCAAATAACGCAGTCAAGGGAGTTAATGAGTGTAATCCATCTAAAGAAGACAGAAATTCGTTGAATGCTCTCAGAAAGGCAGTTTCAATACTATGACATTAGACATACTGACAATGGAACTCTACATTGCAAAAACACTATTTGAAGTTAGATACACTTTGGGATAGAACCAACTTGTCTAAACGTTTTGACACGACTATAAGGTTAGATGCAAGCTTGTAATCCTTTAAAATGGATGGTCAGGGTCCCATTCTTCAACAGAAGTTTTACATTGGCTGTTGGAAAAATGATGCGAATTCCAGAGAAAATAGAGAGACGTATTGACAATATCAGTTAGTGAAGGCAGTATTGAATCTAATCACTCACTCAGTAGTGTTGTTGGAATCGGAGCAAATCATATGTACTAAACACATAGAAACAGGATCAAATGTTGCTAAGAGTTGGAAATTATTTGAAATGAAACTAAAAATTATTCAGAACATTATTCAGTAAGTCTTGTGTTAGTAATTCTAGGATTATTTTGGATTTCATTCGCAATACCATACGTTCTTTTATTTACATTTTCACTGTCCATTAAGGTAAAACAGATTATTGGTTGAATTTTACAAAAGTTGTTGCTACTCACTCTCTTATATTACTCATGTTTCGACTAGAGTCAAAATACAGCACCATTACACGATGAATCCTCTCAAGCCGGAATGTTTAAAAAAGGAAATTCACTATTTGCTGGAAAATGATTTGATAGAAACCGGGTAAAAGTTACTGGTGTTACTGTCTTCTTGTGCCGAAATTATATAATGCTGTCCGCATCTACACTGACTATAAAAAGTGAATAATGTGACTATAACTGATCAATTTACATTACCATGAATAGCTAAATGCGTTCCACAATAGGTCATCACTTTTGACCTTTAGGAAGGATTCTGGCAAATTCCACTGATGTCAAAGGAAAGTTTGGCATTCGTATCCCCAGATGAACTTTATTAATAAATTAATGTCATTTTGTATGAACAATTAGCCATATACTTTTTAACTTTTAAAGGAGACCAGAAATACAACTTTTCCTTTTGTGTATGTAATTCTCTAATTCGACTGTAATGTTTATAAATTAATTATCGTTGGCAGATATTGATTATATTACGCGAAAATTGCCACGATTTTGTAACTTGCCGAGATTTTCTGAGTTTGAATGAGACGACAGAACACGTGATCCCATGACGCAATACTAGCCAGTCCTGGAATACAAACAGAAACATGGCGAGCGAGGCAGACATGAGGAGACCAGATTTGGGTTGCAAATTCGAACAAGTTGAATCTGCTTCCGATATGTGCTCATAATTATATCTGTTGAATTGTGTGTTAACAATGTGTTTAAGACCTTAAAGCAGAAATGTACAACAGTAAGAAGATGCAAATATGTCATATTTTGAACTATAAAAAGGCAATGTAATTTTAAAATAAATACGTATACATTTGATCCTATGCAAAAATGTGATACGGATTAAGTGATGGTGCACAATGTAAAATTTAAAATTTACCACATTCCAATAAATTCATTTCAAAAGGAAGATATTCAATAGTATTATATGTCAATTACATATTTTTACATACCCCGAACACATACACAAACACAGACACACACAAACACGCACAGACACACACAAACACAGACACACACATATAATAACCACCTGAAAGATTACTATCTTGAAAATGCTCATACAACAATAAAACAGAGACACTACTGAATTCTTGGCGAAAAAATTAGAACGGGGATCGACTTGTGAAGAAATAAAATCAATTACGGGGGACGCGTAAAAGACAATGAGAACGGTTTTCGTCGGTCGTAACTTAACCATTAGTTTTTCAACTAAAGACTCACAAATAAATCTGCAAAGCTGAAATCATAAGTAATCAATTTAAACATTAGGAAACTTCCTTGTTATGGTTCAATTACAGAGCATTTTACATGCAGGCTACAGTTAGTCCATTGACAAATCTTATAATATATACATGTCTGGTATAAAAGTTTTTATACTGTGCTGGTCAGTGCTCAAAGGAAATTTTTTCGGCACAGGCTGCGGGCAGGTGTCTTAAATACACTGACAAGACCTGACTGAAATTGCACAAGCCCGGACAGATCATACCTGTCAACTCTCGATTTGGGAGTATTTCTATACCTACCTTTCAATCTCATAATATCTCCCAAAATTTCCCGGACAACTCCCTATTAGTACACTTAATCTGTCAATTTTCATTTCTCAGAAGATAAAAAGACCAAACCAAACCTAAACCATACATAAATTGATATAACGCATGCAATCCACAGATGCCATATTCTAATGTATCATTTGTGAATATTGTAGTGATGAAATCAGTGCCGGATTAAAGCATAATCTAAACAAGATGCAGCTTATGGCCTCAGAGTCTGAAGTGGTCTCACAATTTATTTTATACTAAATAGGGGCTCTATAGCTTCACATAGCTTAGGGCCTCGCCATGTATAATCCAGCACCGGACCAAATAAGTTATATCACACGAAAGTGTTATTCTTCAGTAAATATAATTTTAAGATTGAACATCATTCACGCAAATTTCAGAATTTTTAAAACCACTACAACAATACTATAGCAACAAACAAAAAAAACCCATAAAGAATCAAAACCGTCACCAATTAGTTTAATTCCCATGAATGATCACTTGTGAGTGCTGTGTAATTTTCTCTGCAAACAAAATTGCATCCCCATTTCCTCTGAACAAACTCCACCAGTTAACACAGGACATTTCTCTACCGTATATATAAAGAGCAATTACCATGATTAAATTAAAAGAAGGAATAAAACATACTTTAACATGCAGTATGTGTGCCCCTAAGAGCTAATTCAGAATAATTATTTTATTCAGTAAACAGTGCTACATGCCTTAAGACTTAAACCTAAGGAAATAAGGTGGGACATAAAACGTGGGAAAAATAGTTGCCACATGTACGGTAACTTGTGATTGCAGATTGAACTGTTAAAATGAAGTCCTATGCATAGTAAGTTACAACAAAATATGACATCGATTATTTGCCAAACAATTGCTGGTACTTACATACACACACTGTCGAAAACGGATTCTTTCAAGTATGTCCGAAGGGCCGTCCTTTTCACAATATAAATGCAATGATAAGGATTAACCGTTAATTAGTTACACTGTTTTTATTGCTTTTGAACCTAAGTCAAAACTTCAGCTATTTTGCAGTTTAGTCACAGCTGACCAGAACATGAGAAAGGGTCTGTCGTGGGGAATAATAAAGCGTATCACATGGAGAATTGGCGCGTCCCATGGGCGCTCGCACAATGGGACACGGAGGTGGGGTCAATCTGAAACTTTGATTTATACCTGACCTATTTTCTTTTAATCGCTGCTATTTAAACTGCCCAAGGAATAAATATTTGTTCCAATCTTTATAGATTACCGTTTATACATAATATACATGTAACAATCCTAGACTGAAGGGGTTGTTGCGTTTTTATTTTTTTCAAATTCTTTTAGAGATTACTGAAAATTTACTCAAAACACGATTGTCTCAAGGGTTGAGAATCTTTTATAGCAACGCTTCCATTGGTCAGATCTCATTTTCACCTAGGACAGTGGTGATCTCATTTTAGGTGTTAGGGCATGTATGTCAACGTTTTAAGATACATTACCCACTTCATCAGCGAGATCAAAGTTTCCTCAGGCAAACAATTGTTTTCGACAAGCCCGACGGGCACCTCACTTTCACGTATATTTGATCCAGTTAAATGATGTCAAGTGTTGGAAAATAAATGTTACCGCAGAGGATGTTTCTAAATTAAGATGATACAAATTAACAGCTTACTTAATGAAAACAAAGTCCGTTATAAACTAATGTTCCAGAAAATATTCATGCAGTTGTTATCACAGAATATGTTTCCATCCTCTGCAGAGCTAGCTCAAATAGTATTTTTTAACAATACAACAAAAACTATTAAACATGGGTTAGAGACAGCTATTTTACGTTATCTTTTAACTGCAAAAATGAAAATAAAACGAAGTTGTACTATAAAGGTGAAAGAGCTCCTAGTATTCAATATTCTACTAAAGGCAAAACAAAGGCAAAGAAAAAATATATTAACGTGGCTCTATCGCTAAACTAACAGGTGAAATTGCTTCTAAACTAGCAGGTGTAATTGCTTCAAGCGGTATTCACTTCCTGCAAAATATGAGATATCCGGTAATCACTAGATAAAGTCAAACCTGCAGTAATGCAGCAGCCTACAGGGTCAGGCGTTACAACCAAACAAAGGATAAGATTTCCTGAGGAAAACAAATAAGGTAATGAATGCAAATGAACTATGTGTCCCAGAAGAACGTATTCGCTATTTACAAATATGACAGAATGAAAATTAAGTGTATAATGCAACATTGGCGCAAGGGCTTACCTACTAAAAACTGAATAATGTCTAATAGTTATTAACACATATGACACTAAGGATACAGATAGGAAACCAGGGATATTGCTGAAGAAACTCTCTGCCATAACGTTTTAAAGATTTAAAATATGTTGAAACAGCCGACATCTAAGAGCGCAAATAGTTGACCACGTCACACATATGGACATAAAATTTAAAGAATATATCAGCAAAATAAATGTTAAAAATTGTGAAAAAATTGAAACGGCTGTATAGATAATAACATGAAACAATTTATTTTGTTGCTTGCAGCTATTGATATGGCGTCACCAGTTCTTGGCCTAATCACGTTAAATTTTAATTTGATCCATTAGGTTTGGAAAAATTAATTGCTCAATCATTGTTATACTTAGCTCAAAAGGAACACCACTTTTGGTACCATTGACTTTTATCATCAGCCAGATAAATTATTTATATAATACCACGTCGATGATTAAAGTAACATTGATTACTATTAAAGCATGAATCGGATAACCTTTGCAGAATTGTTAGCATAACCTATTATAGTGACAATATTGTTGTTTTTAACAAATACCAGAAAGAAGCGAACTCATATCTAGCAAAATATCAACAATTTGTTTCCCTAAAATAAAAAGTCAAAATTTTCAATACACTGACGGGATTATGAATTAAATCTCAAATGATGTTAAATGATCTATTACAAATCCAAAATAATAGAATGGTTAGATAGAATTCCAATAATCCTGAATGAAATTATTTAGAAAATCTTAGTTGTATTGATGCACCAATGGTCTTGATGTACCTCAAAGAGTTAATTCAAATGTCTTTGAATAAATACACAATAATTCCAAAGTAGTGTTCGAGTCCAAATATTAATTGTAACTCCAATGAATAATTTAAATAATTCATTCCTCTCAAATTTATATGAATGCTATTAAATAATCTGATCATGGATTCCCAAAGGCTGATGTAAAACAGATATAAATAATTGTTTCTTAGACCTCTTTAATTACAAACTTTATGCAAAACTAGTGGTTTCAAATGGGAAACAAATTTCTCTTATTCTTAGAAAATGTTAGCCTTGGAACTTGAATTCAAGTATGCATCTTTTACAAACTGTCAAACGGTAGGACGACACAACCATCAGCTATGAAAATAATCAGGTACTCAGGCATTATACCCTCAGTCACGGACAAAGTTGAAGCAAACAATATAAATGAAATATACATAAACAATGTGTGTTGCCATATCAAAATTACACCTTAAAACAGCTAGTTGTATAATATAAACTAACATTTAAATCTGATGTATATTACTGAAACTTTATTGCAATGTGTAAATTTGAATCATAACCTGTTCACCTAGAATTAAAATTTGTAAAATAAATATTTCACGCCTTTTAAACGATAGAAACTTATTGTGTTGTACTGAATTTCTAAAAAAAAATAGTATATATGACCTATCTTTCTGATTTAAGCGCCTTATATTTAAATATCTAACCTTTTATTATTCCAACGTTTAATAGCTTGTATTCCAAACAGTCAGGTGTTGTTTAAATTATTTGTATGATTTCAATAAAATATTTTGTTTGGCCTGAATATCGATTGTCATACATCTATATTATTTATGTGAATAGTTGTAATTATGATTGTAAGAGTTACTAAGTAAATAAAACATTAAATAGCTAATTGTGTCCATTGTGGGTTTTGTTGTATAGAATAATGCGATTTACTTTGGTACAAATGTTATTGTGGCCTTTTGACCATGGAAGATCTAGATAAAAACTTTGCTGATAAAATGTGACGGAATTTGAGTTCAGTTCATTGGTTTCTTCCTAGGTAAATCAGACAACCTGATTTCTAATTGGCTGGCTGTTATAGGATCTGACCTTATTGACAAGTTAGCTGTAATCGAATATTTGACCCTCATCCTAGTTCTGAAATTGTAACAGTTTTTTTTATAAGTGTTATCTACCTGAGACATAACTAGAATTATCTTAAACATCATGTTTAGTGGAGTAATTTTGCTGTGTTCATTTATTATTTGTGATTATTTATTCATTGGAATTAGAAGGTGCAAATAACCTTTCGAGCAAAATAAATATTTTGGAATTTATATGAATTTTACTTAATAACATTTTTGATTATATCATTGTGATCATTCAGGTATCAACGCAGGCTCACTGTTCGCACATCAGAACAATAGCTTGGTCTTCATTCGGAACACCACTGGAACTCATTTGGAATTTTCGATACTTTGGACTTGTAGTTGAACTTTTAGGACTATATAGGATTTCATTCACCATAATGTAAGTTATTTATTACTTTTTACTTTGCATTTTGGGTAAGTACATTAACTGTTGAATTTTACAAAACTTGTTCGTCTTCTTTTTTTCTTAGCTATTTAGATTAAAATCGTACATTCATAATTTAGTATTAAAAGTGCTAAATTTTGTTGCAGGAATATGATACTATTCGCTGTTTTATAGTTTTTAATGCGTTAGATGATTTATTTATCTTTCGTAATTTATTTGACTAACAATTTAGTAAATAAGGATTCACTGAATACTCAACTTGATAAAATTTGGAAAAGGCTCAGACCTTCCAATCCATATGTTTTAGTATGTAGGGTATGAAAGGGTTTGCATAGAATGTCAATGGTACTAGTACAGCGTTCGGCTGTCCTGGTGCTAAGTGCCAAGTTAAATTATGTTGTAGTTGGACCGCTCAGGCGGCCTAAGTGGTTAGAGCGTCCGCTCCGATGCGGAGGTGGCAGGTTCGAATCCCAGCCGCGTCATACCAAATACTTTGAGAAATGGTGCTAACAGCTGCATCGCTAGACGTTCAGCATTAAAGGATTAGTATTAGGACTGGTTGGCCTGGTGTCAGGATAATGTGACTGGGTGGGACATCATGCTACATGCCTGCGCCATGATGCCCAATGTTAGACATCACTATAAACTGTCACACTGCAGACATCGTAGCTGTATGACTGAAGCTACGTTAAAAATGCAAATCACACACAAATGTTCGTAATTAACCCAACACAACAGTATCAGTCAGCGCATGAAATGTCTCTTTATTTGACACAAGCACAATTGGAACTATGATATATACAAGCTATTTTGGTAAAACGCATATGTCCTAAAACTATTGTAAATTGTAGTAATTTCATTGTATCGAGGTAGTAATGCAGCTTTGAAAGACAATTACACATTATCTAAACCGATACAAATCGATAGTTCTGCCTTTAAGCAATACATAATATAAAGAAACTCTACATTTATATAGTAGCTGTCCTGAACTTCTTCACAAATAAAAGTGAAAGCAGTTGGTCGCTGCTTTGTGACTTCTGAAATTCGTTTCTATTTCACTCGTAAATGTTTCCATATATCTACTCGAAAGACTTTAGATATGGTCTAGACATATTTCGCAAGTGAAGTAAAATCATTATATTGGCATGCTTTGCGAAGTTTAATATATTGTTCACATTCTTTTGTATATAGTCAAATGTACGTATGATACTGTAATAATTAAAATTGCATTGGATGATGTCTCTTGAATGAGAAAATAAAAAAAATAAAGCATCATACGTCAGAGCATATATGCAAGAACTGCACACTGACTGCATCAAGCCTATTTTATCTTCTTAATTCAATACCCATCCTACACTTACATTTCTTGTATTAACACACATTTCTACTTAACAACTACTGAAAGTTGGAGCTGAAAGACTTTTGAGTATCGCCATTAATTTTTCTAAACATCCTTGACACTTGTCATAAAAATTAAATTTGGATTTTATATTCAACAAATTTTTCAGAAGCTCGGACATCATAAAAATATATCATCAAAGTTTCCAATATTAGCCACAATCGTATCATTTGGTTTTACTTACAGGTGGTGGAAATTAAGAAATAACTTTGACCCTAACTTTAACAGGTTTTACTAGACCGTGTCTCACATAATATCTTAAATATGTGATACAATCGCGGCAAAACTCGCTTTTACTTAAATGAATTGTCATATCAAAGAATTTCGGAACGTTTCAAGGGGTCTTCCCATTTATCGTTTTATATCACAATATCATCGATTTATTTGTCAAAATTATCTGGATTAGATGTTATCATATTTATTAAACGCTAAAATTTTGACGGAGAGTTTTACATACCAAACATAATGACTTTATACCCATAAAGTCCATCTGGATTGTCAAATGCCTAAATTTAGTTTGCACTCTCAATGAGTGCAATTCATTAAATGCGATTCAAATAATCAAACTTGGTGTTATCCAATTTTCTCAATGCAGCCATAGATTATTGCCATTGGAAATAAATTCATTTTTGTGACACGGTTTATGTTTCTATGGTCTATAAACACTCAATATATCTTATCAGGAATATTCAAGAGAATAGGTAGTGAATGCCGTTTACTTTTATTTGGTAAAATTAAATCATCCTTCAGTAGATGTTGAATGTCTTTTTTCAAACTTTCTTGCTTGCAAAGATGATATTTGGCAAGTGTGAAATCTACAATCTCAACATCCAAGTAGATTCAATATGAGCTGTCTGAAATTATTGTTATCTGTATAAACCTATCACATAGTTGAGTTTTTTTGCTGATGCAATTAAGACATTTTTTTTCAGTATCCTTTCTGCCATTTTTTAACATTTATCGATATTCCTCAGGTACAATCTCCTAACCCTTTAAGACATATCATTTATAGAATTTTGTTTACTGACAATGAAACGTAGATATCACGAATCATGCAAAGTCCAGTGCTCTCTTTGCAATTTGAATTGTCCAGTAATTTCCTTCAGATGAAGAAAATATTTTTGAAGTTCTTTTTCCTTAAAATGGGGTACTAACTTTATATATCTGATAATAATAAACTTTGAGACAGACTTATGAATCAAGCTTACAGCACTATCATCCACAAACTCCTTTCCCAACAAAAACTGGACAAACATTTTATGTACCACTATCTTAGTTAACGATGATCCCGCTTCCGAAAGATGATAATGTCTGACACTCATAAGCAGCTTGTCCTTTTTCATAGAGTTTGCTAAACATGATTTCGCTTCTGTGACCTTCCTTGGGTAGGACTTGGACTAACACTCAATACATTAGATGACATTGTTATCGCTTGTTGGTTCAATAAAACTTTCCTGTATGTGTGAAATTATAATCTTTGCTATGAACAGCGACAATTCGTAAACAAGGTCAAATTGAATGTTTTAAAGACAATTTTAATACCTCTTAAATGTTTAAAAAAATTCAGATCACGGACGAACCATCAAATATTTGTCTTAAACTATGTAACAAAAAGAAGCGAAACCAAAATATTTAGCCAAATTACCAAACAATTTATTTCTTTAATTTACAAAGTAAACATTCAAAAGACGCATCATTGTGCAATTAAATAATAAAATTAAAATAACATGACAAGTCCAAAGAATCAGAATGTTCCGAATAAATCCTAATAGCCTTGAATGCCACGATATAATCCATAACGTTTTTGAATGAGTTCTAAATAACGTCAATGTAGAATATTAGTTTTAAAAAGCGCCAATGAACACTTTGCAGTTTTAATTGGTAATTTAATAAATAATTGTTTTAAAATTATATATGGACATTTACTGTTAAATGACTCCTGAGACTAATCATAAGAAGGAAATTAATAATTGTTTAACAAATTCCATGTATACTAATTTCTTTTGACGTAAGACGCAAAATAATTTTCCGATATTTTCAATAAGTTTAGGACAACGAATTTTACAAATTCCGCTAGTGCTAATAATGCTTCAGATGGTCTCTTTCGTCATATTAATGACAGTTTCGGATGAAAAAAAAAAACAGTTTATTCCTTAACACATTTATTGTTAGGGGAGGATGCTACATAAACATTAGAATGGTCACATACGACAGATGTTAAGACGCAGTGTGTTTAAACAAAAGGTTTTGAATGATTGTGAGTCTATTTGCATTCATTTTGGTTCTTTTTTGTCCATTTCCGTGTCCCCGTATGATTCTGTTGACCTTGATAAGTGTGCCATTTAGTTTGGTAGATGCAGTTGCACCAAATGTTCGATTATCACTTAATTTAGGTCTGCAATCGATCGTCATCAGTGCTTAATTTCTTTATCATTTTAAACATGATTGTGTTTGTGTTGAGAACTCCATTCGCCACTTGAACAGTTTTATTGCTATAGTTAATCAAGGGTTTTCATACAATGTGTCCGTTTGTCGTGAATTCTAAAGGCTATACTCTGTGGGTGAGAGAATATTGAAAAGCGACGGTTCATGCAAGTTGTAATTAATAATTTGCAGGAGTTAGGGTAAACTAATTATAAACGTTAATATTCGAACCCCACTTTCTGTTCCCTGAAGTTCGTTTATATTCCACCGACTTATTGATTTAAAAATGTATACAAGACTATCTAGAATCCTAACGCAATATGACATCTGTTCATTCTGATAGTGGAAAAAGAAGAAAAAAAATGAAATAGGTCTATATTTGGAACTATAAGTTTGAACAGCGTACATAAAGGCAGATATATTTCTAAAGGAACTGAAAGTAGTACCAAAAGCAATATCGCCACTGTCGCAATAACGTTCTTCTCCGAATTATATTTATAGATTTTTGCATTTGCATTGAAAAATATGAACACGTTGTTTTCGGATTAATACTAGAGTACCTTGTTCATTCGAGAAAACGAGTTCATATTTTCACTTAGGAACCTGTTTAATATATACTCATTCTCTCGTTTTACCTAAGGTTATGTTATAACAAATATACTTAAGAAAGAAATATATTGAATATTTGTTATATTGAAAACTAAATACACCAACAAAATGTCATCAATGCACAATAACAATATTAATGTGCACTAAGCACTTCCCAGCGACCTTTAAAATTCGTCGCACGCTCGACAGTCATTTCAAAAAGAATTGATGCTTAAAATTGAAATTATAGTCATATTGTGAATAAATGCGCCTTGAAACAACGTTTTTAATTGGTCTGGAATTGATACAGTTTGTTTTTATGTTGATCCAACTCAATTCTGCTTTTCTGATTTTGACGGCCTGGATTACTGGGTCAGTTAATTGCAGTAAGTCGAATGAACGTTAGCAGGGAAGATACAGATATAGGACAAGACGTTTACACATTAGAACACCATGCACACGCTAATAAAGATATAACTAAAACGCCCTCACACATTAGAACACCAAGATCATGATGATACAGATATAAGCACGACAAGGTTACATATTAGAGCAGCACGCGCATGATGATACAGGTATAATCTTAACATGTTTGCACGTTAGAACGCCTTGCACACGCTGATACAGATATAACCACATCACGTTTACATTTTAATATACAATGCACATGATGATACAGATCAGATATAAGCACGACACGTTTACACATTACAGCAAAATGCACATGATGATACAGATATAAGCACAAGTTTGCACATTAGAACACCATGCACGCGCTAATATATATATATATATATATATATATATATATATATATATATATATATATATATATATATATATATATATATATATATATATATATATATATAATGTTTAACTGTGTTAAGAATTTAAAGAAAATCAGTGTGATGGTGCCCAATGTGAAAATTAAAAATTTACCGCAATGCAATAAATTCATTTAAGAAGGACGAGATTCAGTCGTTTTATATGTAAATGACTTGTTCATTACCTACCCAAAATACAACACCTAAGGACTTGTGTTTTGAAACTTTTCATCCAACACTGAAACACTGAGAGATAATGCTGAATTCCGGACCGACTTTAGTGTGAAACGATATCCATTACCGGTAAGTGAAAAAGTGAGAAAAAAAGCATTGAGAACGGTTTTCATAGGTCCAAACTTAAGTATTAAGTTTTCAACAAAAAAAAACAAACCACAAAGCATATATCATAATTAAGAAATTAATTTAAGCATCAAGAAGATTCTTTCTTATGGTTCAATTACAATATATTTACATGGAGGCTACAGTTAGCTTATTGACAAATCTGATAATGTGTACATGTCTGGTATAATAGTTTATGTACTATAATAATCAGTGCTGAAAATGTTTTTAGGCACAGGCCCAAGGCTTCTGACTTGAATGAACTCAAAAGCCCTGAACGAAATTCCTTAAGATCGGACAGTTTATACCTGTCAAACTTTCAAGCCGGGAGAAAAGCTTCACGATTTTGGGGGTATTTCCACAAATACCTCCCGATCTTGTAATATCTTCCAATTCTTAGGTCCTCACTGTCTGAAGTGGTCTCTTAAATTTATTTTATACCACATATGGCCTATACAGCTTCCGATAACTTAGATCCCTGCTATGTTTAAATCTTTACACTAGACGAAATTATTAATGCCACACATTTCTTTTCTTCAATAAATAGAATGTTAGGATTAACCATTATTCACATAAATTTCAGATTTTTTAAAACCACTAACAACAGTACTATAGTATAAACATATTTAGAAAACAAAACTTTCACCCATTAATTAAATTCCATGAATGATCAATGTGAATGATGTGTAATGTTTCTACAAACAAATTAACTCGACCAGTTAACACCTGACATTTTTCTATATGTTCTAAATATCCCAGAGAAGACAATTTCTCTCAGAGAGAGAGAGAGAGAGAGAGAGAGAGAGAGAGAGAGAGAGAGAGAGAGAGAGAGAGAGAGAGAGAGAGAGAGAGAGAGAGAGTATTCCCTTCAAACACTGCCACATATTGTATATATTTGTGTGTGTCTGACTGAGTGTATGTGTGCATCTTCGCCTATTTATTTAAATTTCCTGAATTCTGTATGAACACTAAATTGTTAGTTTTTTACTTGTTTTTATTATTTTATTACTTCAAAGATTCTTGGATTATATTATTTTCACTGCCATTTTTTGTATCAACGCTTTTGTTAGAAATATTAATTAAGTTATGGCTCATATTATCAAATTATAAATTGATGTAATCAGTCTAAAAAGACTGCACTCAACCTTCAATACAATATACTGTCAAAAAACTAGTTTCTAATAAAATAAAGTGAAGATTAACCAAGTAAATTACTAGAGGATTATTGGCGTTATGTGCACTAGGGAGACTATATCCTGTGCAAGTGATTCTTTTCTTTATGCATTCTTGCTGTACCCTTTCTACCTGAATGCAGTTTATCTCATACAGATCTTATTTATTAAAAATTATCATCTTTTGGTAGAAAAAGATGTCCTCTCTACCTACGAAGCTGACAGTTGCAAATTCTGTAAATATGGCAGTGACATATGTATCGTCTGACAAAAGACGGGTTTTTGGTTGCCATTTGTTTTCATATAAGAATTGAGATGCGTTCAGATTTAGTCTAAGACGGATATGAGGAACAAATACATCTATGACAAAGTTGACACTTTATAGATTGCTTCAGTTTCTTTATGTGTTACTTTGAAGTGTCTGTTTATGTAGATGTCAGATATCACACTGATGGACAGTGATAGGAGATCTATCATCTTTATACAAATTTCGCTTCCGAATGTGCACTCAGATGCACGAGAATATCCAAATAATGCATATGATTAGAGAGGGTGTCCTTATGGAGTCAGAGCTATTATTCTGTGATGACATCAGGTCTTTTTCATAAAAATTCAAGCATGCGCTAGCGTAACGGTAATTTGTTCCGACTATTTAAACGATCCATTCGTTCTAATGGAACTTTTCCTATGACATAACATTGGTTATAATGATAGATAGTTATAACAATAAACCGATTGAGAGTAATTATAATTCAGCTTTGAGAAACTAGGACATACAGCATTCTATTTGAATGAGGACAAGTCACACAAAACATATTAGTCATATAAGTAGCATGGACATTTTAATTTCAATCACATTTAAAATTCCATAATCAACTATTTCGACAGTTGATGGATAATAGGCCGTACTGCCCTTTAAAAAATTATATATGCTAATGAAAATTTGCTGATGACAACTAGTTCTCGCCTAAGTTCCTCCCTTTTCATCAACTAAACATCAAGTCACGATATCTATCTATCTATGTATCTATCTATCTATCTATCTATCTATCTATCTATCTATCTATCTATCTATCTATCTATCTATCTATCTATCTATCTCAATAATTCTCAACCTTTATAAATATATATATATATATATATATATATATATATATATATATATATATATATATATATATATATATATATATATATATATATATATAAAATACAAATCATATTGCGAATAACAACCCTTTCAATCGCTCTCGATCCAGCAAGGAATCGAGTGTGTCAGTGATTGATTACGACTTGTAGGGAATTATAAACATGTTTCAGTATTCGCAACAAGTCTAAACTGGCTGGTTGAGACAATGTATCTATAGTTTTAACGCATATAGAGACAGCCATGCAGAGTTTTACAAACACAGCGTTTTTGTGTTTATTTGTTTGTTTTGTATATGTTTTGTATTTGTCTTTGAAAAAGACTCATTAAGATTCGAAAGCGCTCAGGCTAGTTAGTTACTAGTTTCGCACTGTTCGTCGTCAGCTTATTGCATCCCAAGGAAAGTGCACAAGTATCTTTCCGACGAACCATATACTTGTAGGCTACTTGGTGTAATTTTTTTTCAAGGTGTCATTTTAGCCCAAATTTCCTTTTACTCTCATTTCACATTTCTGCATAGCTTGTTCGTTATGCATGAGAATGGAGAGGGAACAGAAGTCAGAAAGAATTTTGATGAAAATTTGTACCATATTGAAAACGTATGCCATATTAGACCCGTTTAGTAAAGGAGGGTTATTAATACTTTTTATTGCTATTTTCGTACGTCACTAATGATTAATGTGTGGAAATTCATCATTTATCTAGAATCAACTGCAGACGGTGGCTGGAATGCTTTAAGATGCGCTTTATTGCGCCATGAGTATTTCGCCAATAGTATTGGTATATCAAGTTCTTTTATACCGACACATTAAATGTCATGTTATTTTTAATGTATGTGGTATAGATGCATTTTATAAAGCAATTTAATATTCAAATAATATTGGTATATCAAATTGAAATCCGCCCATGGAACAATTATACGCATATATAAACATTCCAGCGACCGTCTGCAGTTGATTCTAGATCAATGATCAATTTCAACAATTTAGTCACTAGTGACGTATGAAAATAATAATGAAAAGTATTAACAATCCATGCATTTTTAAAATAATTTTTAATATGGAACACATTTTCATCACAATCCTTTCTTTTTCTGTTCTCTCTTCCTCTCATGCATTACGGACAAACTGCGAAGAAATGTAGAATGAGGGAGAAAAGAAATATGGGCTGGATTAAAACATTGAAAAAGAAATTACACCAAGTAACCTACAAGAATATGGTTCGTCGAAAGGGATCATCCATAAATGATGTCCACAAAGATGCTGGGTGTTCAAAGGCGGATGACTGCGGATAAAGGGGGAGAGATGTAATGGACATTGCAGACGTCCACAAACTAATATTTTTATTGTGATATTTTGTGTTGAACAACTGCTTTAGGCCTACTGCATGTATTTCAGTATGTTTTGCAGACGTCCTAAATGGGTGATCCCTAAATATAAATTATTTGTTAATTTCAATTTATACGATTTCATTTTATTTTTTATTTTTTTTTAGTAAGATTTTGTGATGAGATCAGTGCGCGTTATATTTCCAGAGCACCAGCTATTACTCTTCTAGATGGGAACTTCTGCAAGGTGGGGGGATGCACATGTGGACAAAAGCAGACAAGGGGATGGGTGTAAAATAATTGGTATTATTTGTGGACGTCCTTTATGGACAACCCCTAACGATACGTGTGCACTTTCCTTGGGACTCATCTACAGTTTTTTAATGTTTCAATGTTGCAAACCTGTAAAATCCTCGGTTACGTGGTACACATACAGCGATATTTTTAATGTTATGTTTTGTTCTTTTTTCTCAAACATACCATAATGTTCTAAGAATCCAATATTATAATTTAAATATGAAAATGTCCAATGGCATCTCTCTCTCTCTCTCTTTCTTTCTCTCTCTCTCTCTCTCTCTCTCTCTCTCTCTCTCTCTCTCTCTCTCTCTCTCTCTCTCTCTCTCTCTCTCTCTCTCTCTCTCTCTCTCTCTCTCTCTCTCTCTCGCTCGTAGGAAATGAAAACGTTGAGGAGTTTCGTTTGCGTCATCCCACGAAATCTCTGGATTTCAGAATGATGGTAAATGCTTAGTCAGACATACAAGAGTGAATTTTAAAGTCAAGCCGACCGGAGAGAGAGAGAGAGAGAGAGAGAGAGAGAGAGAGAGAGAGAGAGAGAGAGAGAGAGAGAGAGAGAGAGAGAGAGAGAGAGAGAGAGAGAGAGAGAGAGAGAGAGAGAGAGAGAGAGAGAGAACTACATCTTGTAGCGGACACACTCGTGGAGGTTAGGAGTTCATTCACTAGGTCATTACACGGCTGGTTGTAGTAAATCTGAAATCCGATCAAATAGCAAATATTTGTATTTGGATGTGATATAAATAAAATATATGTATAATATGTACGTTGCATCAATGATATACTCATCGTTTCATAACTGTTTCATTAAAAATAAACTCAAAACGCTTCGTTTACTTTTAATGAAAATTTATAAATCTCGTGATATATCATTGATTCAGTATATATATATATATATATATATATATATATATATATATATATATATATATATATATATATATATATATATAGATAGATAGATAGATAGATAGATAGATAGATAGATAGATAGATAGATAGATAGATAGATAGATAGATAGATAGATAGATAGATAGATAGATAGATAGATAGATAGATAGATAGATAGATAGATAATGCATTTGCAATTGTCAAGATACTTGGAGCAATATTCAGAACATTTGCTGCGTCTAAGGACGAGATTGTCCAATACAGTCAGGGAACATGGAAATGATATAAACTCGAATTGGTAAAGGAAGAAACAGACACATTGCTAATTGGAAGATCACGACCAAAGATATGTAGACGGCAAGCTGAAAGAAAGCATAGAAAATATAATCTTCGTATTGTGTTGAATGAGTACATAACACAAATATGACGTTGTTTGGTATAAATATATACTATAATTAGATCGACAACTATGTTTTGAATGAGTAAATCACATAATAAGAGGAATCTGGAGCTTACATAATGTTTACTCATGAATGGAACTCTGAGTAATTCAGACACCTTACTCATGTCAGGAGCATTAAAGGTAACACATACAGCTTACTCATGTTTGGAACACTGAGCAATACAGACAGCTTACGCAAGGAAAGAACAATTTTTCAGACACCTTACTCATTACTGGAACACTGTGATTAATGCAACTTACTCATGACTGGCACACTATAACACAGACAGCTTGCTCATGAATGGAACACTATTAGTAATACAGACAGCTTACCAAAGTCTGGAACACTGAGTAATAAAGACAGATTGCTCATGTTCAAATCCGTTAATACAGTGTGCTCGTATTTGGAACACTATGAATAGTGTATGCAACTTACTCAAATCGAGAACACTAAGAGCAAAACAACGAGTTTCCTCACGGCTAGAACACTGAGTAATGCCACGCTCCATGACATAGCCTATAGATACTATTACTGACGCTAAAGGACAAATTTTGTAGCCAAGCATTATCTCTGTGATAGACATTTCAGATCTAAAGCTTCATGTAGTTTATCGATATCTAGTGAAATTTGCAAACCAAAACCAAGATAATAATAATAATAATAATAATAATAATAATAATAATAATAATAATAATAATAATAATAATAATAATAATAATAAATTTGTGCAAAAAGCTAGCATAGATGACAGTTGTAATGAAAATTTATTCTTATACATATACAGCCAGTTATATAAATAATACATGAAAGCAACATTTGGCTCAGACGTATTAGTTACACTGAAATATTTTTACGTTTTGACCTTTTCCAATAGATTACTGTCATATATAGTATTTTTTTATATGACAACCAGTATCACTAAAACAAAGTTGAGCCAAGGAAATATTTTGGGGCAGGTGTACTTTTCAACCAGTAGTTTGAAATATATTCGTTATGACATTAAACGTTAAATCATTTATGCCCATCATTTTTCTTAATATTTGTATGTAATCAATGTTAAATCATTCTATCCATTATTTATATTCGTACATTTACGTAATCAATATTTTCTTATTTCTGTCAATTATTTCCCTTGGTAATTTTATGTAGTGAATATGAAATTATGTATACCTTTTTTCGTTTTGTAATTTTACATAAACAGTGTTAGATTATTTCTACCCGTTATTTCGTCCTGTAATTACATGTAATCAAGATTAAATTATTTCTACCCATTAATTCCCATGGTAATTGCAAATAATCAAGGTTAAAGGATGTTTACCCATTAATTCCCTTGGTAATTGCATGTAATCAAGGTTAAATTATTTGCACCCATTAATTCTCTTGGTAATTGCATGTAATCAAGGTTAAATTATTTCTATCCATTAATTCCCTTGGTAATTGAATGTAATCAAGGTTAAATATTTTTACCCATTAATTCCCTTGGTAATTACATGTAATCAAGGTTAAATTATTTCTACTCATTAATTCCCTTGGTAATTGCATGCAATCAAGGTTCAATTATTTCTACCCATTAATTTCCTTGGTAATTGCATGTAATAAAGGTTAAATTATTTCTACCCATTAATTTCTCTGGTAATTGCATGTAATCAAGGTTAAGTTATTTCTACCCATTAATTCCCTTCGTAATTGCTTGTAATCAAGGTTAAATTATTTCTACCCATTATATACAACGGAACTTTTATATAGTTAAACGGACAAAGGTAAAAGTTAATAGAATTGTAGATTAATTTAGGCCCAAGAACCAGTCAGTCCTGTGTAAACGGCAATATATGCATACATACAAGATAGAGACACAAACTTTCCAATAAGTACGAATTAAGCATTTGTAATCTCATGAACAATTAAATACGTGGTAAGCAACATTTAGTGACGAGACTGATACAGATCCTCTATGGATTCGTATAGAGTCAGACATAATTTAGTTGCATGACTGACATATTTAGCGACTGTCTGTCGATCATTTAAAACAAATCTATTAATGTGGTAATGTTCGAAAATATAAAATCTTTACTACAAATCAGTTTCAGTACGGAAAGAACATACACCTGTTCGGGCAAATAATATTTGGTTCTAAATGATTATGTCATTCAATATAAATTTATATTTTATATGAGTTAGAAAAATAAACATTAGGTGCTTGCATACGTTCAGCCTCTTCAGGCAATCATACCCTTGCCTATGACTTTAACCTACTAGATACTAAACCAAGGCATCTCCATCAACAGAACGTTCAGGTATACCAATACTGTGTTCAGCAAAATATTTAAACATTTGCTCCATTGAAGGCGAGTCATTATATTCAACGTTTGGTATTGGTTACGGTAATGTTATTATAAATTCTTTAACTGCGTGTAACTTGTATAGGAAAATTGTCATGCCTTCAGATATATGTGGATGTGAAATAACGTCAAATTTTATTTCGCTTGATATTCGCTCGATATCTCAATTTTGAGGTTTTCGAACACCACTCTGCAACATTTACACGTCAACTGCGATCAGCAATCATATAAAGTTTGTTAGGTTTTTTTGCAACTGATGCAGAGATTGAGAATAGAAGATCGTGAATTTACGAACAACTTTGTCATTACCACGACAAGTTGCATGATTTTAAATTAAACAGATCTCCATAACATAGTTAATTTATCCAATATATGACTGCATCAAAAGTCTGTGTGATGTTTTGCAATAATGCAACGGACATCTGTGTGTAAGAAAATTCTTTCCTTGTTTGACATGTCAAGTTTGAATATACCATTTCTATTGACATTGTTTCCAGCGACTTAGGAATGTACACTGGTCAATGGAAATTTCGATAATCTACAAACGCAGCATGCTGTTATTTACATTTAATGCATATTATTTGCTAATTGTTTTATCTCCATGATTATATGTTCTGTATAATTGTATTTTGGACTTGACCTTGTCCAAAATCATATTCATTGTTAACCTTACAAGTTCTATTTGTTCGGTAAACAAATATTACATAATTTATGTGTTATTTATGATAGTAGTTGAAATAATATTTTTAGTCTTTGTCTACTGTATTTGAATTCCCTCCCCGAAGAACCTGCTCTATCTAATGTTATCCATCTTGTATAATTATGATACCTTTATGAGTCTACATGCTAACCTTAATTTTGAGTCTTAGATTCTTTTACACAATCTATTCCAATCTACAAAACAATGTTCATTGTCTCCGCAGTTCATGTATATGTTCTATTCCATTTATATGCGTTTTATTGCTAGATTGACATTTGTCCATAACTAAGGTTAGTAGTTTGGGCCTACCTGACTAAAGTCATTTGTTACTAAAAGGAAACATGGGACTGAATTTCGAATACAGCCTTGATTCTGACATTGACCTATTCTAGAAATGAATTTTGTTTACACTAAGATAATTTTCCGTTAGCATGATATTTATTTTAGAAACGTTTGTTCTGACGTAGGTTAAGTTATCTGTAATGTTATTTTCACTATAATGATTTGTTACTATTCAAACATTTGTCTAGTTCAACCAGTCTTTTAATTGTATTAAGTTATAATTTAAGAGACTTTATTCATGTTATTCGTTAGACTTTCAAAGTTCTTATTTACTTTTAAACTAAACATTAATTTTGGATTAATGTAGAATGATTCACTGACGTTATGGATTACAGCATTATGATACAGCACGTTCAAGATTGAAATCTGTTCCGAACACCACGTGAATTCATCCCAAACTCTGAATACTTTTGGAGTTTTGATGGCACGTTTAGGCCTATTTGGGATTTAATTCACCTTACTGTAAGTTCCTTCTAAAATGTTCACTTTGAATTCTATGGAAAACATTATCTTTTTTTAATTTTACTAAACGTGCTGGTTTTTTCTGTTACTTACTTTAAGACCATAGAGTCTAATATACAATAATGTTTGCAATATGGCTCTAAAAGTGGTGCATATTTCGAAAATAGTCATTTACTGATTCTAAGCTTAATGTATACAATTTATGCATACCTCTAATGTAGAAAACAGCTACATGTAATGATTATAAAATTCATGCATTCCTCTAAATTATAAAAAAAAATATTTGTTTATTGGCTCTACAATTCATATAAACCTCTAATCTAAAAAAATGTATGATTGTTTATTGACTTTAAAATTCGTTTATACAGTTGATGCATACCTCTAAACTAGAAAACAACCATGTGTAGTGTTACGTACATTTGATTTGTTTGTATATTAGTTGTTTCTACGTTACCTTATTTTATTATATGCTATTGCAATGTAATATTGTATGTTGGATTTGACCTTATGTAAAATCAAATTTATTTTCTACTTCATCTGAATTGTCTTGTTTATTATGTAAACAACTAAATACATACATAAACAATTATCTATGTTTGTCGTTTTAATATTATGATCATTATTATTAAAAGCAAGCATGTTTATTTAGGACTGGGCATACATCATTGAGATTCCCCTGTTGTACCTGAAATACACCAGGTATTTCATTACGATTGTAGTAACACGCCTTCTAATTATACTAAAGTTGTAAATATTAAAACCATTCCAGATTGAAAAACAATCAATTAGGTAATAGGTTTCATTCGAAAATGCTATTGTTGACCCATGTTCAAGCAGAGGACTATATAATCTTGTTTACTGGAATGCTGGGAAAAAATAGTATGTTGCAAAGTTTATTGTTTTGTCCAGTAAATAATTTTAGCTGTAATATATTTCTTCATTTTTTAATGGAAGCAAATTTTTCTGGAATTGCAAACTGGTCATAAAAATATATTTTTAAATATAGACATTCACGGGATTTGTAATGAAATCAAATAGGGAATTTTAATATTGCATTCAACACAATACTGTTGCTACAGAACCACGATACAGGTCAACACAGTCACATCAACAAATGCAACATTGGATTTAATTTGAGGCAAAGTAAAGGACTATATAATCTTGTTACTAGAATACTTGAAAAAATTAAGATATAGAAGAATCCATTGTATTATTGATTTGTCCAGTCAAGCATTTGGGCTATGAGCTCAGTTTTTGGACAAGGTGAAGTTCAACATATAATGTAACATTTGAATATCATATAATGAAAAATAAGCTAACAAATAAAACATATTAAATATACATAACAATACTCTAATTTCATTTATAATGTATAAGTTGTAATGTGCTTTCACTTCCCTATTCAAATTCATTGCAGTCTTTTTTATGTGCTTTTTTTACTAAGAATGCACTTTTATTTGCATGCATATTATCGCTACCAAGGATTACAACTTCCCAAATGTCATTTTAAAAACGTATCACAATTTAATGAATTTATGTTTCTTCGTATATTTCAAGCAAACGAAAATATTTGTTAGAGTTGTGATCATCAAGCTTATTAGATCCTACGGTCATTTCCGTACTGATTAGATTTTGTGTTGAAGTTATATAGTGAAAGTGCAAAACTAGCAAAACATAATTTAAATTCCATTTAGTGCAAAAGAAAATAACAAACGCAGCCTTAAACGTGGTTTACAAGACACAGCTCTTGCTGTGAGATATGAATGAGAAATAAATTACCTATATTTTTGAATTGCTGCATTGCTAATCCATATTTACAATTCACTTTCAATATGTCACATTGTGAAATGTATTTGGAACTTTTTTATTTGAAGAAAATATCAGAAAATATACTGCGACCACCATTATTAATATATTTTCATATTTGTAATCTTTGCAGGATATGTGCTAAACACAACATAAATGCTTTAGAGTTCATTATTTCACAAGGAATCAACTTCCAATGAGTACGCCGTCTACTTTTGTACAATAGAGAACATTTTCTATTAGAAATCCGATCTTCCAAATTTGCCTTAAAACTAGAGTTTCAACTGTTGCGGTCTTGAGTAGACATTTAGCATGGGGGATCATACACCGCATGGTTGTTTTATAACATTCGAGTGACAGCGCAAGGTTGTTTAATAACAATGTAGTGACATCGCATGGTTTCTTCAAGACTGTATCACGCTTTTGCATGCAATGCCTGATCATTTATGTTTCAAAATAGAACTAGAACTCTTCCGACTATGACAATAGTTACTCTCTAAGCGTTCAATAGGTTGTAAGAGCTCTTATCAATTCGTCCCGCTTTAGAGACTAGTCTAAAGTAGGTCGCTTGAAGAAAAGATTGAAACATACATAAAACATGAAAAGAGTTTCAAAGAAAACGCCACCATAAATAGAATTGTGTTATTTTTTCAAAATTGTTTTATTTAATACTTTTTGCCAAAAACAAATTAAAATCAATGACTTTCATTAGTGGCTGTTTGAAGACAAGAAACAAAACGAAAAGCTAAGAAAGACATTTTACAGATATTCTCCTTCGCCTTCGAACACCACATACACGCATTGAAAGTAGATTACATTGTCGTATTCGTGCTTTTACAAGATAATGCGTGACAAAATGAATACGTCGTAGAATTATAGTCCAGCCAGACTTACTTCCATCTCTTCAGCAAAATACAATTTTGACAATAGATAAATGTGACCCATGCAGATCGCTATTATTTCTACAAACAGCTTTGTACTTTATAAAATTGTACCAAACAATCATGCAAACGTCAAAATATGATATCATGATGTCTTTTTAAAACAATTTCGTAAAATAAAGCAAGGTTTCCTATCTTTTTACAGATATCATGTTTCCATTTTATTTTCTTCCTTTCTTTAAATTAGTAATACGTGTGCGAGTGCCATCCAATAATAGTAACGCGCGAAAAAAAAAAACCGTAGCAAAAGATCCTGCAGTTTTTATATTTATGTTTGATGCATAGTTGTGTTGTGTTTGTTGTTGCTTATGCCATTGTATTGAATACCTGTGTAATGAAAATAGAACTTCTTTTCATTTTAGTACTGATCCTGAAATTAATTTTGCAATGTGTTCATTCAACACAATATTTATTCATATTCATATTGTAAGATAAGGAAAAAAGTGATATAACAGCTCTTTGACTGTAGAAAAAGGTTCATTAATCAATTCGTAGGAGGCAATCATTGGAAGAGCTGTGCATCTGTTAGGTCTTTGAAAAAACGTAAAACTGTAACCACTAAACTATAAAACGTGTCTTCTTTAAATTGTTGTTTCAGAAGTTACATCCGACATGTGTTGATGCAAGGTGGTACAATATGTATTTAAATCTTTGTATCTCGTCGTTTTGAGGCGTTTAGCCGACGCCAAAACCGTCACACTGAATAAGATTTATACGGCGCACCTGTCAGGTGTGTCCTGATCGGTGCATGCGCAGGTGACGATAGTTTTTGGTCCGCAAAACGGCCTAAAACATAAAATTATCTTACGCCAATTGACAAGGAAATAAAGTTCCTCACGTTTTTAAGACAGTTTAAGCTATATTTCATCTTTTCTCGCATACAAGCAAGACGTTTATTACATTTTCAAAAAGACAAGCATAAACTAACAAAAGTCATAATGAATAATTTACAGGTCTTCTGTATCTTCAATTTACTAGTTGATGCACACTGTTTAGTAAAGGTCAAAGCATGCATGTTCCAAGGCTTTCAGCATCAAATAAGCTATACCGAAACTGCAATCAAACACGACGTCAAATACAAAATACAAGTATAAGTGTTGTATCATTTTTCTATTGTTGGTGCTGAATTATTTTTCTAATCATCATCTTGCCCATGTTGTTACATTAGAAGTACTAGACTGGTGACAAGAAACAAAGACATCATATTGTTAACCCAGGCAACAGGCTACAGCATTCTTGGAACAAGAAGTAAATTATTCTTAAGTATATTTTGAACTTTTGCGTAATGTATACATTTTAATATTGAATGATATAGACTTTCCCTTAAAAGTATAACATAATATATTTATAAACACTGAGTTGGAAACGTGTATAATTAGTCTTGAATCAGTCGTTATTATGTCTTATTAATAAATTATTCAAGTAAAAAATGTTGACCGTTTTTGTAATTTTAGTTTATCAGATTTAATCACATAATAAATACACGTGTGTTAGATATAAAGCAAAGTGCAAAGTAGGCTTTTCAATTTACTATGTTACAAATATGATAGACCTCAAAGTACACCATACAGTTTGCCTATTATGATTGCAGCTTGTCCTGTTTGTGGGTCATGGAGCTAGATTGCATTGCGGTTGCAGAAAACTAATAAAAATAGCCATAAAATACGCATGTTCTAATCATGTGTGCATGTATGTATGTATGTATGTATGTATGTATGTATGTATGTATGTATGTATGTATGTATGTATGTATGTATGTATGTATGTATGTATGTATGTATGTATGTATGTATGTATGTATGTATGTATGTATGTATGTATGTATGTATGTATGTATGTATGTATGTATGTATGTATGCATTTACTTACTTAATCAATGTATATAATTGTTGGGTTTGACTTTCACATGAAGATTATGGATATCATTGAAAAAGATCTGGTTAGGTCTTTTTATCTTTCTTTAGTCACCAAATATTTTCTTTTTCGATCACCTGGTACTGTCTTTTTCAATCACATCGGTCTGTCGTTTTCAGTCACTTCCTGTTTTATTTTTAGGTCACCGCGTACATTCTTTTTCGGTCACTTCGTACTGTTATTTTCAATCACCTCGCATTATTTGTTTCAGTCACTTCGTTCTGGTGCAATACAAATTGTTTTAAATAAGCACATGGTCTCTATTTACCTATTAAAATGCCGGGGTAATATTTCAGATATAACTTCTTTTTATTTATGGTATGTCTTCATAGTTTGAAATAATGCTTCCATTACACCTGGAACATGGCTTTGTGATTGCTTCGTTTTTGTTTTATTTAGGATATCGAACAAACCCTTGCAATTTAACTGCGTCAACTTTCAGGTAATGCAAGAGTTTCAATGTTTCCAAGTGATACTCAGTCTATAAACGCCAAACCCATTCCATCTACCTGCCTTCGTAATTTTGTCAGGTTTTGTTTCTTTTGTATTGTAATTAACCTTTCTAACACATTCATCTTAGGTTATGGCAGAAAACATTTTCCGATTTAAAAAGCCACGTAAGTCTAATATTGTTGTATCATATTCTGTTGGAAGTTAGTAATATGGGGAGTGGTTTCTTAAAGACAAATATACATTAAGAATTCCTTGGAGTAAAACATTATTCTATTATTTGTGCCATAAGGTAAATATATACTTTTTTTCAATTTTTGCAAAACAAATCATTAGTTCTGCAAAATTTTCAGAAGAAAACTATTTTGCTCCGGCCTGTGATTAATTGCAACTAAATATAATTAATATAGTCAAATCAGAATCATCAATGTTAATCCACATTTATTATGTTTTATTATGGAAAACCTGTCAAGTATTCATGTATTTATTTATGAATCGTAGTTTACAATTTAAAAAATCAGAAATCTTTTCGGTGTTAACGGCAGTATTATAAAGGTTGTAATCTTTTTACACCCATGGAAGTAAAAACACAATAACATCATATGACATAGATGGACCAAATTATAATTAAGGCTAAATTAGTAAAGCAAACCTGAAAAGTGAAATTATTATAAATTTCGAAATCCCATTATATAGATAGAAGTAGAATAAACACTGCACAATTTTCAAAAAAAATAACAATACTGAATGTGACAGAGGACGTAAATACAACGATGCTTTAGAAAATGAAATAGCTAAGACATACACGTAAGTCATGATATCAGAATGGTTAAAAGCTACTAAATCCAATAAATACAGTTAAATAAAAAGATGATACACATGAAAATATTAAAATGCAAAACCAACCAGCTTCATATGATTTGCAAAAATGTTAAACTTCTGCCTTATTATGGTGATACTTCAAGGCAAAACAAATACTGGATAGGTAATGGCTATAAGAAGGTAAGACTTAGATTATAGGAAAGCTACAGCTGCTACTGAGGCACCTGCTTTCAAATATAAATAAGGATTTGCTACTCTG
The DNA here is from genome assembly GCA_016746295.1 of Potamilus streckersoni. Classification (NCBI taxonomy): domain Eukaryota; kingdom Metazoa; phylum Mollusca; class Bivalvia; order Unionida; family Unionidae; genus Potamilus; species Potamilus streckersoni. The sequence goes on from JAEAOA010001690.1 coordinate 3,475,283, forward strand.
GAATACTGGATAACATAAGCATCTGACTGGATAGCATTAGCATCTGACAGGATAACATTAGCATCTGACTGGATAACATTAGCATCTGACTGCTCAAGAAGACCAAATGGTTTGGAATCCGTCTTTCTGCAAGAAAGTAAGTAAATCAAAAGAAAATGGTCTAAGATAGTCCGCATTGTAGTCAATCCGATTCTAAATAGAATATCTATTACACATTTGGTTTAAATATTATCATACACTGTTGAATATTACGAGGTAAAGGTTATGAGACTTCACGGTAAAAATGTCTGAAATACATATTAGATTCAAACGTTCAACTGGACTAGGTTGATGATCATATTAGTGTATTCGTTTCTAGTCACATGATACTGACAATCGGTATCAGCGCTGAACAGATCAACAATGTACAGACATCCGGTGACTCAAATAAACTGTGCTAATATTGACATCATTACCGAGGCATCAAAGAACGATATTCCAAATCCTGGAAAAAAATATACGTCAGTACAACAGTAGATCATGTGCATAAAAGAAGGCAATTATGTAGAAAATAGGGACTGTGATGATAATATTTCTATGCGACAGCCGGCTTCTCTAAAGTTCCACTGGAACATCTTGTCTTTGGCAACGAGTCTTCCACATCTAATGCTAACAACATAGCTGTTATTCTAATGTCTGTCAGTTCTTTTGTACATCCAACACTCCTTGTATCTGAAAATTTAACACATGTCAAATTAGAACCTAAAAAAGAAGAAACAAAATGTTAGCCGCACACATCAGAAAAAAGTATGACTACCAAGTGAACAATCAATAATTTATTTTCATTCTCATGGTTTCGATGGCTGCTGTTATTTATATATTTTAAATATGTTTAAAAAGTTCCCTTTTCGACATCTTGTTTATACCTTCGATCAACAAATCAAACAAAACGTTTAGCATGGCCGAAACAAATACAATTACATGTTTAGCAGTGGACGAAAGCATTCGTCCAGCACTCTTGAAAAGCCAAATTATCGCGCAACTATTAATTTATAGGCGGTACAGGAGCAACTTTTCGAACTATATTAAAATAAATAACCCCGCATTTTTGTATCTCCCTTCTCCCACAGAAGATTGGACAGATTCAGGTTGAGGATTATCAGTAGAAATAAATGCACTACTTGCAAAATATTGCTATAGACAGAGCAGATGTATAATGTATCATTGATATCGTTGTAGTTATAAGAACTTTAGTAAAACTTTTTAAATTTACTGAACTTTAATTAAACGTTTAAAAAGACAAAGATTCTGTCTCATACTTTCTTTGATATTTTTTGTCTTCATTGGTTTATAAATATTTGAAAACTATTTTCAAATTCATGGATATTTGAAAATAATGCTGATCTCGTGATTTAAATTTGTGTTGTTCGTTTTTCAATGCACGTATTAATATCATTTATGTCTTTCTCAATTTCTTCTTCAGCGTCCTGTTTCTATCCGTCATGATGTTCGATTCCCATTTTTTAATGCTTTTTATTTTTAGCCTACAATTAAAACATCATCTTTATATCTCCCCATCCCATTTTCTTCTTTTAAACTAAATCCTAAGGTAATTTGTTTGACCTATGAATTTTATCTAATACGCTAATAGCACAAAAAATTTCCCTCTCATCAGCATCACAACAGAAGACCCTAATATCACACTTGCTGTTTTTGAACGTCTACAAGTGTATGACTCTACTGGATATTTTCTAAGCCATATACTGATTATTTTTACCGCGAACTTTAAACAAGACCCACATACCTAATACAGAATTAGTAATATTAAAACGTCATCAAACATATATGTAAGAATACCTCGAGAATTCCTTGCGTTTGACTGTAGCTATCACTTTACTCATTTTATCATATTCTGATGTAAAGTCTCATCGTACTTGTACATTAAGACGCCTACATCAAATAACGCTAATTATATGGTTTCAGCTGTATCTTTCCAATACCAACTACCCATAATTAAACAAATAATCACTAACCTCTAATAAGCTATAAACAGAGAGAGACATAGATAGATAGATAGATAGATAGATAGATAGATAGATAGATAGATAGATAGATAGATAGATAGATAGATAGATAGATAGATAGATAGATAGATAGATGGATGGATGGATGGATGGATGGATGGATGGATGGATGGATGGATGGATGGATGGATGGATGGATGGATGGATGGATGGATGGACGGACGGACGGACGGAGGGAGGGAGGGAAGGAAGGAAGGATGGATGGATGGATGGATGGATGGATGGATGGATGGATGGATGGATGGACGGACGGACGGACGGACGGACGGACGGAGGGAGGGAAGGAAGGAGGGAGGGAGGGAGGGAGGGAGGGAGGGAGGGAGGGAGGGAGGGATGGATGGATGGATGGATGGATGGACGGACGGACGGAGGGAAGGAAGGAGGGATGGATGGATGGATGGATGGATGGATGGATGGATGGATGGATGGATGGATGGATGGATGGATGGATGGATGGATGGATGGACGGACGGACGGACGTACGGAGGGAGGGATAGATAGATAGATAGATAGATAGATAGATAGATAGATAGATAGATAGATAGATAGATAGATAGATAGATAGATAGATAGATAGATAGATAGATAGATAGATAGATAGATAGATAGATAGATAGATAGATAGATAGATAGATCGTAAATTTTAAATAGCTACTTTATCAGCTATACCATAGGCAAGTAGAAAATGTATTTGTTTGGCACAGAGCTAAACAAAATCATATTTGTTTATTCTGCCAGCTGTATAAAATGAAAAGTTAAAAGTGTCACATGTTGGTTACGACATCAGCTACACTATTAAGATCGCATTTGGTTAAGTCATGAGATATGCTACAATCAGAGTGAACAATATCACATTCACTTAAATCGGATGTGACGCGACTCCTTATGGAACCATTATGGATTCATTATGAAACCATTTCCACTTTGATAATTGCAAGCAGGATGTAGGAAATTAAAATGTTGATTAAACACTTTAATGATGAACCATTTAAAAAATCTAATCGTGTCCATTGTCAATATTACTGGAACAAAATCACATGGATTCAACGAAATAAATAATAAACTACAGGGAACAAATACAAAAAAGCAACTCAATGTGGCAATCGCTTGCTTGGTTTTGTCACTCATCGATCTTTATTCCGCATTTCTTTTAATGTCAGCACATCAATATCATTTATGTGAACAAAAGGAATTGTTTCACTTTTGTCTAAAATCTGACCTACCTCGGACTTTAATGTTAGTTTTGAACTTATGTACTATATGACTATTTCATAGAAATGTTAATCTTCACAATGAATATTAGTTTCCTTACTGTGTTTTAATGCAAAATGATGCAAACGGAGTAATTAAAAGACATCAAGTTACGTCATCATCGTCAGATATATACGAGTAACTGGTTTTGTTCGTGTGATAGTTCAAAATGTGTCCGTTCTTTTTTCTTTTTGTCTTTAGAACTGATACGTTTCTTATGTATTCTAAACGTTTTCTCAGCACTACAACCATTTAATTATTCATTGTTCGGCGTTTCGCAGCACGTGCCGACGGCTATCAATTGTTTTGTTGTGAATTCTTGTCTTGGTGTCATTACTAAGACTAAGTTTAGTAATGTAAAGCATTTAGTTTTACCAGTTTTAGATCAGCTAAACATACTAAAGTTAGAAATATAGAAACAGCAGTAATGGTTTTCTTTATCTCCATATTAGATTGGTCATATCAAATAAACTAAAACGTATTCAATATTACTGTTATTTCTTGAAACCGGTATTCCTGGGGAATATCGGTGAATGCAAATATGTATTTATCCTTATTTAGGCGTGGGGGTGCATTTGTGTGTGTGTGTGTGTGTGTGTGTGTGTGTGTGTGTGTGTGTCTGAGAGAGAGAGAGAGTATGGAAAATAGAAACAGAGTGGAAGGTGGAGTGGAGAACATATTTTAGTATTAATCTCTTGCCGCTTCTGAATTACAGACTCTTTCTGCAACTCTATGGGTAAGGTTGTGATTAAAACAGGTATATATTTTATGCAAGCAAATTATATGATAAACACCTGATGATGCTCTATGTCTCTGCAATAACTTTAGTTTTCGTCGAAACATTTAAACATCCATCTTATGGAACGGCTACACAAATAGATCACACACACACACATGCACGCAAATGCACACATGCAAATACACCTCTGCATTTGCTATTAGTTGATTACTTCTCAAGTGTTGCATTTATGTACAAGGCAAGCTTCAAGTTTGAGTTGAGTTGCAATGTTCAACTAGACGGGAAGTAATGAACACCCGCCTTTGAATTTATTTTTTCCACCTGTTATGTATATAGGGTGTAAGTATTTAATTATCCACATGTTGTATATATGGACGGTTTACTATTCAATTATGCACCTGTTGTATATAGGTGCAGAGTATGCATATAAATTGATAGATAGGTAAACATATACCATGCTGGGAATATCAAAGTTCCTTTTACAAATCTATAGCATTCTTTTCTAGTTTCCTTTACGATCTTTTAAAACGGGCGATTCTGATATTGAAAAAGCCAAACTTTCATGCTTTGTGACATTTTTAATAGATCTTTTTTTTTTAACAAAAGAAAAGACTTGAAGATGACATAGGCAGTTTACTTAACGACGTTTGTTTGGAATGGCAGACAAGCACAACAACAGATGAAAAAAATAGAATGAACAGTTAAAAGAACATAGACATTTTACAATAGGCAGGAGAAAAATTGTTTGGCCTTAGATTATTGGATCTGATACGAATAGACAGAGTATACAGAGACGGCTTGATAGATAAAGAGCGAACCGAAGAATGGCTAATTGGCGATAGGATGGATCATGGAACTGATGGACAAAACTGTTATTGACAAGTAGAAGGACGTCGAGAGAGAGAGAGAGAGAGAGAGAGAGAGAGAGAGAGAGAGAGAGAGAGAGAGAGAGAGAGAGAGAGAGAGAGAGAGAGAGAGAGAGAATGGCACAGGATTAATACACGACAAACAAACCTTGGGATGGAGTGGATAAATGGACAGAAAAAAACAGAGGTATGAAAGCAGCTTTGTACGGATAATACATGTGTCCAATACATAATAACTGGACGCAAAAACGAGCTTACTTTTTAACGCGTGAGACCAATTCAAATGTCTAAAAGACACAAAGCAGTTTAATTGGATGCAAAATTGTGATATAAATTCTGAATTCGTTCGTTCGTTTCAGAATACAAAAGACCAGGTAATGCCCAACAAATGATTTCGTTTTTAAAACGTCGGTTTCTCCTACCACCACTCCCATTGGTGTCTCTAGCTAACACTTCTCCCTTTATCTAAAGTGAACTTTACAGCAGAAAATACTTGGTCGTAGTTAGTATCGTCTCTACTATGGTTCTAATCGTAATCGACATCATTATTAAGGTTACAGTCATAATAGACACCATCTTTGTTAAGCTATATTGCATTTATATTTTTTGTTATAGATGTCCTGGTATTTCGATTCGCACGTTTAGACAAGTACCTAGGTGTTGGAATGGTTATCTGTTAGGACTTCTGTACCCTGTTACGATTCTATGCCCCATAGCCCACCAATCCAAGTGTGGTTTTGGTGCTGAGATTGTGTTTATGGTGGGAGAAATATGTGGGTGAATAATTTTAATATAATATTCCACATATGAAGTGAATCTGGTAGTTTAAAAACAAAACAATTGATGATGATAAGTTTAATCGAAAGAGTTTACGATATGATTGTTAACCCATGGCCTTGACCAGAGACAGAACTGATTCTCAAAATGTGATGTTTTCTGGCGCGAATTTTTTTTTTCAAATACAAGATATATAAATGGGTTTAATAAGTATAGGCGATAACAAAATCTTTTTCTAACGAAAATGTTTGCGCAAAATTATTACTCACCCGATGGTCTAACCCAAGCAGAGATCCCGTGGCCAAGAAGACCGACATCAGTATGCTTGTGTTAGTACTGTGTGGTAGGCGGGCATGTGATGACCTTTTGTTCACCCACGGCCACACCTAGGTGGAGCACCAATTGGATAGACTGACACAGAGAGAAAGGGAATCTATAATGACATGGTATTTGAAATAAGAAATGGAGAAAATACTAAAATGTATGCATAATATAAATATTAATCCACTGTGAGAAATTCAAACTTTCTGCTTTGATTATCAGTGAGTTTTGTAATTATTGGGGTTTTTACTCATTCGTCATAAAATGTCTTTCTCCAGCTCAACGTTGTGTTGTTATAGACATCAACATTGTATGTACATTTCCAATTGCATTAAAAAAGAATACAGAAGACAAGCGACAACATCACACACTTTTGCATGACAACACAATCAAAGTTCGCGTATCTGTATATAACTAAACTCTTTTTTGGAATAAATCTGTATATAATAAACTATCTTCGGGAAGAAATCTATATATTAAATTTACTCTCTTTTAGAAGAAATTTTAGGTAAGCAAGAAACTGCCAGACAACGTCTAAAATAATATTTTACGCCGTTAATAAGGAGCCTTAGAGAGATTAATGAAAGGTATTAGTTGGTTTTTTAATCCACTAAATAAAGAGTTCACTTTAGTCTGTGTGTGTGTGTGTGTGTGTGTGTGTTTCCTATAAAGAAGAAGCTAAAAGGTCTTTTTTGTTGGTGTAGAATAATATATACAGGCAATATGAAAATTTCACTTTGTCTGATTTTGGCAATCAGTTTATAACATCCCTTTATAAATCGTTTTCTTATCACTTGAAGCAGTAATCTCATGAATTTGTTATGTGTCACGTTTTATCTTAGAAACTACTGTATCAAAGACCTGTGACTTTTCAATTTTATACCACTTGGCTGATATTCTTAAATAAGAACATTTGATGAAGAAAGTTGTTGACCGAGTTCTTGTCGTCTTTATTGATATTTATTTTGGAATAATACATATATGTACTCTATCCTTGGCTGAAAGGTCTCACCAAAGCAAAAGGAAAACATTTGTTTACCTTCATCAGGCGCAATAGACGTTGATCATCAATAGTGGGCAAACAATATTACGCTTTGGATCTTTATAGATAACTCAAAGTAAAACTAGACAAGGTGTGTCGATTGCTCAGATGTGTTTGTTCAGCGAAGAGTAAGTATACCTACTTTAGCTATAAAAACAGCTTATCATCCCACAGACAAGACTAAATCTCTGTAAGCGTTTTAACTGTCTCCAACGATAACGATGAAACACTACTTAGTGCAGCGCCTGATAACCTTTCACTCGAACTCTCTAACTAAATACTACAGGAGGGTAGTCAGTAAGGTTTAGTTGCAAATACACGCCTTGTATAACTGAGATTTCGAAGCCATAACGTATGTGGTGTGTCCCTTGACTCCTGTGTCCTGCAAATAAGGTATTACGTACACGTTATGACTTGATTTAATTAATAAAGTTACGAAAAGAAAATGAAACCTGAATAGAATAAAAACTACAGAGAGGGACGAAGCTGAACTTTTATTATTTTGCCTTAAGAGCTATAGGGAGAATAAGATAAGAGGCTATGACTGAATGAAACGAAACCATAATGCCATCCAGTATCCTTTAAACAGATAATCTGGCACGCATTTGGGTCTCAAAATCATTTCATTTAATACCCACAATACTATGGTCTAGTGACATCCGATTCTGTTTTAAACTCATGACAGCAGCCGTAAAGTCAATGAAAGTATTTATATATTATTCATGTAAAATAACGTCATGAAGTCTGGTCATTGGAACCCTTTCCTATCAAAGACCTGTTAATGGACACCTAATACCATGCGTCTTTTTGATTCAACCTCGTTTTGATCAATTAATCCTATTAACTCCGACCACGGAACCAACGGTGAACAAGCTGTTAAATGTATTACCTACACCTATTTGGATTGATTTAAGAGCTAGACAAAAATATCTTAAAATCGTAACCTAGCCAAAGAGCAAAGGTGCATTTTTACATGTAAATGTGCCCGATGGCCCAACGAAGTCTCGGAGATCAAAGATAACATACGAAAACTTAGTGAAGAATTTCACCTGAAGGCTAGGGAAAATAATCTTTCTGTGCGTGTGTGTGTATATATATATATATATATATATATATATATATATATATATATATATATATATATATATATATCTGACTTTCACCTGAAGGCTAGGGAAAAATAATCTTTCTGTGTGTATGTGTGTATGTATATATATGTCTATATATATATATGTATATATATATATATATATATATATATATATATATATATATATATATATATATATATATATATATATATATATATATATATATATATATATATATATATAATAACATGACATATAAAGTTTTGGTAAAAAGCAATGTTATATACCAATACTGTTGGTATATCAAATTGCGATCCGCCTATAGTGCAATAATAAGCATATATAAACATTATAATGACCTTCTGCAGTTGATTCAATGATGCATTTCCACACATTTGTCACTAGTGACGTGTATGGAAAAAAAATGTTTTAATATTCCTCATTTTCTAAATCAAGTTTTTATGGTACCCATTTTCATCACAATCTCTCCTGCTTTCTGTTCCCGAATCGTCTCACGCATTACAGATAAACTATGCAGATATGTGAAGTGAGAGTTAAAAGGAATTTGGGCTGGATTAAAACCTTGAAATAGAAATTACACCAAGTAACCTACAAGAATATGCTTCGAAGTAATGATACGTGTGAACTTTCCTTGGAATTTATAAATAGTGTTTATCAATGATAAAAAGCTGCAAACCATGTTGACATTTTGCAGTAAATTCCTGAGTTACGCGTTACACATACTGCAGTGTATTTAATGTTTAGGTTTTGTTTCTTAAACATACCATAATATTCTAAAAGTGATTATTAATAATTAAGTATGAAAATGTCCAAAGATATCTCTCTCTTTCTTTCTCTCTCTCTCTCTCTCTCTCTCTCTCTCTCTCTCTCTCTCTCTCTCTCTCTCTCTCTCTCTCTCTCTCTCTCTCTCTCTCTCTCTCTCTCTCTCTCTCTCTCTCTCTCTCTCTCTCTCTCATTTATTGTTCGGTTTGACTTAACTTTTGTCATAATTCATAAGTCCCGAGGTATCGGGAAATGATGACACATACGAAAATCCTCAATGTTAGTCATTTCGTAGATTTTAGCTATTATCTTGCTACGATGGTCATGAGAGAGAGAGAGAGAGAGAGAGAGAGAGAGAGAGAGAGAGAGAGAGAGAGAGAGAGAGAGAGAGAGGGGGGGAGGGAGAGGAGTTTATTTATGGTGGGTGGTACTGTTACTAAAGCAGAATATTAAACTAACTTTAAATATATTAAAATATTTTAATTACCTCTTGATGGTTCTTCATTTCACTTAGTTTCTATTGCACATTAATTTCGATGAGCCGGTAGGTGAAAGGCTTAGCGTTCATGTCAATGTCATAACTTATCTAGTGTTTTTAGTGCTCTACTTTTTATTAAACCATCTTTCATATTTAAATCATAAGTGTGTATTATATTGAGTTAATCAATGCAAAGAAAAATAGAAACTAAAAAATAAAAACAATCCACTAATCAATATGCAAACGTGAATAGCCATAAAAGGCACAGAACTACATTTTGTAACGGACACACTCGGGAATGTGAATTCATTCACTTGGTCATTGCACAGACGCCTGAAGTAAATCTTAGCTGGATTTAAAGGGAAAATCTGTGTATTTGTATGTTATATATGTACAGTATGTACGCTGTATCAATGATGTACCACTCGCATAAATGTTGCATTAAAGGAAACTCGGCTTGTGTGTGTGTGTGTGTGTGTGTGTGTGTGTGTGTGTGTGTGTGTGTGTGTGTGTGTGTGTGTGTGTGTGTGTGTGTGTTGTAATACCTAACTCAACAAACCAAGATGCTAGGCATTTTTAAGAACTGAATTCTTTTTTTCCAATAGTAATGTTAATAATGATAATGTAAAAACACGACACAAAGTCTGCAAAAACGTGATACAATTCACTATGTTGTAAATGAAATTTTTTCATGCATAAACATCGTCCAAATAATGTGTAAAGATTATCTAATGTCAAACGCTTAGATTTAAAATGATGTTTGACTTACAAGAGTATGGAATATATTTGATCTCGTCATTTTTATCTGTCATTGAAAACGTCTACCATGCGTGACTTTCCTGAACGTATGCTACCAACCCACCATTTTTTGAATCGGCGTCTGCATCTCTTATAAATGTTTCCTCTGTGTTGTATACTAAATGTGTGTATAAAAGCACGCTCTCGTCACGGGTAGCAATGAATTCGTCAAGGAATTCACCTAAAAAATAAAAACAGTTTCATGTCCTGGAACCTTTGTATTAAATGGAAAGAAGTTCGCATGTTGGCAATTATTTTGCCCAATTCATTTCCATACTGGAACATGCCTGTGTCGTGCTGGAATATTACATCAATAGTTTAGGAAATGAAATGTCTTACCTTCCATGATTTTTAATATCAAAGCCAGAAACACAATGCATGTCTATAAATTAGTGACTTCAACCATCCGGTGAGTTTTGTTATTGGAACAGCATCCGCACTGGGCAATAACACTGTTCGGAGGTCATTCCTTAGTTAACGATCGCCAAATTGATTAAGCAGGCTTTAATGTTACTTTGAAACGGGGGTGGGTGGGAGTTCTTAAAACATTAAAGCCTCCTTAATTGATTTTGGCGATTTTGGCGATCGTTATCTAGGCAATAGGAGTCTATAAATATGAGTGCAGACAGTGCACTGGCGGGTAGCTAAGTATGAACATCTAAGTAGAAAAGGATTCTGACCACATATTCTAAATCCAATCGAAAACCATAATTTATATCTTATATTTACATAACCGATATTAACTCTGACACTTTAAAATCCCAAAAGTGAATCATATTGTTATGAGAAATTTTAAGTAGATTTGTTATATGATTGCTATTGCATTTAAATGACCTATTATTATTTATAAAGCCTCTGCTACCTCCCACCATACTGCTCAGATACCTGAAGGTATCATTTCTTTTCGTTTAATTCACGTTACCATGTCAGAATGTATAGCAATCAATATAATAAATTCAGCTGTTAATATACACAGGAATATAACAATAGAATTAATTTTACCATGATGCAGTGTATTATATCGTTGTCTTGTGACATTTAGAAAAACAAGTATGCTCTAAATTGTTTGAAAATAATAGTGTTGTGACGGAAACTCTGTTTATGTAAATTCACTATTCGGGATTGAAAAACATGATATCTCGCACATTTATTTTGATTTATATTTATTAAAAATTATTTTAAGTCCTTAACTCTTTTCTGTTTGATATTTAACAGACGGGGTATTAAAATATATATATATATATATATATATATATATATATATATATGGATATATGTGTGTATATGTTTGTATATGTATGTATATGTATGTATATGTGTATGTATGTATGTATGTATGTATGTATGTATGTATGTATGTATGTATGTATGTATGTATGTATGTATGTATGTATGTATGTATGTATGTATGTATGTATGTATAATATAATATAATATAATATAATATAATATAATATAATATAATAGAATAGAATAGAATAGAATAGAATAGAATAGAATAGAATAGAATAGAATAGAATAGAATAGAATAGAATAGAATAGAATATGCATGTGTGTGTGTGTGTGTGTGTGTGTGTGTGTGTGTGTGTGTGTGTGTGTGTGTGTTCCAACTTTACTGGATGAACCAGAACTCTTATGGGTTATAAAGGTTATAAAACTCTTCCTTCAAAGATTCCACCTAAAATTATGAAGCTGGATACATGATACATTTATATCCAAACTCTTGTTGTGCATATTTAAATATTATAATTTCTTGGCTTTTCTAAATGGTTCTGTGCTGTATACATTTCAGTTTAGTAGCCGACCTTGCCAAAACGCATGGTCACTGTTTATCAGACCGGGGCCATTTAGTGAGTAAGCAAAACAATACATATCTAATTGTTTTTTACAATGTGGATTAAATATTTTGATTATTAGTAATGTAAACACGTTTGCCTGTATTTAGGTTAACATATACAGTCTTGATTTTGATTTCAGAATCTTCTGGAATAGAAAATTCAACTAACTGACAGAGCATTTCCATAAAATGGTAATTCTGGTCACATAAATGGCTTTAGAAACTTATTAATCTAAAAACTACTCATTCTTGACTTAAGATCTACAAGTAAAATCAGTCGTATTGTTTTGTTCATCTTTTCATTGGGTGGATTTATTTACTCAATACTATTTATTTACAGGAAATAGAAAGTGCTCATCAAAAATATTCTTGAAATGAGATATTAATATGTAATTATAGTGAATTCAGAAAAAGACATTTATTTGAATTTTAGTAATGTGATACATCAAAATACTCTTAGCACATCATCAAACTCTTGGCCACTATAAGCACATTAGAAAATGTATGCATATCAAACTTATTCATTATTGGAATTATTGGAATACCACTGCAATTCAGTTGGCACTTCATTCAGTTGGACTGGTGATATAACTTTTTGAGATTTAATTCGCAACAGTGTATGTTCTTTTTTAATTTTCCCTTTTTATTCTACGGAAATAAATTATTTGGCAAATTTTACAGAACGTTTTGGTTTTCACTCTTTTTGTGACTAGTTTTGCCACTATATGCTGTTATTATGATTGTGATCCTAGTATTTTCCTTTTTCTGAGTGGCTATAATTACCGACCCTTATTTATTTAGTGTTTGAATGATTATAATTACCAGCCTTTATTTGATAGTATTTGAATGATTATAATTACCAGCCTATATTGTTATAGTATTTGAATGATTATAATACCGACCTTTATTGTTATAGTATTTTAATGATTATTAATTACCGACCTTTATTGTTATAGTATTTGAATGATTATTAATTACCGACCTTTATTCTTATAGAATTTGAATGTATATAATTAGCGACTTTTATTGTTATAGTATTTGAATGATTATAATTACCGACCTTTATTGTCATAGTATTTGAATGATTATAATTACCGACCTTTATTTTCATAGTATTTGACTGATTATAATTACCGACCTTTATTGTTATAGTATTTGAATGATTATAATTACCGACCTTTATTGTTATAGTATGTTTATGATTATGATTACCAGCCTTTATTTGACAGTATTTAAATGAATATAATTACCTACCTTAATTGTTATAGTATTTGAATGATTATAATTACCAGCCTTTATTTGATAGTTTTTGAATAATTATCGCTATAAACCTTCATATTGATAGCATGAGATAGATTATATTTTTATAGTATTTGAATGACCATATTGCTCGTCTTATAGTTGTAGTACTAATTTACCTTTAATTGCGCTGCTTTGCTTCATGTATTTATATCTACCTGTACCATTAAACAGTCTTAGATAACAAGAAATGAAGAAAAACTGATTTAGCTATATCATTATTGAATTGTAATGTGTCAAGCTATTGGCAAGTTGAGTTCATTACCATAGCAGATACAAGGTTAGCAAATAATTTTGAGGACAGAACTACACCCAAGTTATTGCTTTAAGATATCTCCGTCAAATATTATATAGCATAAGGTTCTCCAATAAAGTGAATAATACATCAACCAATCGGCGTCATCGTTTCTATACAGATTGTACACTCATGCAAACTCATTATTATGAGTTTCACCTTTTGCTTTGTCTTTTAACAAATAATAAAAACTTCCTCATTAGCCTAATTTTTTATTCTCGTGCTTGTGTTCTTTTGTTACAGTTACAAGATAACATGGCAATAGAGAGTTATCACTGGCACTGGGGTAAGAAACACGCTGGCCTTTCCCAGTTCTTGTGCTAACAACATTTTTCTCTTATAAAATTAAAAATTGTTATTTATGCCGCACCCACCCCCACCCCTATTTATTCTTGTACACAGAAACATTTTCATCATACCTCATTCTTGAAATTTAAAAAAAACACAAGCCTTACACGGTGTTGCACTTTTGTATATTGATGATATTTTGTCCCATCGGAAAAGAAGGGATGTGCACCAATATTGATCTATTAATGTAAATTTGCCTTTTTAGAATATAGGAGGCGTTTATAATAAAACGCATTTATTGTTAATTTCTTCCATTCTAAAAGGAGGTATGTATACTAACAATGTATGCATGTATGTATGTATGTATGTATGTATGTATGTATGTATGTATGTATGTATGTATGTATGTATGTATGTATGTATGTATGTATGTATGTATGTATGTATGTATGTAGGTAGGTAGGTAGGTAGGTAGGTAGGTAGGTAGGTAGGTAGGTAGGTAGGTAGGTAGGTAGGTAGGTAGGTAGGTATGTGTGTGTGTGTGCGTGCGTGCGTGCGTGCGTGCGTATGTATGTATGTATGTATGTATGTATGTATGTATGTATGTATGTATGTATGTATGTATGTATGTATGTATGTATGTATGTATGTATGTATGTATGTATGTATGTATGTATGTATGTATGTATGTATGTATGTATGTATGTATGTATGTAGTGTTATCAATTTGTCACAACGAAAGTAGACGGACGTAATCCAAGATATTAAAGATTGATAGCAGCAAGTGCAGATAAAAAAGGATGAAAGTGTACCAGCCTATTACAATTATAGGTTTCAGTTGGTCCCTTTAGATTTATGTGGCTGTATGAAAGAATGGTAGGTATTGAAATTGTTAAATTGTATCATTTTAAACGTAGGCGCGTATATCAACATTTATATATTGATTTTCATCTATCCATTTGGTAAAGACAGGTGTGTACCAACATTTATGTATAAAAGTTAATTTGTCTTATTGGAAATTAACGGATTTTTACCTACATATGGTCTATAAATTGTCATTTCTTCCATTAAATGGTGATTTGTTTACCTTTGCACCAGAACTCGTGTTAATTTATCCAACTGGAAATGGAGAGGTGGATACAAACTTGTGTATAGTGATGTTTATTTTTACCTGTTCCGTTGGTAGCTCCACCAATATTTATACAAGTAACGTCTCATTGGATATGTCTAATTATATAACAATATTTATGTATTAGATAATGTCAGAAGGTCGGGTGTATAGAAACGTGTATAAGTTGATGTTTGATTACTTAGTGTGAGATGGTAGGATAACACAAACAATTATCCCGTTGGAAACTGAGGAATGTACACCAACACGGCACCAAAACTGATGTTATTTTTCCCCTTGGAAACGATTGAGATAGATACTAACATTTATATAGCAGTGTTAATTTGTCCAATAATTTACCATATTTATACTTACTTATTAGAACAGTCAAAACGCAAACTTCAAAGATCCTAATCTGAAGTAGCATAATGATCTTGCAGACCAGTGTATATGTCGTTTCTTCTATTAGGTACTCCTAACAAACTGCATAGACCTGGATCAGCTGGCGTATTAAGCTACTGCATATATGGAGCTGTGCAATTTGCAGTTGGACTCTACTTATAAGCGAGTACATACGAAACAGTGGTTGTTTGGTCAACACTGCCATGTATTACGCTTGCATAATTTTAAGTTTCTCCTAAACAAATTGCAATTCATCGTAGGTCATCCGCCAATCTTGTTTATATGCCAATCTTGTTTATATGGTCACCTCCTTGTAAAATAATAAAACCTAATTAAATGTATCTCTGTCTATAAGCAACAAAATGCATATGTTTATAAAAGACAAAATGAGTACATAAACAATACGTTTGTCTATGAGCTACAAAATGTGTACATAAGCAACAAAATGTGTCTGTATATAAGCTACTAAATGCGTCTATAAGCAACAAAATGCGTCTGTCTATGAGCTACAAAATGTGTACATAGGCAACAAAATGCGTCTATGAACGATAAAATCCGTACATAAGCAACAATATATATTTGTCTATATGCGGCAAAATGCGTCTGTCTAGAAGCGATAAAAAGTAGTCTGTCTAGAAGCTACAAAATATGTGTGTCTATCTCGACAAAATGGTAATGGCATTAAAATTAATATGCTACAAAGAGGAGATGTATTTTCTGTTTCAAAAAACAGCTCATTGATTCACAACTGTACACATGTGACAAAGAAGCGAAATGGCAAGTTTAGTGAAAAGAAGACTGGACAGATTTTGGAAGGACAAAAAGTGTAAAAGAAAAAGAACTTATCAAATATTTTACTATGGCTTTAGTTTTAATATTTCTTTAATAATCTAGCCTCTGAAAATCTTGTGTACGTATGTATTACGGTGAGCTAGTATTGGATTCCTAACTTCACAATTAGCTAAGGGACCGCTACGGTTCTACAATTATGATACGACAAATGAAAGAATAAGCTGCAGATGAAATTTTAAGACCTTGTGATTGGTTATCCTACCATTTAACAAGTGTGACAGGATCTGCAATATTTGAAACATTAGTTTTAATTCTTGCTGAATAAAAAAAAATTCCACATCTCGTGATAAGTCTTATTGACTCTTGTAAGACCAGCTAATGGAGTGTCATAGGCTAGACTAGGAATTTCCGGTCTATATCACTTCGGAATGACAATGTTTTAGTTTTCTCCTCAATAATCAACAAAGTTCAAGTATACAATATATTATTAACACCATTTTCTCTTATCTTACATGCAACCTTTTGGTCCTGTATTATTAATCTTTTGGCATCAATCTGTTTTCTCTTTGTATTAAGAAAGACATTTTTCCGACATGATCTTCTATCAGCGCTAAGTGTTCCTGGGTGCTCCCTTAGCAATGATTACGCTAGACAATAGATATATATATATATATATATATATATATATATATATATATATATATATATATATATATATATATATATATATATATATATATATATATATATATATATATATATATATATATATATATATATATATATGCTGTTTGATTCTTCCTAATCCATTTTTACACATTACTAATTAGATTTTCATTTCCATCTTTTTTGATGTTTGATTCACTTATACAATTTCCAAACGGTACTTGAAAAATCTGTCATGAAACGATAGCCACTTTCAAACGAGTTTTCATTGCTTTGCAGAAAATTTAGTTTCAATAAAATATATAGAAATGAAGGGATATTATGCATCAATATCGATCGTAATACAAAATAATTGCCTGAAAAATGGTGCAGATAACAAGCCTACGTTTCCAGTGGCTGAAAATAACAATAGCATCGCTTCTAGGCTGATGCAAGATTAACCTTTTTTACTAATTACTTTAGGACTGATTTATTTTTTTAAAAATTCAAAAATATTTTGATGATTCCGTTAATTCAATTTTGTGACTCAATGATTGGCTGATACTCAATTTTATTTACATCAAAAGACAGAAATATATATTTTTGTACCTCACGTGGATGAATTATTGCACGTGTCTGAAGAAAATTACATTTATAGTTATTATGGTCAAACCCAGCTGGCATGTACAAACTGATATGGATTGCAACGAAGATCTTTAAATGAATCGGATACCTTTTCCACCATGTGTGATACGATCATTATTCGATAAAAAAATATGTGTTGGTTTATGAACCAATGATGATGTACGTCATAAACAACAATGATTTAAAACATATGCAATATAGCAGACTGTACTAGTTTATCTGCTGCGAAAAGAAAAAACAAAACAAAAGAAATGAAAATTCGATACGCATTTTATTTTGACAGCTTTATTCGTGCTCAAAACGACATTTCAGAATGCCGCTTTACAATATAAATGTCATCCATCTAAAGCCATATGCGATTTGCAGCAACCGACATTGGTAAAGAAGTTAGGTTAATTACTGGTTTTATTCACCAATAGGAAATCGTGAGAACTAGTGCAATTTAAAGCTCATAAAACACATTTTCTGCAACCTGGTGTATATTCTTCTTACCAACAGTCTGGTGTCCAAGTAATGTTTGTATGACGTACACGTTTTCGTTCATAGTGAAAATTACAATATTCGTTGTATTTGTTAAAAACAGTTACATTTACGTCATCAAACAATATTCAGTTTCTTCTTTGACAATTACAATGCAGACATTCATGGTAAAGATGTACATGGTGCTATTTTTTCCTGGAATATACTTACTTCGAATCGAAGTGTATCTATCTATCAACATTTACACTTATTTTGTGCCTAATGAAGAAAAAAATACACTATATGATGACGTCGTCTATACCTTACATATCATTTTCTGTGTCACATACAGAAAATATGAACAGGTGAATAAGTAATGCTTGCTTTTTATTTATTGAACATATTTATACCATGTAGAACTTTTATAGGCAACTATTATTTGAGGTTGTATCATTTTGTCACATTTTATTTTCTTTAGACCCAAGGGCACTATTGGATGTTCTCATTTCATGGAAATTGTGCATTCGTGATGAGGCACTAATTAAATTCACTGATTGAAATTGACAGTTGCTGAAATATGCAAATTGAATTCCAAAGTTAATAATGTTCACGGAGAAACAGCCGATCTTCAAAGCACATTTTATTAAGAGCGGCAAACATCTGTGACTTGTCTGTTACCGGATCGCATTCAATTTTGTAATCGAGGCAGAAAACGCCGTATTGCAGATATGCATAAAAATGAAAACATCAGTTTGTCTGTCTGAGTATATCGACATCAGATAAAAGAAAGTGTATACAAGTCACGAAGGAAAGTCAATAGTATGTGTCATTTCTTTGACCAGCTTTGCCATTGATTATTTGATGTAGTATATGATATTAATAGAAAAGTGTGTCCCATCCGAGTTACTTCTTCATTTCCATTGCAAATTTGAATTCTGAATTGTACTCATGAATTGTGTATTTTGCATAATAAGAGTGTTGAAGCTATGCGTTTAATTCAGTCTTAGCCTGGCCGTTGTGGCGAAATGTTCTATTTGGTGTTTGAGGGATTTTATATGTGCAGAGAGCAATATTTATGTTTTTGTAGCTAGTACTGCTGACTGTTAGGATTAACTGCTTGGTGCTGTACATCAATCCTTCTTGTGTGGTTTCAAAAACAGCATTCAACGAGAGTTATCTTGTGTTAAACTTTTTGGAGTTAAAATGGTTGATTCTTTGGGCAGAATGCTTAATGATTGAGATACCAAGAAATAAAAATATCTGGTAAGTATCTAATTCGTGAAAGTCGGATACACGGTCTTTGCAAAACTATCCTAACAGGGGCCGTCATCTGACGCCTGACGAACATGGCGTCAGCTGTTGCTTACTCAGACGGAACGTGAGGTATTTAATTCGTCGTTCACACCCTCTTTAATCTCGTTGTCAGTGTGATGCAACGGAGATTAATCAATCTTACATCGGTGGGTGAAATTGTTGTTCAATACGCCCTCTATAATATGATAATAATATATTTACAATACTTATAACAAACCTATCTCCGCAAGTACATGCAATAATCAGTTACTCACAAACTATAATTTTTCAAATTTTTCAAATTTTAAATCTGCCATTGAATGCAGTATATGCAGGCTACTCTGCGATCTTTGTTCTTTGTTTATGAAATTACATAACGTACGTCTAATTAAAAGTAAAACGAAACTTAAAGTTTTTAAACTGCTAATTAAATAGAGATAGTAAAGAAACACACGCATACACACATGCATGTATTCATGTGTGTTTATTATGTTAAAGTTTTTTCACAAACCTACATTTCATGTTTCCTTTTCATCAACATTTGACATCCTGACCGTAATATACAGTAGACATACAAATTGCATATCTTGTTCTTATTCGTCGTCTTATTTCTCTCATCATTTATCTCCGTACATTTTCCCTCTAGTTACAAAATTTGGAATAGTTCACGTTTTCTCTCGGCTTTGATGCTCTGTAAAAGACTGGTTCTTGGAAAGGTTTTTTTCTTCCGCTGACGAAAACATTTATTATATTTGTGTACTGGGTTTTATTATTCTCCTTTCATTGTCATTGTTATTGTTACTGTTATTATTGTTACAGACACATATAGGACAGGTTTATAGTGTTGCCGCTATTTACAATGCTTTTCTTGATAAAAGAAGCAGCGATAAGTGACAGAAATATGTATTAGCTGATAGTCCTCTTGACTGGTTAGTGAAAGTAATGTGAAGTTGCGTCCGCGTGACCAGTGCCGTATTCATGAATGGGCACACTGGCCAGTTGCCCAGAGCCTTACTCTTCTAAGGGCATTATGCTGCCCATATTGTTAATGAATAGCATGGCCGGTAGGGGGAACCAGTACATTGTTTTGCCCAGAGTCTACAATGTTGTTAAGACGGCTCTGCTTATGCCGGTAATAATAAGGTGTCATAACTGATAGTCCTCGTGATTGTGATTAGTGGTGGCAAGTGTAGTCACTGATAGTTCCAGTGACTATAAATAATGATAATAAGATATAGTAACTGTGAGTCCTCGTGACTGTGACTAGGGCATAATGTACAATTTATGCTCTCCTTGATTATACTGACTCAGCATAAATATCAGTGACGCGATAAGAATATTTGTACCCAGCCGATTAAAAGCTTAATCATTATTTATAAAACAATAAGACAGTGTAATTTGAAAATCAAAAATTTATTTCCTACCTGTGAGATATTCACTTTGACTACAAATTTTTAGAGCATTTTTAAGTTGCGATCTACCAAAGAAAATGCTACACATAA
The DNA here is from genome assembly GCA_016746295.1 of Potamilus streckersoni. NCBI lineage: Eukaryota > Metazoa > Mollusca > Bivalvia > Unionida > Unionidae > Potamilus > Potamilus streckersoni. Next base: position 3,496,057 of record JAEAOA010001690.1, read on the forward strand.
ACGTGAAGGTGTACGCATAAAAATCCACTTAAGACATTAATGAAATTATAATGCATCCAGTTTTCAATTATTCGTTTTATTACAAGCCACTCAGGCATACAACGTCCCTTTATGTCTTTCAAAACGAGTAGGAACATGATGCGTGACGGCAAATAATCTACAAAGGTAATATGATAGTGGGTCCCAAACGTTTTGTCCCCAGATATTTACATGTAGACGGTATTTTGGTGGAGGTTTTAGTTTCAATCTCATTTTCTTCTGATAAAACAGCTAGTGCTGCTTTAATTGCATCCCTATATCAGGTAAAATTCCAGTACTGCTCTCACGTGGATCAAACAGTTAATTACACGATAAAATTGTATTGAAACGTCATCCTCGTTATTACTATTAAACCCGTTATCTTCTTCAATACCAAATAATGAGGACTGGTAGGAAGACTGTCCGAAGGGAAATTAATACTTTAACTGCACGTTGATTTACTGATACAACCTGCCACCGCCTACCCCTAGGATACAGACCTGGTCGGTTCACTCTACTAGTTTCCAATTTACTCTACGTATCAGTCTAGCCTTATCAATTCAGAATATCGGGAAAAGATTAATAACTTGGGTCTTATGGATGTGCAATAGTGGCGAAAAATGATGCAATACATCACTCCAAGTGTATGGAATGTTTGCCACATGGATTAACTAGAACCAAACGTACATTGGTCTTAATAAAAAGTGCAATAACCAAAGATTTTCACGTATTGCAAGAAAAAGTATAGGAGAAACGGTTGTTTCCAACGAGAAACGCCAACGTTTTCACCCTGGAAATCTGGACTCCAAAACAAATTTACTAGCAATCAATGGGAAATCCATCGTATTCTAAAATATTTAAAAGATCTGAAATTGTGAACTATGCTGACATTTATTTCTTATTGATAATATTCTCTTTTCAGATTTGGCAGGTAGGGATGTAAATGTAGCATATCCATCTGAACGCAATATCAGATTTTTAAGCTCTAACTTTAAATTCCTTTAAATATAAAAGAATTAAAGTATTGATTCTATCAGCTTTCATCTTAAGATTAAATGGATTTATTTTTGAAATATTCCACTTAGTTCAACTAATTGGTGGAGAAATTTAATAATTGCATAATTTTCATATCATGCCAATATCTGTGATTGTGATGAAAGTTGAACATTTACCAGAGAATTCAAGGAGCACTGAGAGTATAGAAATTCAGAAATAGTTTAAATACCTATGTTTTAGATGGTTTGGTGTTTATTGTTTGTTTGTTTGAGGCGTTTTTATTTTCTGTTTGTTTGTCTAGGGGTTTTGGGGACGTTTGTGATTGTGTGGGTTGTTTTCTTGTTTTGTGTTGTTTTTATTTGTTTATTTAATAGAGTGCAAGTATGGTAGATCCTGACAATACAACCCAAATATAAATGTCTTCAAAACGGATTTGGAAGTAAAATGTGCCAGTACAAATATGGAAATACTAATGGACTCAAAACACATCTAAGAGATCACTTTTTATAATTGTTCTTATCAGAAACTTGTCATGGTTACCCCTTTAACTAACTGTAGAAATGCAACGTAACAACTCAACTAAATGTCCCATGCAGATAATATGTCTATGAGCCTAATGTGTTCATCTAGAAACACAACTGGCTTATGTAACCTCTTAGAAAACAGCGACTGAAGCTAGTCCTCAATCATCTGATGAGATGTTATGTTCAATTTTATGGTAAATAGGATATTGGTACTCCAGTGTTTCCTTTTAAAACTATATGTTTCCTTGCTCAATAAATAGTGCATTTAAATTTCATAAAATATTCTCTAAAATTTGCATTTTTTCCACATAATTATCATCCATCATCTGTGTTTGCTAAAAAAATGGTTTTATTCCCTTGTTCCTCATAAGCCAGATTTAGCAGTCGTCCCAATTGCATATTACATTAAAATAACTTTATTTTGATTTGAAGTTTGATAATCACAGTCTTCCTTTTAAAAATACACACACACTATATATATATATATATATATATATATATATATATATATATATATATATATATATATATATATATATATATATATATATATATATATATATATATATATTACTTTACAGTTGATTCCGTCTATTGCAAAGATTGCTGTAGAGGACATGAAAAGAATAAAAAGTCTTGATTAAAATACGAGGAAATGTTATCTTGTAAATATTCCTCTTGTTTAGCAAAATCCACCTACAGTACGTTGAGCCCTGTATTCTTTGGTTTGGGGAAGTATGGCACAGTTAGCATCGACGAAGGTAGCATTACCATCAGTTATTTTAATATTATTATTGCGCGGTTATGACACTTAAGACAAACCTAAAGAAACAAATAAGACGATGACATCACAAGGTGTAAAAGCACTTTCAATTTTTTTTAACTAGTTTGAACGACATCTTGGTGAGGTATGCAGCTTGCTAGCACTTGAATTGTCTTCTATCATGGCTTGTTGACTACAACACTTAAACGGACAATTTTGAAATTTCATTTTATATATCATGCTGACACAATCTCGATCAAAATCCTTTGAAAACTGACAACCTTTCTTTAAAAAGGAGTAAAAAAATTAAAGGCTGTTGTGATCTTTTTAATTTCGCTGTTCGCGATTATTATTATTATTATTATTATTATTATTATTATTATTATTATTATTATTATTATTATTATTATTATTATTATTATTATTATTATTATCACCAGCATATTTTTAAATAATAATTATCATCATCATTAATCAAAGCGGCAACAACAACAACAATAACAACAACAAAGCCAGTCTTTAAAATTTCTTCAAGATGCAACAGATGGATGGGCTGTATCCTTATTTTTTTTTTAAAAAAACAGCAACCAATATTTTGCAAGTCTCTGATTTATCCCTATGGTCAGTTGTCTTTTATAAGCATGCATCTTTAAAGATCACTACGACTTTGTACGCAAATAATCGAGTTAGTCTTTAGCATAGGTTTAACTCTTAATAAACGAAAATGTAGAATGATCTGTTTTTAAACCCTATTCTTCACATATTGTTCATCATTCAACGCTTTGTTCTTAATGGATACTAATTTAATACGAATGCCAATTGAATAATAAATAATTCAGTGTCATATTACCAGTAATTAATAAAGTATTAGTATTTACTGGCATATTATACATTAATAACGCAATAATATATATTTGCTACTATTGTATTTTTAGTTGCATAAAAGTTTTAGTTTTGCTGTACGACAGTCCCAGACCCTTCGCATTTGTTATTGGCTGACTGAACTCGTATGCATAGATGAAGGAGCTATGTGTGTGAAAATGGAAATAGTGACAATGTATACTGTATGTATTTACACATAGTGAAAATGTATACTGTATGTATTTACACATAGTGAAAATGTATACTGTATGTATTTACACATATGCCGAATAGCGACAACTTTTGCTGAAAACGTAGTTTACACAAAAAAATATTCGATCCTACCGCCGAAAAATAAAAATGAGAACAAAAGTAGAAAAGGAATGGATATTAAAAATATATATATGAAAATTTTGAAAGAATAAAAGTCCTAATACCTAGCGAGGTACAATTAAATGTTAGCTCAAACATTTGACCGAAGTTGCAGTAAAATATAACACTCATCAACTCCTCTTTTAGCCATCACTTAATCAGCTATTTGACCTGAGTTGACCCTTTAAGACCTGGCCAATCAGATAATATCTCCCGTTTCAGTTTATCCAGGATTTACCTTGGAATACAGTTCTATATATGCTCATGACCGCAGGGAAAATATAAAACAAATGACACTAATAGCATCACCGGTATTCACGTCTCTCCCACCATAGAGAAGAATATATTCCCACTATAACTCTTCTGATTGTCTGAATGCTGAACAACTTCTTTTGAAAACTGAATTCAAAATCATCTACGGGTGGTATCTCTATTACCTCAGAATTTTTGTTTTCGATACAAAACTTCCTGTCGACAGATTATAACCATTTCGGGCGGGCACACAATGTGTCTGAAATAAGCGGTGGTGAGATCTGCATTAATTGCCTGTTTTTGAAGGAATCAGTTGGACTGACTGGCATTCTTTACCAGCTATAATCGGACAATCCAGAAAGAGAAATGTTATTAGTGAACATTGTGTGTAAGATGGGTGAAATTGAGGCAGAATCTGATCGATCAATTTATACAGGGGTATCTGTTTCACATAAATCATTGTGAGTGTAATCCATCACGTGCAGTTCTATTCCGGTTTAAATTCTAGAAATCTAAAACTAAATACCCGTATTCAATATGATTGTCATATTTTGATATACCATCACGCCATCATATGTGCCTGGTTATATGTCTCTTTTAATTTTTAAGATTTAAAAAAGTTTAATTTTATAATCATTATTTACAATTTAGAATTTTTTATGTGAAAAATACAACTTGTTTGAATTTAGAATTTGGCTACAATTACACTAACATATACAATGTCAATACATATAGTTGATGTTGTCTTAAACAACGAATAAATTTCATTCAACAAAGTGCTAAAACAGTCTTCAAGACTTAATAATGTTTATTTCCGTAATTATTGTCAACATCCTTTTTGATTTGTTTTGTTTTGTAATCTCATGATATTTGCTTTTGTAATGTTGTCGTTGTATATGTTTGGATGTGTTATATAATATTGTAAAGCTCTTAGAGATTCTTAAAAGATATGGGGCTGTACTAAGTCCACATTATTATCATTATTATTATTATTATTATTATTATTATTATTATTATTATTATTATTATTATTATTATTATTATTATTGTTATTATCATTATTATTATTATTATTATTATCATCATCATCATCATCATCATCATCATCATCATTATTATTATTATTATTATTATTATTATTATTATTATTATTATTATTATTATTATTATTATTATTATTATTATTATTTCTATTAAGCATCGGAGTAACTATTTCAGTCATCATAGTAATACAATCATGAAATACCTATTCCATTCAAAACAGTGGGGGAGGAAATGGAAAACCTATTCAACATGAAAAAGCAATGGAAAAACTATTTTATTCAGCATAGTGTCAATACAGTGGAAAAACCATTTCAACCTAGTGATTACATTTGAATCTGCAAAGTCAACACTTTGTGTATAAGTTTGAAGTCTCAGTAGTAATTTAGGCTTAATTATGTTTAACCATGTAACACTTGGGATAATTATGTTTGACCATATAACACTTAAGGATAATTATGTTTAACTATGTAACATTTAATGATAATTATGTTTAACCATGTAACATTTAAGGATAATAATGTTTAACCATGTAACATTTAAGGATAATTATGTTTAACCATGTAACACTTAATGATAATTATGTTTAGCCATGTAATGCTTAGGGATAATTATGTTTAACAATGTAACACTTAGGGATAATTATGTTTAACCATGTAACACTTGGGATAATTATGTTTGACCATATAACACTTAAGGATAATTATGTTTAACCATGTAACATTTAAGGATAATTATGTTTAACAATGTAACACTTAAGGATAATTATGTTTAGCCATGTAATACTTAGAGATAATTATGTTTAACAATGCAACATTTAGGGATAATTATGTTTAACCATGTAACACTTAAGGATAATTATGTTTAACCATGTAACACTTAAGGATTAAAAATCTCAAGCTGGTATTTGTAAAATATATGCACTATTTAAAATTTATACAATTTTGTGACAAATTTAAAATGACTTTTTATTATTTAACGAGTCTCAAAGTAGGATATAGTGAATTCAGATGGTTTTCAAAAATGCTACCAGAAGAAAGGCCCATTTACTCTTTTTTGCATGATACGATAAAGGAAAATTAAAAGTACATAATAACTAACTTATGAGTTCACTCAAAGTTTTACATTCCCTACGGAATTATAGTATAATTGAATGTTTAAGGATATTTAAAGACATTCCATATGAAACAACGACATTTCTAAATGATTACGTCTTTTTTTGTAGGTATACCCTACGGAAATAATGTATAACTAAATGGCTAGGGCGTTTTGCAGACATATTGATAATTTCAACGGAATTACAGGATAACTAAATGGTTAATGCCATTTGCTGACTTATTGACAATCCTTACAGAGTTACAGGATAATGAAATGGTTAGGGCCATTTGCCGACTTATTGATAATCCCTACGGAAATATATTATAACTAAATGGTTAGGGCAATTTTCAGAAACTTGAAGTATTAATTTTTCTAATTTGTAATATATTATATATATATTTATATATATATATATATATATATATATATATATATATATATATATATATATATATATATATATATATATATATATATATATATATATATATATATCATTTTTTACGCAAGGCTACAGATTCAAGTAGACGAACACCGTCTTAAAATGCAGTTCTCTGTTCTTCGTCGGTCGTTATATGTGACCCACATGTATTCCATCACAGTTTGAAAAATAAGAGACACAGTTCTATAAACAAAATAATCGTAACATATATGATTCAGTTAAGAAGATTATGATGAGGAATACCTGTTGTGGCTTTGATATATCACACATATTACAAAATTATTAATGTATATTCCTTGCAAACGAAGGGGACTTGTATATGGATTCCATATGCCACAATGTAAGGAACTAGTTATAATAGGCTATAGAAATAATATTAATAAAAAGCACCATAAATGTGAAGAATTGGAAACATTATTAAATAACGATTTAAAAAAAAAACATGTCTGAACTAGTCTAACGTCTGGATTCCCGACATAGGAATAGATATTTAGATATATATAACATGACACAGGTAGACCTCATAAACTCTCCGCCCTCTCTTTTTTCAGGTATTCTCCAAGACCGTCACGGTCTATGGATTGAGAATATCAAACAAGTCGATTGTATTTCATAAAGTTGACTTTTAGTATCTCCTCCTATGTGTCTCGCTTACACGTCTGTTGTTATTATTAGTATGGGCTTAACGACATTTTTCAGCACATGATACATGGCGGAAAGTATAAAAGGTAGATAAAGAACTGGGGAAAAGGCTAGGAAGAACGACAGATACACATCAAGCTACTGTCAAACTTACTCATATACCCACATAGACACATTTATTTATGTACGCTGTACATGACAGGGACATTACAGCTGCTGTACGCGTTAATGTTTTAATAAGCAGTTGTTCATTTCACTGCCAATGAACTAGACCAACGCCAAGTCAAATAGATTGCCACATTTACAGCGAGCGATTGCTTGAGACCAGCATTTTTAATATTTTACCTGTATGGTAGTATACGGCGTCTACAGTGTTCACCCGTGTTCCTAAAAATCCCAGTCATGCCTTGGGGTTTAACACTTGAGTATCTGGGTTAGAACTTGTTCTGCTGCCTTTCAGAGCAGTTGGCGCCTTCTTTTTACTAGTAATCTCTTGTAAGTTTAAACGTGAGCTTGCTCTGTTGAACGAATCGTTTGGAATAAAACTCGAAACTTTGATAGAAAATTATTGCAATTTTCAAATAATGTGGACCGCCCAGTATTGGATATTTATGATAGGTTCCCCTAATGTCTCAGAATTAGACCCAATGTTTTCTAGAAAACTCCACAAGGAAATTAGAATGCAATTATTGCGACTGTAATGTTATTTTTTTCTTCTTTTTCTTACAAGTACGGAAATGTTCAGTTTTGAGGTACTCTTTAAACTGATGTATGAAAAAGTAGACAAAGGTTATAAAAATTTGGGTAATGGAAATATTATATTATTAACATTGGTAGGAAATTAGTGATCGGTTGTTTTTCTTTAGTGGCATAACATGGTGACTGCCTCAAAATATAAGCAGAAAATGGGGTAATTATATTTGTAGTATTGTGGGCAAGAAATTTAGACATCATGCTAGTGCATGATTCTAAATCAAACAGTATTAAAAATCTATGCACATTGCAAATCATAAATTACAAAATAACTTTGATGAAAAAATCGTTAGATGGAAAAAAATAAAAATGCAAAAAAACAACAAAACATTAACTGCAGTGTTTTAATTGTGTGCTTTTATATTTCATTGAAATAAATGCAGTAGAGAAACGTCAATATTGCTTATCAGGATGTCTCTGTCACAAGGATAAAAGGACTTTTAAGCTAACAAAAATATGATTTAATGCAGTGGATAGCAAGTCATACATTTTCATGAAATCAGTTTTTTAAAGGTATATATATATATATATATATATATATATATATATATATATATATATATATATATATATATATATATATATATATATATATATATATATATATATATATATATATATATATATATCGTGTGTGTGTGAGAGAGACTTCTAAGGCATGAGTTGACCTAGTCACCTGATTTCAAGTGACAGTCACGGATCTCTTGCACAATAGTAGGGTAATACGATTTCTTTTGCCGATCAATCAGGCATGTCATGCAGGTGATAATGTTGCCAATCATCTAATGTTCGTGTTGTGCTTGGTGTACCAATGAACCTGTGCGCGGGTGAAAATAGAGAATTGTTTTATGCTATTCACTAATTGGATGTCAGTCCTCATCCCTTCATCACTCTTTATTTCCTCTTTTCAGAGATAGTGATACAAACATATGTAAATAGATACAAACATACGGAAATGGGTACAAACGTAGGTAAAGGTATACGAAAACACGGAAATGGATACAAACATATTGAAATGGATATAAATATAGGGAAATAGATACAAATATAGGGAAATAGGAGAAAGCATAGGTAAATGGATACAGATTCAGGTAAATGAATACTCACATAGGAAAATGGATACAAACGTAGGGAAAAGAAATATGAAAATGCTTTAGATATACATAATAAACATAGAAGACCATGACAGACATGTCTTAGAAGCGCAGCATCCATTTGAGAATTCCCATCTCATTACATTTATTGTAAAGTAAATCGCACTCCTGCGAAGTATAAAATTTAATTAATTTGCATATCATGACTACTTTTGAACAGTAAATAATATTGGATGTTGAGGTGGTGTGTGTGTGTGTGTGTGTGTGTGTGTGTGTGTCATTTTGGATTTTTAACATACCTTTAACATTTTCTTCTCAGTCATATCGCTACGTTGTATCAGTTTTGCACTTTATAGTAATGTAGTAATGTCTAGCACTGGGGCATCATGCCGCAGATATTTAGCATTATGTCTCACCTAGGCCGAGGAACCCCGAGTGGCCGAGCGGTCTAAGGCGCTGTCCGGTACGGATCATTGTTATCTCACCTCTGTCTGCTTTGGTTCGAGTCTAGGATTCGGCGAATATGAATGTGAGAAAGCTTACCAGTAGCTTGTCGTGGGTCTGTGGTCCTTTATGGTGATTTCCCGGTTTCTTCTTCCACCATTAATAATGGACGCCATGAATAGACTATCGTGTGCTGAAAAATGGCGTTAAACCCAACAACAATAACACCCAGTCCGACCAGTCCTAACCATAAACTCTTAATGCTGAGCGCCGTTACTACATTTTTATAAGCGTCCAAAGTGGACACTCTAGTCACTGTGGCTACCGCGGCGGTCGATATTTAATATTTTGTCATAAATAGCGTGCAAAGAGATATGACTATCATGTTTCTACTATTACATGTATTTCAGACGTTCATAATTTGAAAAATAATTGTATTATTAAGAAACTTGTCATGTATTCGAGATGCATGGAGGTGCCTCAAATGGCCCAGTGGTCTAAAGCGCTTACGGATTATTGCTATCTCATCTTTATCTGCGTGGGTTCGAGTCTCGAGTTCATCTAATATGGGTATATGAGAAAGCTTGCCTGTAGCTTCTCGTGGGTCGTTGGCTCTTTCCGGGGTTTTCCCGGGTTCTTCCTCCACTATTTATACTGGCCGCCATATATAGCCTATCTTGTGCTGAAAATGGCGTTAAAAATACAACAAGAACAACAAATGCAGCGAAACCTGACCCAGACATAACACAATTTCTTAGTATTTCGGACTCATGTAAGTCAATGCATTGGGAAATTTATGTCTGATATGTTATGAAAGAACACACCAAGACGAATTTAAAACATTCTTTATAATATGTTGTACAAAACGTTTCCCTTTTGTTTCACGGTGCATTGACAGCAAATAGATGCATATATTATTAGATCTGTCCAAGAAGAACTGCTATTTGTTTTACAAATTGTGTGATATTAGTTGGAACAATGACTATAACGTTGCAAGGGATGCAATTGACTGCAATTTTCTTGCTGTTTTTTTAAGCTGCCATACAATTGCTGGTTTTGTAGAAGTATGAACATTATTGTATCCTTGTCAATGTGACTCAAGACTGTAAAGCGCTCGTTTACATACTCATGAATAGCGCCTTTCATAATTTGTTTCCATTATATTGTTCATGGAATTATTTTGTCACTAAACAAAACTTTCAATAATTTTGTTAATACTATATTTGTGTAAGATATGACATGTATCTGGAATAATACTATTCTGTACCGTAACATCATTTTTAGAAAGATATGGGTAAAATCAAAATATGAATATCATTTTACATCTTACACGTTTGGAAGATATCACAATTTACTAAAAAGATCTTGTTTCCTTTTATCAATTTCTGATACATTTCTTATTTAACCCAGTAAACTTTCGCTCATTCCTGATCGCGTGGTTCGAGGAAATTCTTGTAAAATTTGGACACAATTGTGCTGAAATGCATCGAGCTGTCTATAGTCATTATGTCTGATTTTTAAGCAAACTTCACAGCCATAAAGTGCTGATTGTCTCACAATTGTTTTATACAAACTGACACAAGTAAGCGAATTCATTCAAACTTCATTTATGCCAATCCCTACAAGAGAATGATACAATAATTGTCTTTCTTTAGTATAAGCTCTGTCCACTTTTGTCAAACATTTTATGTTGGAGCTAACAGGAATTCCAATATGTTCGGTTTCATTTACAATAGGTAAATTACAGTTGTCTATTTTCCATTTTAACTTCTCCCATATCGTTTGTCTATTCTGGCTAATAAGTATTACATAACATTTATTAACGTTGAAAGTAAAGTTCCATTTCGAGGAATATCTGTCACATGTATCGATGATCTTTGCTGATGATATGAACATGTGGTTATCCATGATTGCAACGACAAAGTAATTTTGAGTACGAAAGGAGCTCGACTATTGTTTTATATTTTTATGAAGCCTTTGTGTGGTACATGGCATACTATACCAAATTTCCATTAAAATGTGGTCTTTAGTTTGATGGAAGGAACATTTCTTCTGGTGCTATAGTGTTTCCATTGCAGGGATATGCTTCTTAAGATCCTTAAAAATACAGAGTGAATAACGACCTCAAGTTAAACAGGTGCATTACACTAGGCTTTACGTGTTTTCGTTCTCTATCTTCATGTTAACTTAAGAACTAGGTTGTGGAAATCCCTTCCTGTCATTGGCCTTGCTTGAATTTGGGTTTGTTACAATAAGTAGTGACAGCAAAAGGATACAAGACAAATTTACAATATTCTTTTTCTCTTTTTACTTTTTTTCAAGCTGGCCGCTTTATTTCGAATGGAAGTCATGTTGTATCACATGACAGATGAAGGAAGTGCTTAATTATATTGGAGCTTTATTGGCTGATAAAGTAATAAAACATCATACGATAAAGACGACATATTGTATAAATAATATTTATTAATTTTGTTCTAGCATCCATTTAAAGATAGGCAGATACAATCCTCTTTGGGTAAAAGCTACTATACTGCCAACTCTGGACTCAATGTAGCGATTGAAATGTGTACCCGTTTTTGTGTCAGGAAACAAGCTAAATTGTATATGAACAAAATGAATCATGATTGATACATTTTATTATAAACTTCAATGGGAGAATTAGATAGATAATACTACTTTGTAATGAGTCTCTCCCAATTTTTTGTTGTTGACTTCAGTTAGTCTCGAGAGGCGATGGAAATGAGCCCATGAAAAGAGTCCTAGTTTGTTGCTGTGCAGCGTCTTCTGTGACTATAAAGTCTCACACGGAAGTGGCAATCCTTGCTGCAGTTGATACACTTGAAGTATGAATCAGGTTTTGGTTGGAACTGCATCCTCTTCCTCTGAGATCTTTTCTCATCAGCGAGCTGTCGTAACTTTTCCTCTCTGGCTTTCAGACCTGTGTACAGATCATGTCGCCAGCTGAACTTGTCGAGGGAAAGCTCTTCCCAGGTGTTGATCTCTATTCCAAGAGCTTTCATATCCTGCTTGCAGACATCCTTGAAGCGAAGATGTGGCCGTCCTATTGATCTTCTGCCTGAGGAAAGCTTAGAGTAGAGAAGGTCTTTGGTGATCCGTCCATCATCCATTCGATGCACATGGCCCAGCCATCTGATGCGACATTGGCGGAGGAGTGTGACTATGCTGGGAATTTTGGCCTGTTGAAGCACCTCGTTGTTTGTCACACGATCAATCCAGGTGATCCCCAATATGCGACGGAGACAACGCATGTGAAAGGCGCTTAGTCGTTTCTCCAGAGAAGCGTACAGGGTCCAAGTTTCGCTGGCATACAGAAGAGTGCTAAGCACGCAGGCACGGTACACGGTGATCTTAGTGTTTAATCTCAGCTTGTTGTTGTTCCACACTCTCTTCGACAATATAGAGAGAGTTGCTGACGCCTTTCCAATCCGCTTGGTGAGCTCGGCATCGAGTGAGAGGTTGTTAGTGATGGTAGAGCCAATGTAAGTGAACTCACTGACTACTTCTAGTTTGTAGTTCTTAATGGTTATGCTGGGAGGGTCTGCGTCCTGAGCCATCACGTTGGTTTTCTTTAGGCTGATGGTCAGCCCGAATTCTTTACATGCTTTAGCAAAGCGGTCCATTAGGCGTTGTAGTTCAGCTTTTGTGTGAGTGACTATACCAGCATCATCTGCAAAGAGCATGTCTCTAATAGTTGCTTTCCTTACTTTGCTCATTGCCTTCAGTCGTGCCAGGTTGAACAGTCTGCCGTCTGAACGCGTGTGCAGGTAGATCCCTTCCTTGGACGTCCCAAAGGCGTACTTAAGCAGGAGAGCGAAGAAGATGCCAAAGAGCGTGGGGGCAAGGACACAGCCTTGTTTAACTCCGCTGTGGATATTGAATGGTTCTGACGATGAGCCATCATACTGCACTGTGCCTTTCATGTCTTCATGGAAGGACTGGACCATGCTTAACAGCTTTGGAGGGCATCCAATCTTCGTCAGGATTTTGAAGAGTCCGTCTCTGCTGACCAGATCGAATGCTTTGGTGAAATCTATAAAAGCCAGGAAGAGGGGTATGTGTTGTTCCCTGCATTTCACCTGCAGTTGCCTGATGGAGAAGATCATGTCGATTGTGGACCTCTCTGCACGGAACCCACACTGAGACTCTGGATACACTCTGTCGGCAAGCGTCTGCAGTCTGTTCAGGATGACTCTAGCGAAGACTTTACCCACGATGCTGAAAAGTGATATGCCCCTGTAGTTGTTGCAGTCACTTCTGTCGCCCTTGTTCTTATACAGAGTTATGATGTTGGCGTCTCTCATGTCCTAAGGCACCGCACCTTCATCCCAGCACTGGCAGAGAAGATCGTAAAGGTGTGTGAACAGCACACTGCTGCCACATTTGATGACTTCTGCTGGGATGCCATCCTTTCCTGGGGCTTTACCTGTGGTCAGTTTCTCTAATGCCAGCTTTAGTTCTGTCTCAGTAGGTTTCTCATCCAGTTTGGTCAAACAAGGGAGGTTTTCAATGGTGTTGAGGGCATTGTTGGTCACGTTATTCTCTCTGGAATACAGTTCGGAGTAGTACTCCACCAAGCGCTCCATCTGTTTGCCCTTGTCATAAATGATATCTCCTGCAGAAAACTTTAGTGGATCTATCACTTTCTTCGTTGGACCCATTGCTTTCTTTATGCCATTATACATGCCTCTGATGTTTCCGTTGTCTACTGCTGACTGGATGCGCTGACAGAGTAGAAGCCAGTATTCATTAGCGCATTGCCGTGATAACCTCTGCACTTTGCTTCTGGTAGACCTATATGCATGTAGTGTCCTCACGCAGGGAGAACGCTTGAATTCCAGGTGGGCACTGCGACACGTTTCTATTGCTGGCATGAGTGTAGCGGAATTGGCGTCAAACCAGTCATTGTTCTTTGTCTGCTTCTTACCAAAGATTCTTGTGGCTGCACTGTACACAGTATCTCTGATGTTGTCCCATCTCTCTTTGGCACTGCCGTAGGGAGGTTCTGAACTGAACGCCTTGGAGAGGGCGTAAGTGAATTCTTCAGCCTTGTCTAGATATGACGTCTTGCTCACATCGATGTGTGGTTTACCCACTTGCCTAGAGTGGTGGATCTTCTTTGGTTAAAGCTTAAATTTACAGCAGACTAGAGAATGATCTGTGTCGCACTCAGCGCTGTGGAATGTACGAGTAAGTTGCACACCCTTCATGGCTGAACGTCTTGTGATTATCAAGTCCAGCTGATGCCAGTGTTTGGATCGGGGATGCCTCCAAGACACTTTGTGCTGTGGTTTTGTCTGAAAAAATGAATTGATGATGCCGAGGTTGTGGATCGAGCACATTTCTAGTAGCCGTTGCCCGTTTTTATTCATCTTCCCAATGCCAAACTTGCAATTTAGGATTCATGAATTTATAGTTTATTGTATTGGATTGAAGCAACAAAAGAAGAAAAAGGAAGAAAAAAGAAACCCTCCAATAGAACGATTTGTTTCCTACTAACCCCTAATCTGGATGCAATTTGAGGACCGCTCTCTATAGCTTTCCAATCCTTGGAGAAATGACAAAATTACCTGACGATGTTAGCATAATAATAAGTAACGGGCAAGAGTCTTTAGGTAGAAAGAGTAATTTTATTTCAGGAAAGAAAAACAAGGTAATATGGATTCATCACAAATTTATAGTCTGACTATTATTAAGAAAGAAAATTGATAAGAATTATGATCGATGAAATTAGTGATGCTCAGTTCGCTGTGATTTATACTCCGTTTGTATTACCTGACTTGTAAATAACTTAATGAGCATAAATGGTACGTATGTCACAATAATTTTAGACAGCAATAACGGTTTAAACTTCATCGGTAAGAATAAAGCAAGTAGTAAATTATGTCAAATGTTTCAAATGCGGAGAAAAATGTCCGTCGATCATGTGAAAATGTGATATAAAGCGTACGAAAGATGTAAAGAAAGCGCTATTCGATTCAAATGAACACGAAATATAATGGATTAAATACAAATGTTAGGGAAACTAATTAGAAAGAAGGTACTTGTGAATGTGGAGAACTGTAAGAATGGATCGAAATACAAATATAATAAAATTAATTTTTTTCCTAATTTGTATTGAGCGAACAGCATTGCAATACTTGTCAACAATAGTTAAATTGCCAACATAAGAAACGGAAAAATGAACGTGCAACAATGTTTAATCCATTTTCAACATTGAGAAATTAGAAACGGACACAGTAAAGAGAATTGCAAGTATCACATGATGGTTCCAAGGTTAGTCTAAAAGATTTAGACGGGTACAGATTTACCAGGAAATGATTGCTGTTTGCATATATTTCTCAATGATGTTTAACGATACACAAAAGATATAACAAATTTAACAAAGAACGATTTTGGTTCTTCAAACCGGCAGCTTGATTGCACGTTTACACTCGTGATGGGATCATAATACAAACTACTTGTAACGATCAGCATCACAGAACAAATACTTTAAAAATCATAGAGATAGATGAACTGCAAAAGGTAATTGATTGGCTATATCAAATATTAATGACAAAATTTATTTAGTAAATAAGCAAATATAAAAACGGGTTCTGCATGATATAATATTTAACATTGTGTATATAGCTACCAACCAGTAAGAGGAATTTTTAACATTACGTGTACATATATACCATCCAGTACGAATTGTCAGAATGAGTAAAGAACAAACATGCTTTAAACTTGAAAACTGAAGTTCAGTGTATACTACACCTACTAAGTAATGTGTGCAGATCACCACGAAATTGCACAGACAGGTATACACATTGATTTAATAGAAGTTATATCATAATAAACGATACTGTTGAATGCGGAAATAAATCTAATATATCTATATTTTCAAAATCACAGTCATAAATGTACTTAGACTGACAGCATCAGGTGTACATATTAATTCTCCTTGATAAAAGACATAATTAATCTTGAAATTAAGGACACATGACTGGTTTCATCTAACACAAGGAAAATCTCCACGACAAAGTACTTTTGAAAAACGTTTTACATCATTTTAACACCTTCATTACACTTTGAACATCAAACAATATGTAATCAAATCGATAGCTCAAGATATTTAATTGCAGAAAACTCCTATGTTGTATAATTCCTAAAATTACGGTCAGCATCAAATGTCACATTGTATTGCATATTGTGATTTTAAGAATATCACAGAAGCAATGAATGCATGCAAAACATAAACATAATGGACATACGACAGACAAATGTATAACATACGGTGTTTGACACTCTATGAAACATGCCTCTAAAACAAACATTTTGAATGAGGAAAACAAGAGAAGCACATAGAATGAAGGAGGAGCACATTACATTGAAATGCTCAAACATTTGTAAAACATTACAGAAAATGTGTAACAAAATTCAATGTAAAATAATACTAAAATGTCATTTTCCAAAGAGTATAAAGAAAACATTATTTTAAATTCACCAAGATATTATACACCAATCTGATTAAATATGGGATCTTTGGCGTCGTAACTGGTATCAGATGGACACCAATACAAGGTACAAGGTCACGTTGTTTGTTTTGATCGCTGGATTCCCAAAACAGATTGCATGCTTTATTCTTAGGAAATTTTTAACACAAAAGGGTTTAATGAATATATCATGCTGCAAATCTCCGTGACACAAAATGCAAAGCTTTAACTCGAAGTTATTTGACGTAAGTTGACTGGTCATTTCAAATGTCATCGGAACGTGAACGTTAATTTGTGTTCGATAAATTTGTTACAGGTGGATTTTGACTTTAGTCAGATCAGGTACTGTAAATAATAAGTGCATTTTTTGAATCACGAATTTTCTAACTAACATACCACTGTTATCAATAATTTGTCCGTCTACGATTCCCGTTTCGTTTTCCATATATTCTTAGAAAATGACCGTGATCATGAAGTGATAATAGTACTAAATATTGATGAAAAGTACATCTCATTTTGTAACGATTTTGGAGCAGATGTATTTGGAAATAATGTGGTGTAAGGAGGATGGGATCAGAACATAATAGAAGCTGTAAAGCATTTTGAACAATTGAAAATGAATATTTCAGGAAATACATTAATTCATTAAAGTACAAGGACTTTATAGCGATTTTGGGAAACAAGAACAACTATCAAGACTCGTTTATCACGTTTTCGTAATACAGATAACAGAGCAAGATTTACGTTATGGACAAAATTATCATGGGACATTTTAAATTTTAAAATTGGTTTGGCAACTTGCATGACTCTCTGCAAGATACTTTATTGCTCCGTGACATCTATGACAAGGGTCTGGAATGTCTGCATGAATATTTACAAACTAGATCAAAAACACTACAACAATATGGATAGGTTATGATGCGAGATTGAATCAAAACTACTTAGAGACTAACATATGTCCCAGATAACAGAATGTGCAAGTACAGAGGTATATAATACTACGTTGTGTTAATCAACCGAAAACCGTGATTGAAAGTTTAGATTGAAATTCGAATACCGATTTGAAATTAAATTGAGCAGTTTATAAAGTCATGAAAATGTATATTCGGAAGTCAGTTGAAAAAGTTTTGCACCAATATGCGCTGATGAAAAACTTTTCTCAGATACTAAAGTTTCACGAAATGATGCCAATTTTATATATATATATATATATATATATATATATATATATATATATATATATATATATATATATATATATATATATATATATATATATATATATATATAGGGTGATTTTGTTTGAAGAACAAGAAATCAAATTATCAAATCTAATTTCTGCAGGATTTAAATTATTAACACTAAATTTGTGCCATGGTTATGATTTTCATTGAGAACAAGCTCTAGATATTGTTTTGTAATATCATAAGTTTATAAATGATTGATACATATTCATTTTGTATTCATGCAGAGACAGATACAGAGTACCGTGATATTAAGGATGAAATCCAGGTTTTAAGACACAAACGATTTGTTGGTGTCCCTCAAAGAATAAGAAATTTCTTAATCTTTACGAAAATGAATTGTGTTACGCCTATTTGCGAATTTGGCAGTGTTAGGAGCAAACGGCAGTAGTTTAGTACTCCGCGTGATTGTAAAAAATGCCTGTAAATGAATACAGAAATGCGAGATCCAAGGGAATGTCAAATTTAACGTGTACAAATAGATCCTTTTTAAACAAAACTTGAAATCACGATAGGACAAATTGCATAAGATTATACAACGATAATAAGTGTACAAATGTTCAGTAAATAAGGTTGCTTCATGTTGTTATGTCGACAGGAGAGAGATTTGTTTAAATCAACACGTTTCCATATATAATGTAGTGTAATAAGGGATATATTCCAAACCAAATTATTAATTATATTATGTTTATCGTTTCAATTATCTCTTTTGTCATCACAACTAAAACAAAATATATTTATTCAAAATCATTATACGATCGCTAAAAACTGTACATTAGCACACAAATTATGCCAGAGTTCGATTTCAGCAATATCACTCATATAAATATTCCGAAACGTCTACCAATGAATGCCGTTTTGAGTATTAGGTGCCTTGTTCCTTCTGTCCTCTATGTGGGCACAATCGTCTGTAAGAACCAAAAGACATATTATTAAATATTATTAACTACTAATGAGTAAATCAAAGTATTTGTCTAGTTTATTACCAGAAATGATCACAAATGTATTGCAAAATTTAACACCCATTTTTTGATGAAAGTCTTGCCGAACTAAAAGGACTACAGATCCTAACATCACGTTGAACATATTTCCATTAAATCTAGTGCAAAATGTTTGGCTCCCCAGTTTGTAGCCACATGTAAGTTTTCCATCAGACAAATGCATCATTTACATATTAGGTAAAATCTACGTGTTGGTTAACTCGTTGGAGTAATAGAGATATAAGAGATATCAAAATTTAACTTCTACCTTCTAGTAGCGATGTAGAAAGAACTTGTTTTCATATTAATTTATTTTGTTTTACGTTATCATCGTTCTTCACAAAGAAGGGTTTATTACGAATAAATGTTTCACTGTGAATTGGAAGCATATTATTTATAAACAAAGAATGGTTTTGACATGAATAGGAAGCATCTTGTTTTAAAGGGAAGGTTTGGTTTGATCCGCTTACTTCATTTTTTTCAAAATTTGCAGTTGACTTAAAGCCTTTATCACCACACCACCATACGCACTGTTTACGCAGTACCTCTTATTGTTCGGCACAGTATCTCGTACAACAATATAATCAAATCAAGAATACCTTTTCTCAAGCTATTTGAGAGCCTCATTTTTCTCTGAAGATGTAACATACAGCACCAAAGTTGACTGCACAAAAAATTCTCTCCATCTTTCCATGTTTTCTACTCCTCTTTGGGAATCTCCGTATCACACTCCT
The DNA here is from genome assembly GCA_016746295.1 of Potamilus streckersoni. Taxonomy (NCBI): domain Eukaryota; kingdom Metazoa; phylum Mollusca; class Bivalvia; order Unionida; family Unionidae; genus Potamilus; species Potamilus streckersoni. Next base: position 3,515,808 of record JAEAOA010001690.1, read on the forward strand.
ATCTACTACTCCTTAATGTTGTCGTCCGACCTCATTGTCTGTCTGCCTCTTCTTCTTAATCTACGCACTGTGCCTTGCGAGATTGTCTTTGCCAGTCAAGATGATCTTGAGACAACTTCAGTTTGAGCTGTTTTACAGTGATCAAGAGGTCATCATAGGGTCCGATGACTGGTTGGATCACGTTATGAACTTCTTCGTTGGTTACATGGACAATGCATGAGATGCCCAAGATCTTGCATTAGCATCTCATTTAAAAGGCTTGAACCTTCTATATAGATCTGATGTGAGCGTCCATGCATCACAAGCATACAGAAAGATGGATAGGAAAATCGAGTGCATCAGACTTATTTTGGAACTAAGAGCAATGTTGCTATCTGTCCATATTGGTCTCAACCTTGTTATTGCAGCTATTGTCTGGGCAACCCTGCAAATTAGTTCTTGTTTGCAGCCATCATCTGTGATAATTGAACCCAAGTACTTTAAACTTGGGACACTTTCCAGCTTCTGTCTACTGACCCTTTTTTTCCACTGATCACATTGGTGTTGTTTGTCATCAGTTTGTTTCATTCGTGACTAACTGTATAATTTTAGCAAGTCTAGCCTGAGCTCTCCCGTTGATTGTAATTGTTTAGAGAGGTGAATATATAAACACTGAAAAGTAAAAAGTTAATACCATTGTTTCAAAAAGTATCTTAGGCCAGCTCTAGCAACCTTACGTAAGTATAAGAATTATTGCTTATTTATTTTATAACCACTATAGTTAAAATTATCTGAAGTTGAAATTCTATCCCGGCATTGGTTTTCGAATTGCAGCTTCAAGCGCACAATTCTGCAAGCATCTTAATCTGATGGTGCTTTTGTCCGAAGATTGCGCTGTTCCGTCTATGCATTCTTTATATGTTGGATCCGCTTGATTTGTAGGATGCTGTATATGAACCATTGTTCAAAGGCTTTAAGATTTTAAGTTATAGCCTCTTTAAGCAATGATGTGTCCGCACCTTACGGCGATACATATAGAATGTATACGCAATAGAGCCCTATCTTTGTAACATGAGTGATCTTTGCGTGTCAGATTGTACTGTGGCCTTACTCTAATTGATCTTTGGGCCAAAAGTCTTTTTTCCACTCTGTATCACTTCCAGGCTGAGCAGTATTATCGGTAGTAAATCCAACAATAGAATTGCATCTTTAGCATGAAACACTTGGTCTTTTACGGGTGTGCTTAGATGTATCTTCTGTGTCGTTCGTTAAGGCAGATGATAAATCTGTATTGGACGCTGCTTGTTACGTAAGAAGCATTGCAAACATTCAGCTGATGGTATCAGTATAAAGAACTGTCATCAGGTTCATAACCTTATCAGGGAGTACTACGCTATTTAGTCGAAAACAGAGAGCGGATGGGTCGACTGAGTCAAACCCAAGTTTTAGGTCAACGTGAGATATCCGTAATGGTTATGTGAAATCTTTACGAGTTTGCACCATTGTGTTAAGCGTATCGTATAGGTGCGGTCATTAGTTTGGCCTTTGTATAAAGTCGCTCTCTTCCAGTATTCGCTGTTTCAATAACACGTTTTTCACTCTATAAGCAAAGGCATTTCACTAAATGCACTAATAGAATCTTAATACTGTCATAATTAATGCAGTCCCGCTTACTGAACTTTTCTTTGTAAAAGGGCGGGATAATACCAGTTTCCAATCATCAGCGACGTCCTGCGTCTCCCACACAGAAAGAAGAATCCTCGTTAGCCACAGTATGCAGCTCGCGCCTTTGACTTTCAACAATTTGTTTATGATACCACTCGCCCTGGCCGCTTTCCCAATTTTCAATTTCTTAAGTGTTGTAACCACCACTAGATCTCCGTTGGTGGCCCAACAGTAATAATAAGGCTTAAAGTTTCTTTAAGCATTTAGAAATATGTGGCCTGTTTATCAGATGGCAATAGAGTACTCTCCTTCCATGCAGCTTTTGCTTTGTTTCAGATACAATATTTCACACCGGTTATTTTAAAAAGGCTGAGTGACTATCCATACAACGGCCTGCACAATAACTGAAACTGAGAAATGAGCAAATGTTAGAACCTCTGGCTAATGTCTCCTCTGCTTCTGTATCTTTGCTATCAGTCCGATTGTGCCTATCCAATTATAGATGCTTCTTAAGGAACTCGGTCAGATTGCAATAAGCTATTAAATCACTATGGGATCTGGCATATTTTCTAACCTCAGTAGCTTAAAGTGTTTGGTTGGAAATCCAGTTTTAATTAACACTCTCTAATCCAACTGAAGTTTGGTGGTGTCGTTCACTGCATCGTTTAACAATCTTAGAGTTGTCACTCGCGTTCAGAAAGAGCTGCAATGTGATTTATAAATTCGACTGCGAAGCCATCAGTCACGGGTGTGTAGTGATCTTTTAGTTTAATGGTGCCATATCTCGCTGGTTCTGAGGTGGTAATTTGGCCGCATTTCAGTTTTGTCAACATGGCAGCAAAGACTGGATGATGATCGGAGTCGAATTTAAACAAGCAGAAGAACCGGCATTTATCACACAGAAGTGATAAAAAAAAATTTGCAAGTCCGAACTTTGTTTGAAATCAATGAATTAAGACGGATGCCTGGTAAACTGAATTGCAAGTCATAATTCATCCCAGGAGAGAATTTTGTTGTCCGCTCTAAGATGATCCGAGCATATTGTTCCAGATACCACATTAAAGATTCAAAGGCTCACGACAAAGCTATTTCCCTTTCTCCAGGGCTTCGATAGATGGAGCATACACCAGGATCACCGTCATGCTCCATCTTTATTATTGAATGTGGCCCACACTATGCGGCCTTTGATTAGCTTCCATAAACACATAACCAAATACGCTTTGCAAGATCGCCTTAGCAGCCCTGTCACGTCTGATTTAGACGTGATTTCATCCTGACCACTGAAACTTGCACATTCCAGCGGCCAGTTAGCCCGAATCCAATAAATTCACCTCCTGAAGACCTCTTTTTGCCTCGTTGATGCGTCCCAGTTCTATTGCAAGCGATCTTGCATTGCCACATTTAATGCCCACTTATGAATATAGATCGTGAGGTTGAGTGTTGTTTTCACATTTTTCACACTTGTCAATGTAGCCCTCTTATCTCGGTCTTGTTTGGCCGCGCGATGAGCGTGGCAGGATGATTTTATTTTTGGTGGCGCTTATGTATATATTCCTTTCGTTGATCCTGTTCCACCAACAGCAGGTCAGACAAAGGCAGGGAAGGCAATGATTGGTTTTATGTTAATTACACATCCCACTTCGTCGACGTACCTCCTCGCCTGGCAATCCTCGGCCTCAAGAGGCACTATCTTTCATCGGGGATGTAAGTTCTTGTCTCACCGAAGCTGTTGTTGACCTTACTAAAGCCTCGTTAGCCGATCTTTACAGAGATCATGGATGATAAGGCTATCAAACCAGTGTGATAGACATGGCAGAAAAGTATCTACCCCCGCAAAGCAGTCTCTTACTTGGTTGTAGACCGTCGTTAAATCAGTATCTTTCAATCAAATATAAATAACTTCATAACATACCAAGACACCAAGTTTTATGAAAACGCATCATGATCAAATTTTGCTTATCTTTTCTATTCGTACATATAATAGTCCTTTATGAATCAAATAAAAAAGTCAACAAAAAGTATTTGTGACCTATGTGGACTAGCGATTTACGATCTGCCATAAATCAAGTGCGAGTACTTTCTGTTCGGGAAAACCAATGTGGTAGCAATCATTGTATTGTATTGTATTGTACTTGAAAGCTTCAGTATATTTTCCTTGTATTTTATGCAAAGAATCGGTGATGCTCACCTAATCAAATCCTATTACATTTTTAATAACATTTGTTTTATAAACAGTAATAAGTGGATACGTTTGAGATACATTTCTGTGTAATGACTCTTTCTCGGGTGTATCATTCTGTGTAATTACCTTTATATAGTGATACATTTCGGTGTAATGACCAATACTAAGTTTATGTGTAATGACCCTAACTTTGGGATAAATTTCTGTACAATGACCATTACTTGGAGAAACATTGCTGTAGAATGACGTTACTGAATTTTTTCATATTGACCCTTATCTGGTGATACATTTCTGTGTAACCATCCTTACTTGGGAATATGTTTTTCTGCAATGACCATTATATGGAGATATATTTCTGTGTAATGACCCTTACTAAATTTATGTGTAATGACCCTTACTAAATTTATATGTAATGGCCCTTATCATAGGATATATTTCTGCGTAACTATCCTTTCTTGGGGATAGACATCTGATGATAGATTTCTGTAAAATGTTGATTTTTACAACATTTTACTAGTGACAATATTTGATTACCTTTTAATTTACATTTAGATTGTCTCATTGTTATTTCTTCGTTAAACATAACACTAACGGGCACAGAAAATGAATGAAGCACAAATTATTAACTCATATTTTTTGTCGATCGGCAACGTGTTAAAATATTTATTTCAATAAGGAAAACAATCCATTTTTCAATAAATACGTAAGTACGTAACAATTATTGACCCACATTGATTTCTTCATCCATGGAATAGTGCCAACAATCATTTTTATCTTTGTTAATTAGGCATACAAATATCAATGGCATATTATCAACAGTATAGATATTTGTGAGGAGAAAAATAATTCAACCCTTCCAAATGCTTTTTATTTTCATCATCTAAACAGGCTGCTTTGAACAAATTAAAGTTATCTTCAGGTCAGAGGACAATGACATACCCTTGTTTCATAACCTAAATTGTAAATCTATGGCGAGTAATCATTCTAGAATGTGATTGACCACGTAGAGAAAAGTACTAAAAGTGGCGAATTGTATTGTTTGAAAAGTAGTTCCAGAAGTTATTTCATCTGACCAGACGTCTTACCAGTTAGCGTAGTTATGTTTCCACAAGACTTCGGATGCATACAGCTGTTATGCGCTGTGCATTAATAGCATACGGTTCATGTATTAGTCTTTGTGGTAATGTTGGTCAACAATAGTACAGATTGTTGTCGTTGATTGATATGAAAGGAACAGGACCTCTATAGTTGTTTACAATAAGAATGTTTTATAACAAAATAAATTATTTTTATTTCTAAATATGTAACAAACTACATGTTAAATGTATTTAGGAAAGGGATTTAATATGAGTTGGAATTTTATTAGAATGGTAAAAAGATATTAAACTTTCATTGGTTTTCCCATTCTGGTTGTGTTTCTAAGCAACAGATATCAATGATTTACAGTGTTTACCTTCAAGAGACTAAATATCAACGAAAGAATGAAAAATGAATCCTTCTCTTCTATATAGGCGGCTTCTGTAGTGTTTCCAATTACAGCGCAAATAGACTACTCGTTCATGTTAACAAAAGAAAACGAAAGCGACGACAGACACTTCTTTAATGTTCCAGTTCTGATTCGCTGCACTTGCTTGATCGCTACATGAGAGGCGTGAAAAACGGAACAGAAAACCATTTTAACGTTGCGACATTGTGACGTTTTATTATATCGCTCTGACATTTATTATAGTTTTTGTTTGCATTAATCATCCACGCTCGTCAAATACATTGTTTCTATAGCAAAGCGAGCTGGAAAGCATGCACTGGGTGAAACTATTCATATTAACTTTCAGCTTTTCACTGCTGAAATAATTCAAATCACTCCAGTTAGTCTGGAACGGTTGCATTTAATAAGAATGGACAAAAGAGACTGATACAAATCTTCATAATAAAACGCGTGTAGCCTACTAGAGTTTCGATAATGGAACGGGTAGCGGTGGGTGGGGAAAATAAATTTCAGATTATCTGATGAACCTTTTAGAGGTTTTCAGTAGCCTCCTAGTGTATGGCCGTTTTGTCCACAGACTTATACTATGTATAAAGAAAACTCTATTGCAATTGGAGATGGAGGTAATTATGCGTATTTTTCACTAAAATCGTATTTGACAACAGTCTGCAATAAACTGCGTATGTGAAAATTAGAACTCCTTTATGCATTTTACATTACAGTAAAAATATGGACGGCTATCCCTGAGAAAATGGAGTTTAACACAGTACTTAATGGTTTGAACAAGAAATCTAATGCAATGTCGCAGCAAAAACAGACGTTTGACCGACACAGACAAGATGAATGATTTTCTTTGAAGACAAAATCCTAACTTAATTTTCGGTAATAAAGGGGTAGGGGCAAAAGGTTGTTTTTTGCTCTCTTTTCTTTTTAAATTAATGGATAAATGAAGAATGTCCATAACAAAATAATTTATCTGTGTCCCTGATGGTCCATTTTAATCAGATCGTAGATAGATGTTTTAAAATAAAATTGGTAATATAGTTTCAATAACGTTTAATTTGATTGACTATATTTAGAGCGTGACAACAATATTATCGTTGATGATAAGCTTGATAGTAATTAATTATTTACCTACTGATATATCATTCAAGAAAAAATGAAAAGGGGCCCCGAGTGGCCCAGTGGTTTAAACCGCTGTCCGTTACGGATCACTGCCATCTCACCTTTGTCTGCGTGGGTTCGAGTCTAGGATTCGGCGAATATAGAGATGTGAGAAAGTTGCCAGTAGCTTCTCATGGGTCAGTGATTTTTCCGGTGATTTCCTGGTATTTTCCTCCACCATTAATACTGACCGCCATGTATCGTGTGCTGAAAAATAGCGTTAAACCCCACAACAACAACAACAACAACAACAACAACAACAAAAATTGAAAAAGTGAAACGGATCAAATAATACACGTCTGGTGGCTGTTTTGATTGAAATAAAACTAACGTGAAGTTTGAAAATAATAATGATGAACGTCTATCAGTCCATGCATAAAATAATCACTGAAGTTTTCAATGAAGCCTTCATTATTGGAATGCGATAACAGCATACAGATGTCTAGCATTTTGTACTTTCCCATTTGATGAGTAAAGACATACACTGTAAACGAATTCTTTAAGGTGTCTAAAGTGTCAAGCTTACTATCACCATCATTATTATCACCATCGTCGTCGATGTAAAATATGATATTATCGTATTAATAGTTACGATCATATAACTACTGGTACTTGAAACGAAGCCAAATAGCAGTTTTTAGTGACGATAAGTTATAAGCTGCACTGACCTTGTCAGAGTGTGAAAAATTAACTAATTATTTTTAAATATTATATTCCAATCAGCAATGTACATTTTTAAATAGTATGCTCATGATAATGGTCTTGTGTTTGTAACATTTCTCTCTAGAAAAAGTTGGTGTTTTCCCTCTAGATCTAGACAGTGTTTTATTTACTAAGAAAACTCTTTTACAAAGTTATCTGCAAACGATATAAAACTGATAAAGTGTCAATATTGAAATCTTTCAAATTCAAGTTTTGAAAAGAGAAAACCAATAATAAAAACAGAATACACTCGCAAATTTAAAAATCACACATGATTCAACTTTGCAACCGTCGAAAACTGATAAAGCTCACATCACGCAGACCATCGCAAATGTTTTAAATCTCATATGATACTACATTAAAACCCTCGTAAATGTCTAAATTTCATGTGATGCTACATTAAAACATCGCAAATGTCTAAATCTTAAATGACGCAGCACCTTTTCACGCGGTCCGTTTGGGGAATACACAGTTTAGGGTATCTACACGGTCCATTTTGGGCATCCACACAGTTCGTTTGGGGTTCCACACAGCCCGTTTGGGCTCTTGGAATAAATAAAGACTAACTTTTGTCACATGATGCAGTAAGGGACTCACGAAAGTAATGTATGGAAGAATGGAAACTCGTCAAAAAATGTTTTAAAAAGTAGCAATAATAAATGCCATTAGTCTGGCCAAGACTGGCTAATAATGAAATTTACATTTTAGTAAAAGAATCTTTTGGGAGCTTATCCTAGTTGCAACTGACAAAAATAGATACCAAGAAGTTTTTATGGCATTTCCGTTCTTTAACATCCCTGAGTTTGTGAAACACATTACTGAAATTAACACCTTACTCCTGGGTGTGCAATTAAAAGCAAATGTTTCAAACGCGTGCAGATCCTGAAAGTGCAGTGCTCATATAGTTTTCTCTGCACAAAAGCTGTCACCAAGGATGCGCCTCTACAGATAAATATATGTTTGATTATGGATATTCAGAAATTAAAAGCTACTGAATTTTTCATATTGTGGTGTCTCCATGGGTACACAGTACCAAGTGTCCTAAACACTGGTGCATGCATTCTTTCAAAACTAAACACGTTATTTTACTTAAAATAATGTTTTGGGTGAGGCATAGTTTTCACAGTTTGTTTTCAAAAATATTGTTAACAAAATGGCGATTGATTGTATATTTTTGTCCTTACATTAACGGATTAGTTTTATGTTGGAAAACTAGAAACTTCGTAGCTTTAAAAATCGAAATTGTAGTTGAAACGTTTAAACATTTTCTTTATAAAATACAAGGAGTGATATTAGAGTTCATGATAGCAAGAATTAATGAGAACAAGACTACAATATATGAGATATTTGCAATTGTCCAACTTGTCCGTTAGGATGTGATTTTTAGTTCAAAATTGATGCTTTTGATTATTTTGGCGGGGGCTTTGTTTGGGGGTGGGATCAAATATCACAAAGTATGACATAGGGTGTAGTTTCATGAGAATTCATTCCTTTCTTTTTTGTTTGTCAGCTATGTTTAGATTACTCTCTAGAAATGAAACAAAAGCTAGGAAGAAAAATAGTGCTTGTATTATAATTTGCAGTCCTCTAATCATGATCTATTCAAGTACCATATTAGAGTAAATGTAGAATAAGCGAATAATAGCTTGGGAGTTGAAAGGAGAGGAGTAATTTGGGATCAAAGGTCAATATTCTGAAGTTCCTGTTAGCCCCAGGACTAGCATCTGTAGGATGAATCTCTAATACTTCGCACCATAAAGGCGGGAATAGGCACTTAATGCGCCATTTATTAAAAGTCTCAAAGCCCGTTTACACTCTACCCAGACCGTAATTCTCCTAATACGAATTCTATTACATGCAGGTGAATCAAAACAGGCACGAAACTAGTTGATATGGACTCTATTCCCATAGTTTCTTTGCATTTATTTCCAGCCATTATCATTGGTGTTAGCAATGGATCACGTGTTTCCAGGATTTAATAATATAAACGCAATAAACGGACAATGAAGAGTGCAAAACTAAAATGCAACTAGCCTAGTTAAATACTAGTTTTGCGCTGTTTGTTGTCAGTTTATTGCATGTATGTATGTATGTATGTATGTATGTATGTATGTATGTATGTATGTATGTATGTATGTATGTATGTATGTATGTATGTATGTATGTATGTATGTATGTATGTATGTATGTATGTATGTATGTGTGTGTGTGTGTGTGTGTGTGTGTGTGTGTGTGCGTGCGTGCGTGCGTGCGTGCGTGCGTGCGTGCGTGCGTGCGTGCATGCATGCATGCATGCATGCATGCATGCATGCATGCATGCATGCATGCATGCATGCATGCATGTATGTATGTATGTATGTATGTATGTATGTATGTATGTATGTATGTATGTATGTATGTATGTATGTATGTATGTATGTATAAATGCCTGCTTTATACTTACTTGAAAAGAAAGACTCACACAATGTATTGACCCATATCAATACTGCCAATACAATCTGTCTACGCCTCTTTAAACTCAACTCCACAAACGGTCATCAAGGACATTTATTTGACAGCCATTTTGTGCGATAATAGTGCCTAGGGTGTTTACTTAAACAAACTATCCGCATCCTGAATACAATGATTTAGATATTTGCCGTGACCCTCAACATTTCAGAATACACTGGCATGGATACTATTAAAATCTTGTGGTATATTTTAGATTGAAAACGTAGGTCTTAAACAATGCCATCTGTTTTGCATAGAAATTATTAAGAAACTCTCAGGATTTTGATGATTTCAATTAGATATTAGTTTATGCAAGTGATTTTAGACACTGGTTTCCGACGTTGAATTGTTGTCATGTGTTACACAATTACAATTGTTTTGTTTGAATTACTCTGACATTTCTCCGAGAAAGAATTATGATTCAATTTTATGGATTTAATAAAGGATCAAATATAACTTGACAAAACTTAAGTTTACAAGTATACCTTTGTGTACGTTTTTCCAATTATTAAATTTTGTACGAACATCACCTCCATGGATTGTAAGTAAATAACTATGGTATATATTACTACTCTATTTTTTTCTTCGAATATTCACAACATAAATTGGTAATAATAGTTTATAACAAGCAATTCCCTGCAATTGAAGTGAAGTACTAATAATTTATTTTGTGCTGTAAAAAAAAAACGTTCAAGTCTCAGGATATTGCTTTCAGTTTCGTTTAATCCTTCTTTCCACCTTAAGTTTAGTTTATTTTATTGTTTAGCAAGTTTTCATTCATCAAAGGAAACAATCTTTCGAGTGTCAAACCCAAAACCCCCAAAACACAACGTAAAAGAAAGTTAAAGCGCGTGTATTTAATAGTAAACCACCTCCATGCTAAACAAATGCTTTCAGTGTGGATAGTCAATATTTTATTCGTATTGGCCCATGCTGAATAACAATACATGTATTATATTGTATGTGCTGTATATTTGGGGGGTGGGGTTGGTGGGTAAACGGTAACTGGAATGCTATTGAAATGAAAATGATCATGCATCGTGAATATGGCTTTTCATTGGTCAATGTACATTCCAACTCTAATATAAAAAATAACATTAGGTACACCCAGTGACACTACACATAGTTTATTGACCCTTATATTATTAGCATTTGAAACAGATAAGGACATATTCCCCTTTTGATTAATGTGACTGGATAACTACTACAGATGTTATAAAAGAGATCACAGGTAAAAACATTTTCATGTACATTGCCTGGGCAGCCAAGGTGTTAATATTGATTGCGTATAACATAATTAGCTCTTTATTTCTAATTTACATGTATTCCTTTTCAATCTCTATTTTCCACGTTACTATTATGACAGACACGTAGTTGGTTGATAAACGTCCATTAGGAAATTGACTTTGTACATTATTGACAATTTGGTAGTAAAGGCCACCAATCAAAGAAATCTGTACGACAGCATTTAAATTTGCAATCACTTTAACGTGTAGCCATTAAGAAACGGTGGATTGCTTTTCAGGCAGCGTGCTAAACGATACAGATGAAGCAGTTAAAACAGTATCAAAATCAGAAATAAATGTCACTATGTATTGGAAAATTGTCTATATTATTTAAGTAATTTTTACAATAGCTTTACTCTTAAATTGTTCGTACAATAACTTTACTATTTAAACGATTCGTACAATATATCTAATCTTAAAATGATTCGAACAATATCGGTATTATTCAAATGATTCGTAAAATATATGTACTATTTAAATAATTCACATACTATTTACAATATTCGTACCATATCTATACTATCTAAACGATTCGTACAATATCTGTAATCTTTAAATTGTTCGCACAATATCTCTACTATTTAAATGATTCGTACAATATATGTACTCTAAACGATTCGTATAATAACTATACTATTTAAACGATTTGTACAATATCTATAATATTTAAACGATTTGCACAATGTATGTACTCTTTAAATTGTTCGTACAATACTTATACTATATGAATGATTCGTACAATATCTATACTGTTTTAACGATTCGTACAATATTTATATTATTTAAATAATTCGTTCTGTATCTGGGAAGAGGGGGGCGTCATTGTCCGTGCTTCAACCGCTAAAGGCCATCAGCTTTTTCAAAATAATAATATAAAAAGAAATATACTTCGTAGTGGACTTTGTTTTCCTTCAAGTCTTTACATATTAAATTATATGTGTTGTTTTGACATTCTATTTAAGTCAACTTAAAACACTGCACAAACATCAATGCAAGATAAACCCTTCCAAATAAATGTAAATATAGAGTAACATTAATAAAGACATTACTCTTAAAATAAATGTAAATATAAAGTAAAATTAATAAAGACATACCTACTTTTCCAAATAAATGTAAATATAAAGTAACAATAATAAAGACATTACTCTTAAAATAAATGTAAATATAAAGTCACAATAATAGAGACATACATATTCCTCCAAAAAATGTAAATCTGGAATAACATTAATAAAGATAAATATACTTTTCTAGATAAAGGTAAATGTGAAATAACATTAAAAAGAAATAACTAGATTTTATATATACTGAAGTTTTTGTGAAAAGCAATGATTTGGGTTCTTAAAATAATATAAGAAATAATTTACACAATGTGGTGAATATTCTAAACACACAAGCACACACACACACATAAACAGGTGAGTCTTTGAAACTGTGTGCGCACTCGCTTCCGTGTGTGTGTGTGTGTGTGCATGAAATCATCTATCATGTTGATTACAATTATGCAGGATTGTCTGTCTGCTGATTATCTATTACTTCTGGCAGACAAAATTACAAATATCAATCTTCCATGTATCTATTACTTACCGCAGACAGTATTGTTAATGTCAATTAAAGTAGCTAGACATAAGATCTAAAACATATTTGCATCACAGAGGGCATATATGTAACATTTTATCATCATAGAAAGCATACATAACACATTTTATCATCATAGAAAGCATACATGACACATTTTATCCTCATAGAAAGAATCCATGAAACAAATTATTTTACGTTTTAAACGACAAAATGAATATTCTGTTTGATGCAGTTTAATAATTGGTCACATGTTTAAACCAAACTGGTCACTGCTGATTAAGAATTATAAACGAATTTATAATACACAATAAAAATGAAGAAAATTGATTGTGGAAATTTAAGCAAATTGATTGTATTACCAACAACGTGTTTAGACATATTTCTTAATGTAACTTTACTTTAATTTCTTAAAATGAATTAAACTAAGTTATACATTACTTTAACTCACTTTAGTACGTTCTGCTACTTAAATCATTATATGAGGCTGGCTTACTAGCATTAATCAAGCTAAATTCACCACGTGATTGCACCCCCTAACATTATAAATCTGGCCATGTTAACATTGTTTGATAATCGATCATAAAATTCTTTGAAGACACGAAATTAAAGCAAAATCTTAAGCTGTCAAATGTACAAATTCTCTACACAAAATATCAGACATCTTTTACTATCGATAATATCCCTCGCTGACCCGAAAAGTATTGTATTTTGCATAAGCTGATATGGACGTCAGTCTTTTTGTCCGAAATTTGTAGGAATATGTCAAATAACGGTCTCTTGCAAATCTTTCCACTCTTTTCTCTTACACTATGCGTACTGTTTAACTGCAACGCCGTTACCTCATTCATACAAATACTGTCACTGTGACACCTCATCACCGTTACTTCATTCCTACAAATACTGCATCTGCGACATCTTGACACTATTACTTCATTCAAACAAATGCTGACACTGGGACATCTCAACACCATTACTTCATTCACACATATACTGTACTGCCCGAGTGACATCTCAACACCATTACTTCATTCATACATATACTGTACTGCTTGAGTGACATCTCAACACCATTATATATATATATATATATATATATATATATATATATATATATATATATATATATATATATATATATATATATATATATATATATATATATATATATATATATATACTGTATTGTCTGTGTGATATCTCAACACCTTCATTTCATTCGTACATATAATGTACTGCCTTAGTGACATCTCAACACCATTACTTCATTCATACATATACGGTATTGTCTGTGTGATATCTTAACACCTTCATTTCATTCATACATATAATGTACTGCCTGAGTGACATCTCAACACCATTACTTCATTCATACATATACTGTATTGTCTGTATGATATCTCAACATTTTCATTTCATTCATACATATAATGTACTGTCTGACATCTCAACTCCATTACTTTATTCACACAAATGCTGCCACTGTGACATCTCAACACCATTACTTCATTCACACAAATGCTATACTGTCTGTGTGATATCTCAAGACCATTTATCGATATAAATTCTGCTTCACTGACATTTCGACACCGTTACTTCATTCATACAAATACTGTACTGTGATATCTCAAGACTATTCTTCAATAAAAATTCTGCCTCTGACATTTCAACACCGTTACTTCATTCATACAAATACTTCCATTTGGACATGTCAAAATCTATACTTATTCAAACAAATACTGTTAATGGGATATATCAACACCATTATTTCATTCATACAAATACTGTACATTTGTATAATTTGTGTAAATACTGCCACTGGGACATCTCCATACCATTACTTCATTCAAACAAGTACTACCACCGGAATATTTAAACCTTTTACGTAATTTGTGCAAATATTGCCACCTGGACGACTCAACACTATTACTTCATTCATACAAAATACTGCCACCGGAATATTAAACACTTTTACGTAATTCAGGTAAATAATGCCACCTGGACGTCTCAACGGAGATATATTCACATCTTTACTCACCAGTCCGGGCAAAGAAAGTTAACTCGTATATAAAAGGAGACGCATTTTTTGTTTGTGGAAGGGGGTGATCATTACGTGTCGATAATACATGCACCAAAATTTATACTGACATGGAGTATAGCTTTGATGTATATAGATTAATGGTACATCAGAACATTCTTGGCTATATAGTGCTAAATTAGCTTATGGGTCGCAAAATGCATGGAAAACAAAGATATAGGATAAAATCCAAAATGATACATCAACTGTTTTATATTAAACTGATTGTTTTAGACAAAAAATCAAAGACGATATCGGCAGAAAGGTTATTAGTGGTCTTTTACGACATGTGCGGGGAAGGGGCAAATCAGTTGTGTTCTACATGCCCTCCCACACAAGAGTCTTTGCTATTTGAGGCGGTGAACACGAAGTTTTCTAAATATATGTGTGTTAGGGGTGAGGAGGGGTAATTCATATACAAATTGTATTAATATCGACGGAAATTATTTTTCCATGCTTTGTTGGATAATTAATAACGTAATAATTCAAATAATTTGAGGAAAAAAATTCATTCAGGAGTGCTTTTTGGCAGAAACAGGTAATGACAAAAATAATGAAAATAAAATATTTAACTGATCAATTTTTTTCTAACTATAAATGTCAATTGCTTTGAAGAGTTTTTCAAGTGTAAATATACGTGTTGTCATCCTAGAGGCCACTGACTGCGTTCAAAGGACCGATATCGCGGGATTAAGTGTTAGATGAAGTTCACATTTAACGTCAGAAGAAAATAATGTGATAATTCAAAGACGTGAAAGAGATATTGGGTCAGATTTTCTCGAGATAGCTTTCCAAGACTTTGCAAGTTAGCAAACAGAAAACGGAAGAGAAACAAAACCATCGACCATTCTGTTTTAATTACTAATGTCTGCATTTAATTGGTTAAAACAACGAGACGGGTCATTATCCATGTACAAAGTTCTAGAGCGTAAACGAGAGATCAAGGAAATAAAATTTATTCGTGACAGTGTTCCATTTGTATCCGTGACTTGTTTCTTAAGTATTTCCTTCTCCCTCCTTAGCCGCTTTAGATCAGCTGATAAAATATCGAGTTTGTATTCCAGAAGTCGCAAGTTAGATTTCCGACCAGATCAGTCCGGGCCGACTTCCCATCTGTGTCTTTGGAAAAGCCAATAGATCCCATCTCGAGATATTATAGCTAAATACCGCTGCTGAGAATACGTTTGAAAATAAGAGACCAAGCAATCTTAGCTTTGTAGAAGCTTCGGAAACAATTAGACCAATGCAGACCACAGATCCGTCTAATTAGGTCATAACAATTGATTGTAAAATAATAGTGAACATATATGTGGCATCGATCTTAAAGAACACATATTTATTTAGCGTCCATCTCAAGAACACATATTTATTTAGCGTCCATCTTAAGGACACATATATTTTTAGCGTCCATCTTAAAGAACACATTTTTTTAGCGTCCATCTTAAAAAACACGTATTTATTTAGCGTCCATCTTAAAGAACACGTATTTATTTAGCGTCCATATTAAAGAACACACATGAAATGTCCATTTTAAATTGAAAAGACAACTGTTTTAAATTAGAAAACAAGTCGTCCTAAGAAGTTCGCCTACCCCTTGAATTTGAAAAATTATGCTGTCTAATTCCTTAGGTATCTTAATTTTGGGAGTGAAGCAACTCAGAAAGGAGGAGCCAAATATAAAGGATAGTTTAACAAAACAACACTTTTTTGACGATGAGTACAAATCTACGAAACCCCACCCATCTCCAGTAACTAAGATTGTAATAGCTGAGAGTTTCTTCTTCAATAAAAACTGAGTATATCCAAATATACTCCATGCCAGTATAACAAAGTATAAGCCATCATCCAAACGTATTAGTCGTCATATAACATTGTGTGCCATCATGTAACATTATATGCCATCATGTAACTGTATATGCCTTCATGTATATATATATATATATATATATATATATATATATATATATATATATATATATATATATATATATATTCCTTTATGTAACATTATGTGCCATCATGTAACTGGTTGTGCCATCATGTAAATTCATGTAACATGAACTAATCAGCCAACAATATATTTTCTTTATATATATTATATATATAATATATTTTTCATTTATTGTTCCGAGTTTTATTATGATCTAAAGACATGAGTATATATTCGAATAAAATCGTTTTTGACAATAGCTCATCCTTTGTCCTAATTTGTTTATAGTTCAGATTGATTTACTTTTACAATATTAAAGTTATAGCCGGCCCCATAAGCAGACCAAATATTATTAAAGGCAACTGGATGTATCATACGTCGCTTAAATTCAAATTATGGGGCTGCTTGTGATAAATTGGAAAATAGACATGACACATTACAACGACCTTTATAAGCCGTAATATCGACATTTTAAAGTGCATTTATGTGTAATCTACGTATGTTGCTTCAGTGCTATTTTTCTCTTGTCAGCTTAGCGCGACGGTAATGGGAAAAAGGGATTAAATTTAGTATCATACAAAGAAGATAATAATTATTTATAATAAATATATTTTATTATTTATTATAATAGGTCATTCACTTCCAAACAGATTTTAACAGACACTCACAAAAATAGATTTGAAGAAATCGATATTAAGTGTGTTTGTGTAGGTCTTGGAACGCGTCGTGGATATTTGTTCTTGAAAGAGATGTTATTATACGGAATAGCTTTTATTGCATCATATTATTATACGGAAGTGGGTTTTTGGAACTAATGAAAGAACAGAAGAAGCTGCCTAACCTTTTCTTAAAAATTTTGTACATCGCTATCATAGAGAACATGTTATATCTTGTTTATTATCCAAACAATAAAATCAGAAATATGGATGGTTTTAGGTAGATATATTTGTAGTTGACTGCATTAAAGTCCTAATATAATTGCGGAAAGAGGATTTTTCTTGTTTGCATCAAGCCATACACGCATATTTAAAGACAGATTTGTAAACAGACTTCAATACAAGTTTTTGATTAACCATTTACGGCAGTGATGGTGACAGGATAGATATTTCTTTTTTAAAGTAGGGCATGAAATCAAGGGTATTGTTGCAGCCTCGTTAGGGCTTACACTAACTTTAGAATGGCGTAGCCCTTCCACTTCAATGGAAATATAAAGCAACATATCAAATTACTGATGCCCCACTGAACAATTATAGCGTCTCCAGGCTATTTGTTCATTTAATTTTCTGTGTGGATCCCTACAGGAGCGGTTTTATTTCTTAGCACACAAATGGCCTCTAACTCGACACCGTCTATCGATTGTAATTTACAGACATTGGTAAATCGTTTCGTTTAGAAAGATGAAGAAGGGAAAAAAAACACTCGCACCTAATGGAAACCTTAATGGAGAGCTTGAGATAGGGTTGCTTTTGCACATTGAATTAATGAAAATTCACATTCACGCATGACATTTACTAATTGTACTATAACTTACGTATATCAGGAGATATCTGAGTGATACTGTGCTTTCACAAAAACGGAACAAAACAATACAGTACCGAAAGTGAATTCTCTCCCGGTAAGAATGGTACCGTATCACTGTCTGCTCGAACAAAAATAGTTAAGTTCTGAATCTTCCTTAACGTCACGCACACACGTGACCATTGCTACTTTAGCTCGCTAAGCGCAAAATGGCACATCATGAGCTTGTGCCTTCAGGAACATGATACCCTTATACTATGGGAGGTTAACGATGGTCGAATTCTAAACCTGCCGTATTAACAATGTAACCAGCTTGACTTGAAATAAATATCGTAAATAACACGTGTCTTTAAGAAGAAAATACACTTATTTATTTTCTTGTCCTTTAAAAATTTATGGGTAAAACGCGAAGACTAAATAGTTGCCTTTACTTCTAAAATACATTATGGTAATATATAATCCAAAGTACATTATTGTAATTTACAGTCAAAAGTATATAATAAATAGCTATAGTCCCAAAATCACCTTTCCATAAACTGTAATTCAAACAGTGATTGAATTATGAGAATAAATTAATTAGAGTAAATAGGAACATATTAAAATTATATTGCACATATTCGAAATTCAATATATATATATATATATATATATTTATATTTATATAAATATTTATATATATATATATATATATAGATATATATATATTTATATACATAAATATATAGATATATAGATATATATATATATATACATACATACATACATACATACATACATACATACATACATACATACATACATACATACATACATACATACATACATACATACATACATACATACATACATACATACATACATACATATATACATATATACATATATATATATATATATATATATATATATATATATATATATATATATATATATATATATATATATATATATATATGTGTGTGTGTGTGTGTGTGTGTGTGTGTGTGTGTGTGTGTGTGTGTGTGTGTGTGTTTTGTGTGTCATTTTATGCCGATAATTGAGAATGTAAAATTATTTAACTGATAATTTTTAATTATCGTGAGTTTACTCCATGAAAAAGGACAACGTTGTCAGAGTGAATTGTCCTGTAGGAAAAGAACAATGTTGTCAGATTGAATCGTATCGAAGTAAACAGACAACATTGTCAAAGTGAATTGTGTTTTAGGAAAAGGACAATCTTGTCAGATTGAAATGTATTGAAGGAAAAAGACGACATTGTCAGATTGAATTGTATTGAAGGAAACAGACAACGTTGTCAAATTGAATTGTGTTGTAGGAAAAGGACAATGTTGACAGATTGATTTGCATTGAAGGAAACAGACAACATTGTCAGATTGAATTGTATTGAAGGAAACAGACAATATTGTCAGAGTGACTTGTGCTGTAAGAAAAGGACAACGGTATTTGAGGAAGTAATATTGTAGGGGAAAAAAACAATATTGTCATAGTGACGAATATTGTAGGAAACGGACAACATTGTTAGATCTGTATCTATTTTTTTAGAAAGGCTCATTTTAATAGATGTATTCTGTATTTTGTTTTGCAAGTCTATTCAAATCCAGGCTAATTATGTGCTCTAGTAATAATAATAATAATAATAATAATAATAATAATAATAATAATAATAATAATAATAATAATAATAATAATAATAATAATAATAATAATAATAATAATAATAATAATAATAATTTCAACAATAACAATAACAAGCTCATTTGTTTAGCGTATATGCCAAAGAATGGTTGTAAATTTTAGTGTTTAATTGTTCTTTCTACGAAGCTGTTGATAACAAATTTCATATGAGTCTTTGATGTCGTCATCATGAAAATATATTCATAGTACATTTGTGTATATATCTAAATCAACGTAAGCTAGATTGACAACTACGCAAGGTATTACATTTTTATCCTATTAAGAGGGTACGAGGCCGGGTTGTGTTCTGACTCTAATTGTATTATCGAGTCCAGAATGTACGTACCAGGGTTGTGTTCTTACTCTAATTGTATTATGCTGTCATGAGGGTATGAGGCAGGGTTGTGTTCTTACTCCAATTCTATTATTCTTATTTTATTGACGTTTTTATGCAAGCAATACTAAATATAAAAAGGATTTATTTACCGATGACGTTGATAGTTTGAATACAGCAAAAATAGATAAATTTTATAGGATTTTTATAAAATCTCTGGCAATGAATATTAACCTACATAAAACAGGAAATAATTGCTTTCATGATAAAAGATGAGAGAGTGTGGATGAGATAGAATATTGGTATTTTAAAGATCAGTTGATTAACTGTGTCTCCTTGCACAACTAAATGTGTTTGTTTCTACCATAAACTAATATGGAACATAATAAAGCACATGTTACATGCCTAGACTAGGAAATATACTGAATATATTTTAGATACCAGCTTCAGTTTGGCTCCTTTAGTACTTTGGATATTGTTTGAAATTGTTTTGCAAGCATGGTTAAACTAAGGTTATGCTTTGGTCAGATGTTCAGGGCTGCATATAGCACGAAGGAAACTAAAAAGTACACAAAGTTTTTTTAACGGTACCTTAACCATACACGCTCAATTAATAATGTGTATGCAGTCGGTGATCGTGGCAGATACCCACTATGTGTTGCTATAAAGTGTGTCATAAAGCTAGGCTAAAATTTAATTTACATGGGTCAGAACATGTCTTAATATAAATTGTCATTTGATGTATAAGTATTTGGAGATGATCATATTACAAAATCACTACACGTGGCCAACAATACTATATTCATATGAGATTGGTTGGAGAGTGAATTTGCTCATAAACATATTTCAGCAAAAAAAGTTAGAGATTGTATGATACACAAATGCCAAATGTTTAAAGTCCTTGCTAAATCATGAACGCTTTATCTATTTGACTTCCATTCTAATTTAGAATTGCAATTCTTAGATTTCGATGTTAAAGTCATTTTTTAGCGATTAGGACAGGTTGACTTCATAATTTGGATATATATATATATATATATATATATATATATATATATATATATATATATATATATATATATATATATATATATATAGAATCTGTCAGTATGGAGAAAAGAATAGTTTACTATTGAATATTAGTAAAATTTCCTTTAGTATGTAACGCAAACGAGGATATAAGAGAAAATTATTTAAATAAAAGATGGTTTAATAACATAGATGTTGTTAAATTTCGTGTCCGTTCTTAAGCTAGATTCTTCACTAGTCTAGACACTATGCTATACCATGCCTTCACAAGAGAACGTTTATGGTGTGTACTTTGATCAACTACATATATGCATCTGTATTATTGCTGATGTGTGTGCAATTTGGTCCAACGTTATTGTATTGCGTTTCATATTCATTGTAGGCCGGTATTATGAAATACTGGAATAAATGTGCTTAACTGTGTGTTTTTCAAAGCCTGAAATATTTACTAAATGTGATTTATTGTGTGCCTTACAAATCCTGAAATACTTACTATATTTATTTTGTGTATTGCAAAGGCTAAAGTACTGATAAAGTATGATTTATTGTGCATTGCAAAGCCTGAAATAGTTAATATATGTGTTGTATTGTGTGTGTTGCAAAGCCTAAATACTTAGTAAATAAGATTTGATGTGTGTATTTCAGAGCCTGTTTTATTGTGTGCTGCATATCCTGAAATACTGACTGTATATATTGTATTGTGTGTCGCAAATCCTGAAATACCGACTGAATATATGGTATTGTGTGTCGCAAATCCTGAAATACTGACTGAATATATTGTATTGTGTGTCCCAAATCCTGAAATACTGAGGGAATATATTGCATTGTATGTCGCAAATCCTGAAATACTGACTAAATATATCGTATTGTGTGTTGTAAATCCTGAAATACTGACTGAATATATCGTATTGTGTGTAGCAAATCCTGAAATACGGACTAGATGTGCTGTATCGTGTATTGCAAAGTGTGTGTGTGTGTGTGTGTGTGTGTGTGTGTGTGTGTGTGTGTGTGTGTGTGTGTGTTTATTGCGTATATTGCAAAGCATGAAATACAAATTTTTATTGTGTGCATTAAGAAGCCTGAAATACTGAATAAATGGGTTTTAGTGTTTGCATTGCAAATTCTGAAATACAGAATAAACGTGTTTAATATATGTATTTCAAATCCTATAATATGGTATAATTGTGTCTTCGTGTGTTTATCGCAAATCTTTATATACTTAATAGCTGTGTCTTAATGTCTGTATTGGAAATCTCAAATAACTGTCTTAGTATGTGTATTGCAAAGCAATGAATCTTACCTTGCCCAAATCTCCATGCACGCTAAAAACAACCAAGCATGTGATTCACTAGATATATCTCAGTCTTGGCATATAATTATGTTTAAGAGTGACAAAGATACACGGAGTTGTCTTATTTGATACAAGAAATGGCTAAAGAAATGCATCGGGGTAAACTCTAACATGATATACAATGATTTGCAAAAGGACTGTCATTGGCAAGCACGTGGAGCTTCTTATGATATGAACAACGATTAAATATATACAAACGAAAGAACCAATACCAGCGAAATATCAGAACCGTATATCATTTATCAATAGGCACTCGACAGTGATATGGAAATATCATCATGAAGAAGAACAATATTGAACCAATCTATGGTAGATTTACTGAATTTGAGCTTTCAAAAGCTGTTAATGGACGAATTGTATTGTAGCAAAATTCAAACTGACTGCAACGTTAAAATAAATGGAATCAAGACAGATACCAGTTTCTTATCTATGACATTCTACAAATCTGTTAGATGTTATCGGAGTGTTCAAATAAGAACTGAATTGTGCTCCAGTTAGAGACTTCGATGACTTGAGAACACACATATGTGCAATGAAGGCAGATCAATGTGAAAAGAAAGTTGTTCCAGTGCTTTAGAAAACAGTATCTACGATTCGAACTATACCAAAAGTGCTAGTTTTTCAATTTGAAGAACTGGAAAGAGATGTACGTGTGTAGATAAGTCATACAGCCACAGTATGCATACCATCCGAATCGACAGTTATCTTGACCATGTCCTGAAGATAACATATTTGGCTGATTAGATTACAATTCAGCAATTTAAACGAATTTATTGAAACGAAAAAAATCTTTAAAATCAATTGAATCCAATGCCACACTTACAAGTGTCATCTGTTATCTAGTAGGTGCTTCGGACTGGTTGTTGGTCAGATTGGAATCTAAGACTTTTCACCAAGTATATTTTTACATTTTTGTAAGTTTCAAGGGATTGTTCTGCGCTCGTGGAAATGAATATTCGGAGAGTTCGTGCGAGTGATTGGGTACCAGATTGAACATGTTGCAAAATCATGTATGACATGCCAAATTGGTTTAAATACGTGGGAAAACGTTATAAGTTGAAAAAGTAAGACACTTATTGATGTAATAGCCGCTACAGCTCATGCCATTGAAACATGCGACAGCAAAACCAAAAGGAAAGTGACAAATATCTTAATGTCTATATGGAAGACCTGCTAATGAAATCCAACTTAGTTGAAGATTGAACTGTAGTCAAAAGCTAAAAACACATAAAAAAATCGTTTACTATATAAATGACCAGCTGATATTCTAAACACATATAATATTTTTTGATACAGATCGACAATCACGTGTTGCGAATTATCATTGAGAAGAATCCTTGTTGCCTGGCAACAGTGAAGCCAGAACAAAGTTAAATAATAGATTACTGTATTTTGCCTCTTGTCCTGAAACGACTTGTTCGATTCCGACCTGAGGTAAAATATGGTACTTTTGTTTTTAGATTAAAGTATAATAATTCAATAGCTTAAATATGACAAGTCCAAAGTTTATTAATCCAATAGCAAGAATACGACTAATCCAAACTATATTAATTTTGTAGCTTAAACGTGACAAGTTCAAAGTATAATAATTCGATGCTTAAACATTATTGCTTCCATTACATTCTGCACTTTGTACTAGTTTAATTGTAAGTTACAGTATGTTGGTATCATAATTTTAAAATTTAAAATAGGTCTGCATTTATAACTAATCGTTGAGTGCCGTCTTAGCAACATTGTAAATTCTGGGCAAAGCAATGCACTGGGGCCCCCTACCGGCACTACTATTCGTTAACGATATAGGCAGCATGATGCCCCTTGAAGCCGGAGGCCCTGGGCAACTGCCCAGTGTGGCCATGCCTTAATACGTGATCGAAAAGAACAATATCAGACCTAAACTGTGTCAAGCTTTACTGTCATAGAGTGACAGAATAATATTTGTGAAACTAGGGATCAGGAAACATATCATTTGTTACGGATTTGTATCTCAAAATGTCTATAACGAAAATAGATGTCCACATTCATATTTATAACACACTGACATCTCTTAACACGTTCACTTTTCATTATTTTTTTACTTTCCCTCTCTTCTTCAGAAGCGCATAGCTAGGGAAGTTCATTCTTTACAATGCATCCAGCCATGATTTTGTTTTTAATTGCTTCTTTACATTCTTTGTTACCTAAAATGTATTTATACTTTTGTACATTATTCCGTGGTTCTCTTCAAAATACAAATTAAACAATTTTGTTTCATCTGTCGTAATAATTTAGCATGCTTTGTCATTGACAAAAACTCCAGCGTAAATTCAGCTAGTTTTATGTCACGCGAAACACTGTATAAACAGTTATCCGTTCAAGTGTTAACGCTAATAAAATGTAATGACTCTTTTGTTTTGTCTTTTTTCAGTTATCATTACTGTTTTTAATGCACAAGTAACTACGGTTGGGCTGCTATGCTATCTCAGTTGAATAATTATTACCTGAACTACTAGTACATACCTGAATTGTGAAAAAGTCAATCTGCTGTCATGTTGACAAAAGTACACCAGAGGCATATATATATATATATATATATATATATATATATATATATATATATATATATATATATATATATATATATATATATATATATATATATATATATATTTGTAGGTCAGATATACAGAGAGACAAGTGCCTCGCAAGATATTTGTTCAATTACGCTTTCGCCGAAATGATGCATTATTGCAGTTTTGTAGCCATATACTGTGCAACTGTGGATGCTATTTTGGTTGGCCTTTATACATTCTGAATTCGTCGTCTTCAACCGCTATTCTACATGCAAATTGCAGTGTAATTATTTCCTTATGCCAGAAAGCTTTAGTAGTATGAATTAGGGTCAGTCTCTTGTATGTCAATTTCCTACTAATTTCTCATATTGCATGGGAAACACCTTTAAATATATTTATTATTTATATTATTCATGGAAGGTTGATTGTATCTTGTCCAGGCTTTGCATTAACATCAGGGTCAGACTATTAAAGGCCTACTAATCAAGCTCTTGCTGCATTTTAACATGACATTAGTAACCAGATCTGGTTTGAGTCAATAATTTCATGTTTTGCGCACACTTTATGTGTTGTTGTGTAAGGTAGTAGCAGAGTTCGAACACAAGTGGAATATAGGCATTTCTGAAAGAAAGTTTCTTTGCTTTTTTTGGGATAATTCTTTTCTGCAAAGCAATTATTCATTTATTCAATTGAACATCGTAATGGAACCTGTGATTATTCAGTTACATTTGTTATCAAGGTAAGAGTATTTTAAATTATTATAAAATGTTAATTTTAGTGCTATGTAAGAAATATGCTGATGAAAGTAAAATATTCAGAATGATTATATAAACTCAGCTTTTACATTAGTCAAGTTGAAAGGAATGTTTGATAAACATATTCCCGTCTATTTCCTTTTAACATAAACAATGAGTGTAAATGTGCACGTAATAAGGTTTATTAGTGTGTACTATAAACAGTGCTCGCATTTTGGGGTTGTATTATATTTATTGCTGGTACGGCCTTGTTGCATTTACTGCCTGTATTGCACTGAAATTTAGGCATTAAAATGGTTCTAAGTCGCAATTTTTTTCTTAAAAAATTGTTGCCTGTCATAGAGTTTCGGAAATGTAAGCTTTCTATGATCAATAGATTAACTTTTATGTCAGTAAGTTAAATTAAACATAGACTAGTTTGCACGACAAGAGAGCATGTATTTTTAACACATTCAGAATTCTTTGTTTGTTCTTGGAGAAAAGTACATCCCTACACTTTGGGCTAGGTAGGTAAATAAAATGAACTTTGATTCTCGGGATGAATATACCAGCCACATGCATACATACATACATACATACATACATACATACATACATACATACATACATACATACATACATACATACATACATACATACATACATACATACATACATACATACATACATACATACATACATACATACATACATACATACATACATACATACATACATACATACATACATACATACATACATACATACATACATACTCTTATTTGTTTGATATTCGATGTCTTTGTATCATCCTAAACCAGTTTCCTGTTGGTATTTTGTTTTGTTTAAGAGTTTTCTCTAATTTAAGCACGTCTCGCAAATCTATTCACCATTTAATCCATTTTGAACTTGTCCTGAGTGAACTCATTGCTGTTCATGTGTGACATTAACTTTTTTCAGACAAGCTGAGTTACAGGGGAGAAAATAAAAGTTGTTCAGACATATTGCTTTCATACAAAATGTTTTCGTACTGCAATACTCAAAATTTTTCTTTTAAGCGAACGTCTTTAAGAGATAATTTCAACTTTTGAATATTTAAACCGAAATTGAATTTGTATTTGTTCTATTTGATTATATTTATTTTACTTCGTTTGTGTTGTTTGTTTGCGTGGATAGTGTTTTTTCTTAATGTGTTTTGCTTGTTTGTTTTGTTTTGTTTTGTTGTTTGTTCTTTCGATTTTAAAAGCACACAGAATGTGCCAAAATATGAGTTAAAAATGAACTGGACGTCATGACATCGAGTTCATTTGAAATATGGATTGGTATAGATATATAAATCAATGCAAAAATCAGTATAATATGTTAGTATTAGTTGCTATTCTAATTTATTGTCATCCATTTAAAAAGAAATAATTTCAATGCAAAATAACAATTGCTATAAAATCGGATTAGTGGTGACAGAACAGCTGTCGTTTTTTCTAGTATGGACCTTCCGACCATATTAGGTTGTAACCGCTGTAAAATGGATACACAAATTCTGAATGAGGGGCTGTATATTTTTATTAAGGCAAATTAAAATAATGCTGAAAACAAAGCATACCAATTTTTACGTTATAAGAAACAATGAAGCAAAATTATTGTCAGCCTGGAAGAATGTTGTAAGAACTATTGAGTTGTGTAAAAAACTTAGCAATGTTTTGACGTAATTCGTTACATTATAATAGGAACGTAATTTAAACGCATCCGCTTGATGTAAATAAGACGCATTAGTTTAGATGGGGCTGGGCGTGCAGTATTTTCTAAGTCTGATATTTGCTAATTCTCTTACCCTGAAAACGATGGTTAATTATTAAAGTAAAAAGCATGTCATTCCACAATTTAAAGGTAAAGGAAGTAAAAATTTACATCAATCCAGAAATATATTTCAAGTTCATTTCATTGTAACATAATTCCATCGTCATTTTATGACGTGTTGCATAGTATGAAGATATAATTACAAAAATATCAACACTTTTCCAACAGGTTTTGGTCAGACTTTTTCCGCAGAATCCAAAACATCCGCAAGGAAGTGCATATTTTTTAATTTTTTGATCGATTGACATCTAAAAAAAAATATTTAGCAGATGCATAAGGGACAAACAGGTACCAATTTGTTTCCATCTTCTGCAGTTATTATTGATTCTCTGCAGGTATTACTTTTAGAAAGCTGGAATTGCTGTCACCTGAAGGCATATTACCAAACGGGGGTTACCTCCCTTCGTTAAGCTTAACTCATTATTACAGCCCTGTAATGATGGTAAAATTCCATCTTGCGAAAACTTTATAGTTTCCGTGTCCATGTTATTGCAAGGAGAGATTATCCCAAATACGAAGGAGAAATTTTATGGAATTCTTTACTTGCAGTGATGGAGCAAAATGTTGATGTTACAAGATTGCACGTAACAACCGTCACAATATACCGAGGACACACCACAGTGAAGTGTGTAATGGACTTCATACACAGTCTAGATCTTTTAACTTTGTTTATGTCTGGATTTCAGTAGGTAATAAAATAACGATAGAAGTGATCTCATCCACGTGTTTGTGTACTGATGCTCGAATATGGTGCATTAGAGTGTCGATGAACCATAGGATAAACAGCTTAACGGCGGCGCTATATTTTTAACAGTATTAGCTGTTCTGAGAGTAACCTTAATATAGCACACTTTCTACAAACCAACTTTTCTTTTTACAATGGTGAATCGATGCGCTATGAACTCTGAGAGAGACTGAACGTAAAATGACATGTCTGCGATGATTATCTCTAATCAAAAACAAAATTTTAAAAAATAGTCTTGTATTTAAGAGAAAATTAATATCAGAAAAGATAAAACACTGCCGACCAAAAACAAAGTTTGAGATATTATTTTAAGGGCAGTGAGTCACAGGGTTAACGCCCGTTCTCATGGGGATACATATTCCACCAACCCAAGAAAATTCATATGAACCTATGCAATATTTAGGCGATTTAACATTGATTTTACCCTTAGTTTTTTTTTTTCGAAAGCTATCTTCATTAATAAATCTTTTAAATAATTGTTTTTAATTAAAGCTGCGAATTATATACGGTCACACAATCTATATTGAATAAGTGTGTGTGTGTGTGTTCGTGTGTGTGTGTATGTGTGTGTGATTATGATTTTTAACGTAGTTTTAACACTTTTTCAGTCAAATCGCTACATGTCTGCAGTGTGATAGTTTATAGTGATGTCTAGCACTGGGGCATCATGCCGCAGACATGTAGCATGATGTCCCGCCCAGTCAAATTATCCTTACACCAAGCCGACCAGTCATAACACTAACATCTTAATGCTGAGCGCCAAGCGAGGCATCTGTTAGTACCATTTTTAAAGTCTTTGATATGACTCGGTCGGGGTTCAAACCCACTACCTCCAGCATCCGAGACGGACGCTCAAACCACTTTGGCCACTAGAGCGGTTATTATTGAATATAAAAGGCTGCCTATGTTAACCTATCTTATGTGGGTTATAAAATAATACAAAGAGGTCATTATAGGTGCCGATAAAACACATGGGCCTTATCTTAGAGTTAAAAAGGAATATGCTACAATATGATGAATGTATATGAATCTGTTCCGAAAAATCTGTAATTTGGAAGATGTCTGGTCAAGTATGGAAGTATGGAAGCGGTATGGTCATGTATGGAAGAGGCACTATCCAGTAACGTTATTCAGGTAAGAAACGTGAGTTCCTCGTCATTAGTGTCTATCTAATAAATACTGTATTTTAAGAACTATGAGTTGAAACAATATTTGATTGCATATGCAAAATATAATTGCACATAGCTGGATCATCCGAAAGATGACATTTAAAAGACTTTTTGAATATTAGATTAGTCGATCCGATAGATTACATTTTAAAAGACTTCAGAATACTATACTGGTTGATCAGATAGATAACATTTTAATGGCCGTTTGATTACTAGACTGGTCCATCCAAGAGATGACATTTTTAAAGGCTTTTTGAATACTAGACTGGTCGATCCGATAGATGATATTTTAAAGGCCTCATGAATTCTAGACTGGTTGATATTCAACTCTATGTAGATTTCAGATCATTTGATTCTCTAACAGCATGATAATGCAACTTGAGCCTAAAGGCAATATCCATTGCTCATCTGTTACGCACAAATAACCAACTGCATAAATGCTATAAGTCGTCGTATATCACTGCATAAATAACCATCTGCACAACGGCAATAATTTGTCGTATATCAACGCATAAATAACCAACTGCCTAACGGCAATTAGTTCTCGTAAATGTATTAAGGAATCTTAAAACGTTAAATAGAATGGTTCATGACAGACTATATTTAATGGGATTCCATATTGGTAAACGGTTCAGTTCATCTCTCTCTCTCTCTCTCTCTCTCTCTCTCTCTCTCTCTCTCTCTCTCTCTCTCTCTCTCTCTCTCTCTCTCTCTCTCTCTCTCTCTCTCTCTCTCTTAGTTTGTATTGGTACATCAATGTCGTTCAGCACAGTTTCAAGTTTACACGCATATCTGTGCACAAATTCAATTATGCAAATTTATCGCCTAGTCTCAAATCGTGTTAAGGAATACGATAAGGTTTATTTATGCCAGCGTATATCGCTATGAACATGTTCTTTCAGGTATGTCTCGAATCTCATTTTAAGTCAAACATGACGGTATATAGCATTCTATCAATGCCCATTTTAAGTGCGAATAGATTCAACAGTTTTTAATTCCTGCTCAAAATTTACAACTGGTGGGATGGTGTGAACTGATAAGAGACAGCATAAATTCAATTGAACCGTATTAGTTAGTTCCTAAATTTTAAGTTAATCGTAAATATACCTTCATAATGCGGTCTCTTCTATTGCATATCTTGGTTTTATCAATCAACTCGTTATCAGTTCGCTATATAATTTCTTCATTGAGGACACTTTTCTAAACACATAAAACAAACGTAAAATATATTACCTTGCTAGGGCTGGATGACCTTTAAATCACCGTCACCTTTTTTAAATTATCGCTATAGGTTTAGTTAAAGGATGGTATTCTAAGAAATAATTTATGTATTATGTCCCATATAATATTATTTTCCGATTTTTTAAACAATATGACTTTCCTATCTAATGTATTTTTGATATAGTTCTTTGATATATTTAGAGCTTCTAATTGAAAGCAATTACAAAAAGCATAGTGTAAGACTTGATGCAATAAGAAAAGAAGTATATGAACATTTGAAAATTATCAGACTAGTGCAAGTCTAGTCGGAAGAAGAGGAATGCATGATTCTACTTCTTAGGAGCTTCGTTGTATCGTTTGCATAAAAGTTCTATGATATTATGGCTGAGGTCCTTTTTTGTGAAATGGATGGATTTCCGCTACTTGAGCTCTACGTCAAAAGGCCAGACATGCATTGATATCCACCAAGGCAGCTATTCTTCCGAGTAAATCCTTCTTGTGGGAACTAATCAAAACTTGTACAAGACTATGGGCAGGCTTTGTGCCTGTCGACTATTTTGCACCAATAAAGTGTCCCTGATGCGGAAAATTACAATATATCAAAGATTAATTTCTGTCACGTCAGAGACGAAACTGGAACAAGTTTTCTTTGCACGTTACAAAATGTACTACATAAACTGCGATCTTTGTGCTACTGAATAATCTTTAAGAAATATAAACAAGCCATCTTTAGTAAAAGAAAAAAAAATCCACTCGCTTAATGAGCATGAATGATTGTTACGGGTTTCTGTTTATTGCACAATATAAGCTTGTTTAAGACATGCAGAATCCAGAATCTCGTGACTTCAAAAAGAAATGAAAAAATATCCATATTCCTAACTTAATTCCATCAATTGTTATATGAAAATATTTTACAAAAACTAAATCTATTTCCACTCGTCATGATACTACAAGTCACATATAAACGTATAATCGCTTCTAGTGGGTCATAATCGACTGGTCGTTTTGATTGGTGTGATTGATTTAAATTGTTGACTTCAAGCAGTTGACTTGTGTCCTTTCTTTTGGCATTTGAAACCTATCTGAACTTTGTCAAACATTGGGGCTGCGGTGTTTGCTTCAAGTTGTCTCAGTTGAGCACTTAGTCAACGAAGAACGCCTTAATTGTGACGTTGTCATTGATGCAGACGGGTGATTTACGCGGAATAAAAGAGAACAATGCGCGTCAAAGCACTCAAAACACGGTGTTGATACATTCCACCCAAATCGAGAGGCCTCATCCGGGATAAAAAGGGAAATTAATATTTGGCAACTGCAGGTGTTTATCCAATAAAGACTATTATGTTAGATTTCTTTATTGAAAGCAGTAGGCGTGCTTTTCTTAGCAACCTCCTGATGTATATTCTGATTTTTATTGTTAGTTAAACTTTGTTGAGATGATAAGATAAAGTTCGCCGTTAAATTGACTTTTACGCAGGGTAAGACCATATTAATTCACCGATGAATCATGTTTCTTAACCCAATTTGTAGTCCAAATGCATGCATTGTTAGTATCGCCAATTTGTATTCCGAGTACATATATTGTTAGGGTATGAAGTTTGTATTCCAAATGCATACATTGTTAATGTTTCCAGTTTGTATTCCAATGCATGTATTGTTAGTGTTGCCAATTTGTATTCAGACTGCATATATTGTCACTGTTGCCAATTTGTATTCTGAATATATGTATTATTAACGTTTCCAAGCATGCTCTCTAACGCTTGTCACGTAGGAAGACCATTAGTAGTATATATAGCATAACAAGATTATGAATCCACACAAACAAATCAATCCAATAAAATACATATTCACGTCTCGTCAACGGTAGCATGGAAGCTTAATGTCAGGATCTGCAAACATCAGTTACGAGACTCGAAGAATTAGAAATCAATGCATCCTGGATTGCGTGTGTATCACCCTCAATATTGTGAACTATTGTGATGTCTAGAAGTCATGGATTGCTTATGTATCAGCCTTAATATTATGGACTATTGTGGTGTCTATAGGTCAGGGATTGCTTGTGTGTCAACCTTAATATTGTGGACAGTTATGGTGTCTATAGGTACTGGATTGCTTGTGTATCAGCTTTAATATTGTGGACTATTGTGGTGTATATAGGTCCGGGATTGCTTTTGTCTCAACCTTAATATTGTGAACTATTGTAGTGTCTCTCGGTCCTGGATTGCTTGTGTATCAACCTTAGCATATTGGACTAATGTGGTGTTTATAGGTCTTTGTTACTAACACATTCATACATCAGAAATACGTTAATGTGTTTACCATTCGTTCGGTTAATCAAACAAAAAGGAAAGTCGGATTTGTTCCTTCAATAGAAACATTATTCCACTTTATTTAGTGTTTACGATCTAGCTTTATGAAATACGAGAAACATATTGCCAGTACAACGAACATTGATGTGGCATAATAGGTGATGACACATGTGGCATAATATATGGTGAAATACATTTATTGGGCATAATACTTAATGACATATATTTGTGTCATATTATGTGATGGCATACATTTATGTGGCACAATATGTGATGACATACATGTATGTGGCATAATATCAGATGACATATTTTCATACGGCAGAAGACGTGATGATAATTTTATATTGCATAACATGAGATGATTTACATTTATGTTGTATACTATGTAATGACATACTTTTACGTGGCATAATATGTGATGATATAGACTTATGTTGCATAACATGTGATGATATACTTTTATATGGCATAACATGTGATGATATATATTTATGTGGCATAATATGTGATGACATGCGATGGTCTATAATGCAATGGATAATAAAATATTAAATATCCAATGATTATAAGTTGTTGATTACGTTATACATTAGTGATCAACACACAAAAGATATTACCACCGGTTTTTTTGAGAATGAGTTTTTGTGTATTTAGTGTCCTACATTTTCAGCTGATTAAAATAATTCCGTGACTACACTTCTATGTTTGTCTCTCGTGTATCTTTATAACAGGTTTAAAAAAATATTTAAGGCGTTGTTTAACACGTTCAAGAGAAAATTAGAGACTATGTTGACAAGGGAGGCAGGGTAAATATAAATCGTCTTTAGGACCGAATAATGGAAAACACTGTTAAATGAAATCTGGTTTGCCATGGGTGTATTTTCCTCTAGTGCACGCCAAAACGTGACAGTTACAAAAGTAGACAATAGAGCCATGACAGTTTTATTTTCATTGTTTTCAACCGTCCATTCAGAATTGAAACCTCGCTATCACGAGGACGGTGACATGCGAATTTTGTCGTTGCAGCTTTTGTTGTTATTTTGGGTTTGTTTGTTGGGTTTTTTTTGTTCGGGGGGGGGGGGCATTATTTTGTTATATATATATATATATATATATATATAAATATATATTTATATATAAATATATATATATATATATATATATATATATATATATATATATATATATATATATCCTTTTTCGCACCGAAGAGGGGTGTTTGTTTCACTTTTTTAAAATAAACATTCACACAAAACGCCGAACAATAGAATTATGAATATGTGTTTTTAAAATGCGTACCACATAGCAAAAGAAAAACAAACAGTGGTCATTATGAGTATATGCTTTCTGGAATGCTTACTTCCAAAAACCAGGAAACAATAGTGATTATTAGTGTGTGCATTTGGAATGCTTACTTTCCAAAACCAAGAAAGAATAATTATTATGTGTGTGTGCATTTGGAATGCTTACTTTCCAAAACCAAGAAAGAATAATTATTATGTGTGTGTGCATTTGGAATGCTTACTTTCCAAAACCAAGAAAGAATAATTATTATGTGTGTGTGCATTTGGAATGCTTACTTTCCAAAACCAAGAAAGAATAATTATTATGTGTGTGTGCATTTGGAATGCTTACTTTCCAAAACCAAGAAAGAATAATTATTATGTGTGTGTGCATTTGGAATGCTTACTAGTTGATAATAATATGCATTTCTTGGAAAGATGTCAATTATTCTAATATTAGACCTGCTAACGACATCAATGAAAGCTTGAATCTTGAATCCCATAAAATAATCTTTGTGCAGTTTTGACCTTGTCATGACCTTGACGTAATTGGACTGGACGAGAACTACGTCTGTAAGAAGAAAAAAATGTTTAAATTTAGATAATAATAATAAAAAAATCTTTTTTCAAATGGTTCTTATAATTTGTTTTATATAGCAGCATATACAAATATTATGACGTCATGCTTACAAGTCTCAAATTAATAACAAAATGTCGTAATCGTTGTTGCTTTTAGTGAAAACCCGTTAAGAAATTTCCCAATCTCCATTAACGTTTAATTAGTTGATTCCTACAAAGGGGACATAATTCAAACTGTATTTGCTGCATAAGAATCGCTGATTTTCCTTTTTATTGGTTGTCTTATTTTATATGATTTTATTTGAACTGATTTGACTGATGGCTGAATGCAACTCTTAGGTACCAGATTTCGGCCAAAATTTTCCTCGAGTTTCTCACTAAAAGAAGATATAGTCCTATATGAATTTTATATTCCACTCCAAAAATGAATTGCATACGGTCATCATTCAAGAATGTGTAAACGTTACCAACACTATTATTGGCATTCTATAAGGAACGTTCTCTTACTAACTTGATATAAAGATTAAAATTAGAGAAGAAAATATATAATTCGCTATCACAATATTGTAAAATATTTAAACACAATAAATACAAGGAAAACTACATGCTCAAGAAAACAATTTCCATAATGAAAATGATTATCTTTAGGTGTATCTAGTTAATTTTTTTGTGTTTGTATGCAATGCATTTTCTTTGCTTTTAAGTTTATCACTAACCTTGACCTACAGCTTTGTAGCTGCACAAAGTTACCTTTTTATGACAGTGATGGTGCCAAATTAGACATCAACAGTTTAAAGTGTTTACAGTACAGAGACCATGATGTCTTAAATCAAACCATTGAAACCTAACTTAAAGTGTCAACCATGCAGAGATTTCTATGCATTTAAATTGTTGACTTTTTGATTTATATCTTTTTCGGAGTGTGCACTTCCATTGATCTGAAATACTAATCTGTTAGCAAAACGAACGGACAAGGGAGTTTTGGTTTCATGAAAGTTGTATGGAAGAATTCGCTTAGATTAAGGTACATGGCAATGGATATATTTAGAGTATGAATTTCAAATTCTCAAACCTTTATGAGCGTGTTATTTATTCATGTTTCTAAACTAAGTTAATGTGATCAGGAATTCTCCTATATGATCCAGGGGTTGTATTTTCCTCTCTCTCTCTCTCTCTCTCTCTCTCTCTCTCTCTCTCTCTCTCTCTCTCTCTCTCTCTCTCTCTCTCTCTCTCTCTCTCTCTCTCTCTCTCTCTCTCTCTCTCTCTCTCTCTCTCTCTCTCTCTCTCTCTCTCTCTGTGTGTGTGTGTGTGTGTGTGTGTGTGTTAGCAACTTATCTAGGAATATGTTGTACTGATTGATTGATATCCATCCATCGTTCTGAGAAAATATGATCCTTTCTTTAACAGCTGGCAGCTATGAGCCGACGCTTAAACACTACGGATGCAGAAATAATGAAACATATTCGCATTAAAAAGCAATATATAATTTAATTCACACAACCGTAAATATTTTGCATATCTCTTATTAAATTGTGGTTAACACAGCTCTCAACGAAAACGTACATGATAATATTATTCACAAATGTACAACACCCCATATAATAGGAATGTCAGTATTTAACTGCATAAATAACAAAATGAAAGCTACTCGCTCTTTTCACTACAGGTTGCAAAATAGTATGATTAGTTGGTAACTCTATATTTGCTTAACATCCTTCGCTACACACTATAAGGCAGTCTAGTAAGTCCGGTAACTCTGCAGTTGCTTCAATTGGATTCATTCTGAACAGCTTCATACGCCTTTTATTTTTGGATGATATAATACAATTTGAAACAGCCTTCCAAATTGCTGGCCTCTTGTTCATAAGATTTCCATTTTTTTACAAAATGTTTTATTATAATTTTGTACGTTCTAGGTTATATAAATGGTTAATATGTCGATAAATATGACCCATATCATAGTCTAGTATTAAAAGCAACATTAGACTGGATGTGGACATAGTTGTGATTTTTTTGTTTGTTTGTTTCTGGAAGGTTAGTAGATAACTTGCATGGCCAACCAGTCAATTAATACGATTGAAATAAGCAATAATGTAAACAATGCAGGAGAATTACAGAGGAACTCCACCTTTTAATTGCTTGATGTTTTAATGGAGTCTCAGTCACGCGATGGTTGAACACCAGCCACGCAACCCACAGGTCGCGAGCTAGAGACTTACACAAACCAACCCGGGACAGTTGGCGGAGTGTGTGCCTGGGAAATGCATTTTATTGCCATTGCCAAGTTTTTAAAAGGTAATTGATGTGGAAGTGTGCCGTTAATATGTTTTCAACCCGTTTTATAAACTGCATATTGTTTTATCCCTGTGCACTTGCTTATATGGCCGAAGTTTGTATCTCGCAGGTGTATTTGTGTGTGTGTGTGTGTGTGTGTGTGTGTGTGTGTGTGTGTGTGTGTGTGTGTGTGTGTGAGAGAGAGAGAGTGAGGGTGAGTGTGTGTGTGTGTGTGTTATTCCACCAATAACAAAACAAAAGCAAAACAGAACTCATGATAACGTCTTTGATGACCATGGAACTTGTCACTGAAGTATTGTCTTAATATAATATCATTCTTTGTC